>JAMPIV010004123.1:0-116937 GCA_024509875.1 Oreohelix idahoensis | reverse complement strand
GGATAGCTCGTACCGTGAAGTGAAAAGGTTGAAGAGCTATAGCATATCGAGTGGATCTCGAACTCTTCAAATTCTTAGTCTGAATAGCTGTAAGAGCTTTCTGATCAGTCTCTAGAATGAAATGTGCGCCCAGGAGGAAGCTTTGTAGCTTTAGAATTGACCAAACCATCGCTAACAACTCACGGTCTAAAACCGAGTAGTTCCTCTCTGCCGCATTTAGTTTTCTAGAAATGTACATAACAGGATGCAGAGTATTTGCATATTCTTGCATAAACAGGATGCAGAGTATTTGCATATTCTTGCATCAGTGCTGCTCCAATCAAAGTGGATGAAGAATCACTCCGAAGAACAAAAGTCCTATCAAGAGTAGGTAATCTTAAGATGGGAGGAGAAGAAAATATATTCTTGATTTGGTCTAGTGAAGATTGGCATTCTTCAGACCAACGGACCAGATTAGGCGAACCTTTCTTCAACAATGTTGAGAGAGGGGCCATGATCGAAGATAAAGTTGGAATAAATCTCCCATAAAATTGAATTAAACCTAAGAGACTCCTAACTTGTTTCTTCGTTTTAGGAACAGAGATGTTCAGTATTTTGGAAGTATTGTGGTCTTCTGTCTTCAAGAGACCATGACCAACACGATGACCCAGGAAAGAGATTTCACCAAAACCAACAAAAGCTTTAGAAGGTTTTGCTGTCAAATTATTCTCACGTAGAGTGGACAGTAAGTCATATAACCCTAAATAGTGATCTTCCCAGGTATCACTGAAGAGACAGATGTCATCTAAGTATGCGATGACATCCGAACGATGTGTGACAGAATTCGACGCATCATGCGAACGAAAGTGGCAGGGGCGTTCATGAGACCAAAAGGCATAACATTCCATTGAAATAGACCCCTAGGTGTAGAAAAAGCAGTAAGAGGTTTGGCATGCTCTGCTAAAGGCACTTGCCAATAACCTTTAGACAAATCAAGTTTAGTGAAGAATCTAGAATTAGAAAGTCTAATCAGTAGATCTTCTAACAAAGGCATCGGTTCAGCGTCGAACTTTGTGACCTGATTCAATTTGCGATAATCAACGCAAATTCGTATGTTCTTATCCTTCTTCCGGACAATAACCATGGAAGAAGAATATGGTGAAGTCGATGGTTCAATTATATTTAATTGAATCATTTCATCCCATTCCTTTTCCACTTGCGACTGAAAGTGTATAGGAATAGGATACGGCCTACCCCTACTTGGATTATTGTCGGTAAGAATTATGTCATGTTCTATGACATCTGTGTGTCCAGGAATGTCAGTGAGAACATCCTGAAATGTTTGTAACATCGACGAGACTTGTCGATGTTCGTCACCAGAAAGATTAGGAGAAAAAGAAACGTTTTTCCAAGATTCCGTGGAATGTAATGGAACCACTGGAAGGGGAAGGTTGACATCAGAGAAGGTAGCTTCCTCATCCTGAATGACAGACAGGGATGAATAATGACCGTGAGGTGCAGGAGCATCATCCGTTGCCTGGAAAATAGGCAGCAAATAGTCCGGACGTTCGTGAAATTCCGAAAGCATGTTTATGTGGAAAGTTTTATGCTTTCCATCAATATCGACCACATAGTCAACATGGGAAATCCGAGAGACTATTGCATACGGACCTTTCCATGCAATAAGAAGTCTATTTTCCCTACTGGGGAGTAGGACGAATGCTTTGTCACCTGGACAAAGTTGTCGTAGACATCTATTCTTGTTAGCAAACTGTCTTGCCTTCTCTTTAGCAATTTCTGATGAAGCAGTTGCTAGCTTACATGCCTCAATGATCTTTTGTCTAAGAGCAATGACATACTCATATGAGGATTGAGTTTCATCGCTAAATATCATCGGCAGTGATGAGATCGTGTAATAAAGACATAGGGCCGCGTGGACGTGCGCCAAAGACAAGTTCGAAGGGAGAAAATCCTGTGTGTTCATTAGGGGACTTCTCTATAGGCAAAGAGAGCCGCGGGTAAAACCCTGTCCCAATCTTGAGGATGATCTTCAGTTATCTTACCAAGCAAAGTCTTGAGCGTTCTATTCAGACGCTCAAATCTAACCCATTAGACATAGGATGGTAGATACTACTGAGAGATCGTTCAATATGTAAGGTAGACATTACCTGTGACATAGTGTCAGATATGAGTTGAGTGCCATGGTCTGACAATATTTCTCTGGGGAACCCAAGCGAGAAAATATCAACCAAAGAGCATCTGCGATATCTGTAGTAGATATGCTCTTAAGAGGAATAGCCTCTGGCCAACGTGTGCACATATCGACACATGTAAGGATAAACTGATGTCCTCTGGCCGACTTGACCTTAAATGGGCCAATAATATCTATGGCCATTTTCTGAAACGGCCGAATAGGAATGTCAGCAGCCTGGATAGGCGCAGCATGTCGTGGTCCTCTAGATTTGACCTCCTGACATACCTTGCATGATCGGCAGTAAATACGAATGTCCTTATTGACAAAAGGCCAAAAGAAAGCCGCAAGGACTCTCGACTTCGTACGGGCAAAACCCATATGTCCAGCACATTGCGAGTCATGAGCATGTTGTAATATTTGGACTCTCATGCTCTTGGGAACAAGAATTTGCGAATGTGCCGACGTAGTCGAATCTTGTACCATACGTACAAGTACGCCGTTTCTCATTGCAATCCAAGATTTTCTATTTGTATCCTGATTCGGATCACCTTTCTTCGCAAGAACGAAGAATTTTTTTAAAGAAGGATCTTCTTCTTGCAATTATTATGAAAGAGTCACGAGTAATTCACTAAGTGACTATCTTGGCTATCAACTTCATTATCACTATTCAGTGAAGTTTCGGGTGTTTGTAGAGCTTGTGCTCTTGTAACTACTGCATTTGTAGCTTGCATGTTATTATCTTCCCAAGCAGCAATCTGCTGTGGGGTACACTCCCTAACTCCGTGAATACGACCAATAATAAGGTCCGCAATAGGATTAGGTAAGAGACAAGCATGCACATCTCCAGTAAAGAAAGGAGTGGCAATGCGAATTACAGCAGTAGGATATTTTTCTAGAGTGCCGCCAAATGTGACACATTTAATAACCCTTCCTGTAGCACAAGATGGATCTACAAGCGATTGTCTAACACCAATAGTGGTGCATCCGGAATCGAAAAGTAGTGAGACCGGAGTATCATTAACAAGACCCTTATGTAGGATTAAAGAACCCCTCCCGTCATGCGCAACAGCAGCAGGAAGAGCGGGAAGTGGGTGACCACAACTCAAAGTAGTTATGGTACCCGGTTCGAATAAAGTACTGCATTGGGGGCATTTGTTTGCTCTCTCAAAGTCAAAAGCAGAACTAGTGACAGCGTCAAAGTTTTTACTATCAACAACATGATTACAGGCTCCCTCAGTTTCCTGTTGTACAGCATTAGCCTGCTGATATCTCTTTTTTTTGTGTTGAGATCTACCCCGACTATTATTACCTCTGAAGTTATCAGAGTTATTATTATCTCTGCAGTTATTATTGTCTCTATTGTAATTGTTATCCTGGTTCGAATACCAGTTTCCACGATTACTATCATGTTCACATTGATGCGAACATCTATTTGTTTGGTTTTGAGGTCTTCGGCAGGAATAACCTCTATTACCATATCCTCTTTTGAAATGCTTATAATTATTAGGGTGATAGTAACGAGTACTATCAGGTTGTCTCCAATTCTTCGAAGAAGAATCACCATGAAATTGATTTCCATGATTTTGACAGAAATTACCGCTACCCTTTCTATCAAAATTTTGTTGGGATCTACGAGCAAAGTTTTGACCATACGGAGCTGCCGAAGCAACTGGTAAACCTTCTTTCACCTTAGAGTTACCCATGGTTATGTGTGGGTGCGCAGTTACGTATTGGCAACAGAAATCTTCCATTTCTTTTATTGTTTTAGGTTTACGTTCATGAAGGAAAGCAAGGAAAGACTCATTGACAGACGACATGACTTTGTCTCTAAGTATTAAGTCCATAAGTCCTTCATAAGTTTTTTCTGTCTTAGATAGTTCAACCCATCGTGAGAAAGTAATGCGTATTCTTGCAATAAACTCGGAGAATTCAACTCCATTTTCAGGTAACATGTTTTTAAATTGTAGACGATAGCCGTCTTCGTTAAGCTGATATTTCTTTAACAAAGCGGCCCTGACAACCTCATAATTGTTCTTGTCAGGTTCATCCACCATATTTAATATACTTAGAGCTTTACCTGTCAGTATCCCTGATAACTGATAAACATATTTTGCTTTGTCTATGTTATGAGCTGTACATGCTTGTTCAAATCTGTCCAGATAGAACATTATGTCATCACTGGAAGGACTAAATGTTGGTAACTTAATCTTAAAAGTATCATTATTAGCCTTACCAGAAGATGAACCCTTGTTTGAATCATTACCATTACTCATGCTCGTCAATTTCAATTTTTCCAACTCTAAAGCTAAGACCTTTTCTTCATGTTCCATTTTTGCTTTCTCTTTCCTCTCATCAGACTCTCTCTGTAATCTTCTTTCCTCAGCCTGAGCCTCTTTTTGAAGTCTTTCATTCTCAGCTTCTAGCTGTAGCTGGAGTTTTCTTTCCTCAGCTTCTGATTCCCTTTTTTGTTTTTCCATTTCCATTTGGAATCTTTTTTCATCCACCTGCATCTGCAGTTTCTTTTGTTCAGCTTCCATATGCAGTTTCTTTTGTTCAGCTTCCATTGCTTTATCATATCGAGCAGTTGCAAATTCTTCTAACTTATCACCAGTCTTGCCAAGCAATTTACCCTGCTCAATAAAGTGCTCAAATGTAGACATGTTGTCTAACATATGAGTCCAAAACCTGAAATAATTAACTAATTTATTTCAAACCTAAGTGTAACAAGTCTTAATTAAACACTTGTATATTCACATCACCTTATATTATCCCAGTCTCTGTGGGAAACAAGTCTCCAATCAAAGAACTTGTATATGAAATATCAGCACTCAATTCTTGATCATAAGTGCACTTCTCATTCAATAGTGCACGACACTATTCATCATTCATTTATCATCAGTGTAGTAGTAACAGTGCATTAGCATAGCCCATTAACTAATTACTATAACTGTAAACAATGACTATGTAAACACATGCAGAATGTAAACATTGAAAATGTAAACAATACAAACAATGTAAACAATAACAATGTAAACAATAACAAAGATCAGCAACAATACAAAAACTTTCGCAGAAATCAACTAAAAATAAAGCAGAAATTAATGAAATATCACAAAAAAATGTGACGATATCTGCGATAGAATTAAACAAAATACATGACACCACAGTGTATAAACAAAAATGTTGTATGAAACTAAATTATAGACAAGAGTAGGCTAACAAATACAAACAAATCAAAACAAAACTAAAGAATGCGAAATAATAACGAAAACAATATTAAAACATGTCATCACAGCTAACATAAATAGCAACAGAAGTCGCTTAGCAAATTCCAGTATCGGAAATTTGCAAACCCTACAGAAAACGCTCACAATAGACGACCTCTATGACGTGGCATAATCTAACGGAGACACCACCCAACCGAGAACCCGCTGAAATATAAACATATAAATATACAAATAACATATAGACATATAACATATAGAATGAGATGATACACAGAAGACTCAGCAGAAGTATAAGGGCACAGTTTACATACAAACAGGCCACTTAACTTATAGGCTTCCAATCGTCGAACAGCAGAAAAACGGATGTCAATCAACGTCCTAAAGAGCGAAGCTCCAACGATGATGGCACATCTGAACTGCTTCCACTGCTAACACGATGGTACAAGAGCTTCTGAAGTACTGTGTGTTGAGTTGTTTCGGCACTTGACCTTCTAATCCAAAAGTAAGTTGATGGAAATCGGTACTTGGCCTTCTTCAGAAAACAACCCGTTTCAACCGGCACTTGACCTTCACAAAAACGACAGCACTGGAACCTTGACAGCAGCAACTTGCTTGACTTGCGTAAAAGATAACAGCAGTCCGAGTTATCCGGCAACATGTAACAACGCCGGGTACTGTCAAATTCTTGTTTCCGTCAAAAAATTGAAATTTTGACTTTTACCGGGCAACGCCGAGTACTTTGAAAATTTTGAAGATGTTGACTGTATTGAAGAATGTTAATTTCTTGAAGGATGCTGATGAATTCTTGTTGAAAATGAAGTGGGTAAGGGACCCCGTGTTTGCTAGTACCAGAATCAAACCAGCTTATGGCCACCAAATGATGCGTGATGCCATATGATGATGGATGGTATCCGCATGTCTGGTTTTGTGTAGTGTGCAGATGTGTTCAGTCAAAACAATGTTCATACAAAAATAACAGGGCAATCCACATAGGACGTCAGTAAACTCACGACGTATAAAGTCAATGATTCTTGAAACAGCCGTTGACGTTTTTCTTCATTATTTATTGTGGACGCCACAGTGACAAAATGGTTACGCAAATGTGTAGGCACATCAAACAGTCATTATCACAGCAACATTCAATACAGCAATAGACGGTAGACAGCATTACAATGATGAGTCAGATGCATGTTATATTTCAAAGTGCTGTAAATGTAGTCAGGTGAAAAACTCCATCCTTTTCTATAACAGCCAGGAGATAACCAGATGTATGAGATCAGTTCACTCTCCTTAGTTTGACTTCAGCAAGACAGACACGTCTGCCGAAGTATAAATAATGTCCACAAAAATATCCTCTAGATAATAAAGGTTTTCCAAACCTAATTCATTTAACAAAGTAGCAAGTAATGGTCCTTGGTACATGCATCAACCGATGCAGTACAATGCAGCGACATGTGAGCTGGGAAAAAAACATCTCGTGGCGACGACTTTCGGAGACAGGCTATGAATCGAAATCGCTCACGACCCAAAATCGATAGAGTCAATGAAAAAGTCAATTTACCTTGCTTTCATGAAATACACAGAAATATCACGCCTCCCGACATGTGGGAAAACACTAGAGGTATTATCTCGAATAAACGAAATATCCATTAAGAGGACTACACATCCCTGACAGAACAAAAAATAGCGGAGATCCCCTCTTCAACGAGGCATCTCTTTCGCCATTCCAAATCGCTCACTCCACTAGTCGTGGGCGGAAACCGATCGACCAAACAACAAGACAAGTCATGCGCAGTCCAGCGCAAAAATGACCACAGCTCAAACTTAACTGCATTCGATACCAACGCGAGAAGACAAATGCTTACCGAGAAAAGTGACTATAAATTCCAAGCAGTTGTTGCCCTTGCGTTATAAAACAGACATTGAAACAAAACGATGTTGCGAGAATTTATCACGCAACAGTAACGTTTTAATAAAGAACTATAACGCCCAAGTTAGATTACATTGTAAGTTCAGATTAAAACATTCATCTTGTCATTTCTGTATTCAATCAATCAATACCCTTTAGCTCCCCAAGGAGCATAGGCCTTCAACAAACACATGCCAAGTCCTCCTGTCCTGTGCCATCCGCTCAAGTTCTTTCCATGTTTTCCTCATCATTTTCACCTCTGTTTCCAGTTCTCTTCTCCATGTGTTTTTTGATCTACCTCTGCCTCTCTTTCCCTGTGGATTCCAGAACAAGGACTGCCTTGTAATGCTATCAACAGGTTTCCTCAATGTGTGTTGTATCCATCACCAGCGTCTTCTTCTCAACTCTTGTTCCACTGGCACTTGTCTGGTTCTTGTCATCAATTCCACATTTGTGACTTTGTCATACCATTTCAGTTCTTCTATTCTACGCAAGCACCCATTTATAAAAGTCTGTAGCTTTTTGGTTGTTGTTTTTGTTGTTCTCCATGTCTCAGAACCATACAATAGGACTGACTTCACATTTGAGTTGAAGATTCTTATTTTCGTGTTGGACTTGATTTCTCTTGTTCTGGGAGATGGACAATGGCAGGAATTGTGGGAAGAATTGTCAGAATGTCAAATCAAAAAATTATTTAAATAAACTTTTAAATAAGTTCACATACTAAAAACAGTCAGAATAAAGTTTGTTTTTAGAGTGAAATTTTGGCTATTTTTTAAGCATGAGATGTTGATTTTTGACCAGATCTTTTGTCGTAGATACTACATTCGCTCTCACCAAACAGCAGTTGATTTTTTTCTTTTAATATTTTTGGAAATGGAAAAAGCTTGTTTGCCTGGGTTACAAAAAAAATGCTAATTGATGATGAAATTATCCATGATATTTTTAGATGAATGATGAAGGAAACCTGAATACTGTGGGTAATAAATAAATAAGTAACAATAATAATAACCCCTGCAGTCATAACTGGCAATGGGTATAAATAAATATGGGAAAGTAAATACATAAATAAATACAGGTAATTAACAGGCATTTGTTGGACTAAAAGGAAGACTGATATTTTTAAAAAAAGGTAAAGGATCCCGTTACACGCCCATTGAGGCATATTGGGAATATGGTGTTAGGTCCATATTTTCTTGACCATCGGCACACTAGGGGTGATGTGGTCAGCATCACGCCGGCCACCTTAACCTTCCCAGAAGTTGCTCTGGTACCCAGTTGGGGCTGGGTCGACCCAGGAGCCGTTTGCGGCCTAAAAAAATCCCACCTCATCTGGGGATCGAACCATAGACCACTGAGCTGTGATATTTTTAAGGATGATTGGAATTTTTCATGTTATTTTATAAATTGTAACTAGTTTATGACACAACATCCTGTGGAACCCTTGACTTTGTTCTAGCTAACCCCATGATTGGGAATCATTGCTGTACTACATATCACAAATGTAACAAAACAACATTATAAACTTGCATTATAGATCATACTGCACAAATTTACACTACATATTTGGTATGCTAATGACACTACAGACGTATACAGCTGCCTAACATCTTTTTCTCCATGCTACATGACACTTTCTTACATACCACTTTGTAAGCAGTGTTAACACTTTCTTGCATCTCTCTATCCATGCATTGTTAACACTTTCTTACATTGCTTAAGCATTGTTAACAGTGCGTTACATCTCTCCGCTCAAGCAGTGGTAACACTTTCTTTCATCTGTCTATTCCTGCATTGTTAACACATTATTACATATCTCTGCTCAAGTGGTGGTAAGAGTGTCTTACATCTCTCTGCTCAAGCTGTGTCAAGACTTTCTTACATCTCTCTCTCTGTGCATTGTTAACACATTGTTTCATCTCTCTGCTCAAGCAGTGTTAACACTTTCTTGCTTCTCTCTGCTCAAGCAGTGTTAACACTTTCTTGCTTCTCTCTGCTCAAGCTGTGGTAACACTTTCTTGCTTCTCTCTGCTCAAGCAGTGTTAACACTTTCTTGCTTCTCTCTGCTCAAGCTGTGGTAACACTTTCATACATCTATCTATGCATTATTAACATTTTATTAACATCTCTCTATCTATGCATTATTAACATTTTCTTACATGGCTCTGTCTATGCATTGTTAACATTTTCTTACATCTCTCTATGCATTGTTAACATTTTCTTACATCTCTCTATCTATGCATTGTTAACACATTGTTACATCTCTCTGCTCAAGCAGTGTTAACACTTTCTTGCTTCTCTCTGCTCAAGCAGTGTTAACACTTTCTTGCTTCTCTCTGCTCAAGCTGTGGTAACACTTTCATACATCTATCTATGCATTATTAACATTTTCTTACATCTCTCTATCTATGCATTATTAACATTTTCTTACATGGCTCTGTCTAAGCATTGTTAACATTTTTTTACATCTCTCTATGCATTGTTAACATTTTCTTGCACCTCTCTATCTATGCATTGCTAACATTTTCTTACATCTCTCTATGAATTGTTAACATTTTCTTACATCTCTCTATCTATGCATTGTTAACATTTTCTTACATCTCTCTATTTAAGCTTTGTTAACATTTTCTTACATCTCTCTATGCATTGTTAACATTTTCTTACATCTCTCTATCTATGCATTGTTAACATTTTCTTACATCTCTCTAGTTATGCTCTGTTAACATTTTCTTACATCTCTCTATGCATTGTTAACATTTTCTTACATCCCTCTATTTAAGCTTTGTTAATGTTTTCTTACATCTCTCTATGCATTGTTAATATTTTCTTACATCTCTGTTTATGCTTTGTTAACATTTTCTTACATCTCTCTGTCTATGCATTGTTAACATTTTTGTATGTCTCTCTATCTATGCATTGTTAACATTTTCTTACATCTCTGCTCAAACTATGATAACACTTTCTGGCATCTGACTATCCATGCATTGTTAATATTTTCTTGCATCTCTACTCCAGCCATGTTAACACTTTCTTACGTCTCTCTATCCATGTGTCATGTAAAACTTTCTAACACATCTTCACCCATGTCATTAAAATGTTTCCATATATTTCTCTTCCCATGCCAGTCTGACACTCCCTTTGGCAGCAGCCAGAACAGAAGATCCTCAACTGCCCTGGGTAACACTTACATCCCAAGTGCCAGAAACTCTGTACTGGGTAAATACTGACCTGCTGTTCTATCGTGGAATTGTTAAAACTGAAATTATTCATACCCAACATTTGAATTCTATAATACTGATGTTTATGCTGTAATATTATTCATCCTTCTCTTGTCATTATATCTCTCCTGCAGTAATAATGAGACGACTGTTTCCTGTCGCATGACATCTTTTTTTTTTTTCCTTGCAACTGTCATACATTTTCTTCTTCTTCTTCTTTGATCCTTGACCGCCGACTGTCAGAGCAGTCAGTGGCCATCACGCCTAGTGGTGTCTTGTAGGGCAGCAACAAACTGCTTCCACTTTGCTTGGTCGGCGGCCATCCTTTGTGCAGTGCTGTCACACATTTTAGCTGGTGTGTATTTATGTCTATCTATCCGCACAGAAAGAATAGGATTACTGCTCCCACAGGCGTGTCTGGTAGGTGACATCCCAACTAGCATAATTACTGATGTATGTTACGTTGGTCAGTCTCACTCAAAATAGTAACTCGCGCCAGAAAAAAAAGTGCACAACGCATGGTGTGCAACTTGCGCGTCGTGGGTGTTATATAAAACAAATACTTTGATTTGATTTATTTTTTTATTCTTTCATGAAATTAGTAGCGCTCGACAAAGTAAAAGTGCGTAAAAATTGGTGTGCATAAGCCCTCACCCGATGTACAAATCATGAAAACTTGAAAGTTTTTGTTAAAACCACTTATTATCAGGGAACACTCTTTGAAAACAATCCACGCACTTTCACACGAAATGTTGTCATCAGAGAACTTTTAAATTGAATCTAAATTAGCATAATTCTCGCCGTATGTACGTTCGTCACAGCTGAGGAATGCAACCTTGTTGAAAAATTGTATTGTTTCCATTATATGTAGTCTCCCGAAAATAGTTACAATCAACAAAGAAAAGCATTCAAATGATGGTGTTCATGAACAGTTTGATTACACTGTATAATGGAAAGAAACCAAAAACACTCTAAGAATGTACTTCTATCTGCTCATCCGGGAACGGAAACAGCACACTATAATTAAAAACCCGTCAAGGTTGACGGGTTATTGCTCGTGTATATATATAGTTGTGCAAGGGGCTGGTAACTGTCATATAAAACAGATTGCTACATAAGCCATCACTGCAAGAGCACATGAATGCTGTCGTGCTGGTGTCCTGCAAATGGATCCAGCTCTAGCGATGGCTGCATGCTCCGTAGGGAACAAAGAGGGATGAATAATTGACTCCTGATGGTCTGTGTTTCCATGACAATAGTGATTTTAATTTGGCTGTGGTTTCTATGAGAATTGTGTTGTTATACATTTTTTAGTTTAATATATGAGCCTTGCAAGGGGTTTTGATTTCCTTTGCTGCAAACATCCTCATTTTTTTTTATAATTTATGCATTTCCCATTTCTTGGTATTTTTCTTGGTTTTAGCAGTTTTTTTTGAGCAAATTCATAAAGGATGGCATTTTAAATTTTTGATAACGTGTTTCATTTCCAAAAAGTTTGAGCCTGCTTGGAAGAGGGCACATTATAATGGACTTCGGTGCATGTTGAGCATCCAGTTTGGCTAAATGGTTAGAGCATTTGCCTCTTGTGGCAAAAGTTACTAGGTTACGGGATCAAAACTTGGTAGCGTCACGCTGCAGCCTGCCCAGCTGTAAATGGGTACCTGACTCTGCTTTTGGGTTAGGGAAGGAAAGGCAGTGAGGAAGGGAACTGGTCACCCCATCTCATAAAGCTGAATTTAGTAAAGTCTCTAACACATCACTCCCCTATGGCAGTATATGCTGTGGAACTACCAAATTTTTTAGATGTATTAAGTAGCTCTTATGAAGCAGGTGCTTACAAAATATGATATACAAATTGTAAATGAAAAGGCTGATATATAATTAGTGAAAACTGGGTAATACTGTATTTTGTTTTGGATGAAAGGAGTACAGTTTTTGTAGAAAACTGTGTCCATAGTGTATACAGTAAGGGCCTCTTATGAGGTGGGTGCTGAAGAAAATATCATAGGAAGATCTTCAAAAAGAGGCTGATATTTAATTAGTGGAAACTGGGTTTTTGTTTTACTTTGGACAAAAAGAGCAGAATTTTGGTAGAAAACTGATCTATTCACTTTAGTTGTTTGTGAAGGACATCCATACAATCCATCCAGGGTATAATATTCTGCTGCTTCATTCAAGGCTTTTTTTCATGGTTTGATCGTCTGTTGATCTTCTGCATGTATTCCCTATTCACTTCAGTCTCTTCATTTTGTTTCCACTCTTACCCTGTATAGCTGTGATTTCCTGAGGCTTCCTTAACCGTACGGTATGACCAGTTACATTTCCCATAATTTATTTATACATGAAACGGATGGTAGTTCATTCTAATTTACATGTCTCGTTTGCTTATTATGTCTGTCCATTAAAAGAACATGGCAAGTAATATTTGCAATGTATCCATTGTCATAGTGTTTGCTTTTGGTAGGAAAACCTAACCTGAATGTGGATCCAAACAATATCAGTAAAAAACTTGGTATGATTTTACAAATTTAGTGCCGTATAACCATTATAAAGTACCATATATACTCAAGTATAAGTAGAAAATTTTCTTCCCATTTTGAACCTTAAAATACTTCTATCCGAGTCAGAAAAAAAAAAAGATTTATGAAACAGATCAGCGTTGCCGCACCCCCCACTCTTACTACCGTAAACTGATATCCTTCAGATATAAACTTGCTGCTTCATTAAATGTTTTTTTCAAAATGTCATAAGTAATGCACGTTTGAACTCCTATTAAGTCACAAATTTCAACTGGAGTACACCATGTTGACCTGCCTCTCTTGTTTGATCTGTCAGCAATACCATTACTTCTTTCACTAGATTCAATTTCATCACTGTCAGAGTCTAAATCGGGCCCTTATTCAATATCCATATCTGATTCAACCGCAAGGTTAGCATCCTGATCTAATAAGTCACTTCTCAGATCCCAAAGCAAATATTCGACCGCCCGGAAAGCCTTGACTGTAAAAAAGATCATGGAAAATTATAATATTGATCTCCTCTAAAAACAATATTACAAAAAACGGAAGCATTTTAATGTAAGCTTACAAGAAATCTATTTACAGCTCAGGTCTTGCTAGATACCAAGATCTCATTGCCACTTAGTGTCCTGATCAAATAAGTCAATTCTCAGATCCGAAAGCAAATATTCAACTGCCTGGAAATTTTTTTTTTTAAATCACAAAAATCATAATATTGATTACCTTTAAAGAAAAAATTCAGAAAAACGGAAGAATTTAATGGAAGTCTATTTATAACCTGGGTCTCGCTAAATACTGAAATCTCATTGCTACTTAGCAATAACCGACAATAATAATCAGACTTTGTGGAGGAATGATCTTTCTTTTCTAAGGGTTGAGAATTGGATTTCCAGTCCTGTCTGACATTCTGCCCTTCCTTTCTCTCATTTTTTATACTGAATTCTTACATGCATTTTGTATATTAATGGGGCGATTTATAGAGTTTTAAATGGGAAAAGGTTAAGCTGACAGTGAAAAAAGTTGGGAGAAAGCCAAGGAAACTCCAATGCAATGCAGAAATTGAGAATCGACGAAAAATTCATGCACCTTATATTCAGGTCTTTCATTTGGGAATGATGTTTTTTAAGTTCTAAATTCTAGGAGTCAGCTTATACGTGAGTATATATGGTATATGTATATCATCATGGAATCACCACAGTAGCTGGTCCTTTTATAGGAAGGCTTGCACCAAGTGTTGGTTTCTGTAACAATGTGTTTTATCAAGATGACGCTGCCAGCCCTGTGCACAACTTCACACACATATAAATATTTATATGTATGTGTGTGTGTGTGTGATGAACAATGCCCCGTGTAGTTACTAGGGGTCTCTTTAGAGATGAAGAAAGAATAGGATATTGCTCCCTCAGGCTTGCCGTAGAAGGTGAGTAATGTCAGGTTGTGCATGAGGCTGGCAACATCATCATGTCAATCAAATTGCTACAGAAACCACTACTACAAGATCATGTGACTGCTTGGTGCAGGTTTCCTACTACTGCAGTGGTGACTCCGTGCTCAATGAGTGAAAAGGAAAATGAGGATGGTGGCGGTGAGGATGATGACGGTGATGTGAGAATAGTGGCATGGCAATGGTGTTGGTGGTGGTGATGATGATGATGGCGATGATGGACAGTGTATGTTGAGCGCCACTTTCTTTGAAAATATTCAAGTAGACGTCTCAGAGTGTACAAAGAACAACAATAACACAGCATTAAAATATGCCCCTCTTGCCCACATTCGCTATTATGTCACAGTAGTCATTGTTAAATTTTTTCTCCCTGACTGCAGCTAATCGATCACTGGATATCAGAGGAAACAGTTTGCAGCCTGGGGTTGACTCAGTCCACATACATCCTGATATACAGGAGGACCAACAGGAGAGTACAGGAGAGGATATGTATCGCACACATTGGAGTAAGTTACCCAGAAAAGACAGTGGCAGATAAAGCTTACACAGAAAGTAGCCAAATTTCATGGCTTGTCAAGTGCTGTAGTCTAGTGACAAATTTGAAAGTATTATCTTATTTTATGTTATCAGACATTTATGTTTGGGGTGTCTTCTGCTTTAGAGGTGAACAAAAATAAAAGGCAGCATATAGAACTTGATTCAAGATTTTGGATAAAAATCTCAAAAGTGCAGCTAAAGTTTTTTTTTTTTTAAATCAGACACCTTGGTAATCTGGAATGGGATTGTCCAACTGTATGTAGTATACTGTCCAATTGTACATCATATATTAACCAACTATACATCGTATATTGTTCAACAATGCATCCTACATTACCTGATTGTTCCATTGTATGTCATGTATTGTCCAACTGTTTGTTGTGCACTTTCCAGTTGTAAGTCATATGTTGTCAAAATATACATCGTGCATTGTCCAACTACATGTCATTTATTGTTCAACTGTATGTCATGCATTGTCCAAAGTATATAGTCGAAATGTATATTGTATATTGTCCAACTGCACGTTGTATAATGTCAGTGTGTCATGTATTGTCCAACATTATGTCAGTGTGTCATGTATTGTCCAACATTATGTCATATGTTCTCCAACTGTATGTTGCATGTTGTCCAACTATGTGTCATGTATTGCCCAACTGTATACCATATTATCTAACTGTATGAAATATATTGTCAAACAGCATTATGGTGACTAACTGCAACTTCATTTACAAAGGCAGTCATTGTGTCAGACTTTCAGTCCATGCTTCGAAAGGTTCAAAATGGTTGGCTACGGCATGAATGGAAAACATTCATAGAAGCGTCGAATCTGCAGGAGCTGGTATGGATCTATTGTCCTGGTCATGCAGGGGTACATGGTAATGAGAGAGCTGACAGACTAGCATTAAGAGCACCCACACTGGGGACACTGGATATGGATAAGGGAGAGCTATTGAGAACAATTAAGGATCACTGTTAGATAATGACACTGCAATAGATGAATCATCAAAGTTAAGGCTGTTGGGATTTGGCATCAAGCGTAAGGCTAGCAGAAATGGATGTATGAGAGGACGTGTCCGTCATGTATACAACCAGCGAGCTACGGGAACAGTTAGCATTCACACTTTTCGACATAGACTGAGCACCTATGGGTTTCCCGAAGTGCATTAATGTCTATTCTTTTCAACAATAACAATAACAACTGTACATTATGTATTGTCCAACCATACATAGTATATTGTCCAGCTATGTGGTGCTCAAATGTGTGATGTATATTGTCCAACTTTTTAAGTTGTATACTGTCGGTCTGTATGTCATGTATTGTCCAGCCATATGTTGTTTTTTTGTTGTCCAATTGTATGTCACATATTGCCCAACTATATGTCATGTGTTGTTCAACTGTGTGTCATATATTGCCCAACTGTACGCCCCACTTTCTTTACTGTCTCACAGATGCACCTCAGCCAAGTCACAGCATGTATCGGCGTAGCCGTGTGACCCTGAGGTGAACAGGCCATCCTTTGTCATCGCAAGTTGTAGAAATATCTCAGGCCATACCTCTGTGATCACCGTTTAGCACTGAGGACTCCTTTGTAATAATTGTCATTTTCCAGAGACAGTTGTAGTTTATGAGCAAGTCTGATCTGTGATGAGCGCAAGAATTTTTCCAGCACAGTTTTAATATCTTAATTTGGTAAACCAGTTAGTTTTAGTCATTTGTGGCTGAGACAAGAATATGAGACTTTTTTTTTTTTCAAAAGTGGGATAATTCTCCACATAGTTGTAGTTTATGAGCAACTCTGTTCTGTGATGTGCACAAGAATTTTTTCAGCACAGTTTTAATATCTTCATTTTGTAACGAGTTAATTTTAGTCTTCTGTAGCTGAGACAAGAATATGAGACTTTTTTGTTTCAAAAGTGGAGTAATTCTCCACATAGTTGTTGTTTATGACAGAGCTCTTAGCTGTGACAAGAATGCAAGCATTCGGTAAAATTCTGTTGAGACATTTTTTAGCCAAAGTTCAATACTGAATGATTTGTTATAGTGATACCAAAGTTCATGACAGGATTTCAGTAGATTTGTATGAAGGTTCTAATATTATCTTATATCTTTCTTGTCTTCATTTTTCTGAGATGTTGATGTTCTTTACCACAAGCACAATCTTTCTGTGTTCCTCTCTTCTGTCAACATCTTTTAAAGGTTTCTTTTATTTTGTTTTTCTCTTAGGTTCAGCTTTGCGATATGTTTTCATTTTCTTCTTACTTATTTTCTTGGTTTGACACTTTCCATGTTCTTTAAGCTTTCTGTATCTATTATTGTCCAGTCTTTGATTGTGATCAAACCATATCAGCTATGTACTTTTAGGATATTAGCCTTTTGTCAGGGTTTATATAGTTTAACTTGTTGAAGTATGACACTGCCTATGTATCAGTTATATAGGGGAATTAAAATTTATGAGTTGTAAGTGTTTGGCTAGTGCAGTGTTATGTCAGTGTGGTGGATATACAGATATAAGCTGTTTGTTTTGGAGCATGACTGTACAAATTATCAGACTCTGTTCACACAGAAATAAAACAGAATTCAAAAGCAAAATTTTGCACTTAATGGATAAAAACCTATGTATGATATATTAGTGGAATGTCTGGTTTGATCAGCTTTCTACATTTGTCATTAACAACCTTGTTAACGAAATTTCAACCATTTCTACAAAATGAGCTACATTAGTGCATGTATAATTGGAGCCGTTCTCAACAGCTTTTTAAAATGAGTTTTGCTTATCATAATATGATATCATCTGGTTGCTCCTTTTTTCATTGTCCTTTCATCTTTCAGCTCCCTAAGGAACATAGGCCTTGAACAATCTTATGCCAAGTCTTCCATTCCGGTGCCATCAGCTCAAGTCCTTTCCATGTCTTCTTCATCCCCCTTCATGTCTGTCTTCGGTTCTCTTCATGTCTTTCCACTACCTCTCTTACACTGGGGATTCAAGAACAAGGACAGCCCTGTAATGCTATCATGAGGTTTCTTCAGCGTTTGTTCCTTAGATTAGTACTAAATGTTTTTTAAATATAGTAAAAAAATAATGGAGTTATCCTACACTGAAGCTATCTCAGACAGTGCAGAATTAGCTTTAAAATGTTAACTGCTGTTTTACTGCAATTATTTGCCTTTATATGATGCTATGACATCAGTAACATGTTGGCATATTTGAGTTATGAGAAAACTGCAACATCAAAAAACATTATGCTATATAAAATGTAGACTTTAAGATGTTTCTTTTTTTATTATCAGCTTCTCTGTTGTCAAATGATGTGTATAACAAGTGTAAAAATTAAAGCTTTTGCCGATGGCTACCTTTGTGGAAGCCAACATCAAAGCACAAACTCTTTCATTAGTGGTTCCTGTAGCAATTTTATTTGCATGATGAGGTTGCCAACCGCATTTATAACCTCAGATTAGTCTCCTGTTATCTTCTTCTTCCTCGTTCGTCCTGAAAAAGGATGTTGGTTGCATTGTGTCGCCGTTTACAGTGAAGCTGCGATATTTGCGCCTTTCAGCCTGACACATCCGACTTCCGCATGGCATTTTTGGGTACCGGGTTTGCCTTCCCTCTTCGATCCCTACTCTCTCGGCCAGACTGCAGTGATGCAGCCTGTTTTTAGGACCACCACTTGGAGGTGGAGTAGGGTGTTGGTCAGCTCTGGTTCTCCGACCCTGACTCAAGCAGTCAAGCTATGGCTCGCTGACTGCATTCATCTCGTTTGCTGCGTCTTCAGTCCCGTCTCATGTTATGACCCCAGGAACTACACAGGGCAGCTTTAATTTCACACCACATTAATCTCTCTTTACCAGATTGGCTACATGCATCACAGCTGTGTACTTATGTATGTCATAAATATTTAAGTTGTATCTTAAACTGATGTTACGGTTGAATTTCATCTCATATAGATAAACAGGTAAAGGAAGTCCCTTAGCAGATATTCCGTAGGTTAGTGAAGGATTATAGACTGTACCACACTAGGTCTCAGCTTTATAGGGTGTGTTGACGAGTTCCCTTCCTAACTGCTTTTACCTTCCATAACTTGAGAACAGAGTCAGTACTCATTTACAGCTAGGTAGACTGGAGCTTGATGCTACCAGGTTTTGATCCTGGAACCCGGTAACTCTGCCACGGGAGGAACGTGCTCCAACCCCTTAGCAGATCAGATGCTCGTTGCAAAAATGCACCAGACATATTTACATCCTAAATCAGAGAGATAAGTCTCAGTTTTTGCTGTATTTGAGAAAAATCTGACACAATCAGAACCATCCAATCTTTCATGAAATAAAACTTTAAATTCAAGTGAAGCATTATCTTTAGGAGAATCATTCTGGCGTTGCCCTGTCTAGCTTCGGGTGGGGGGTCTTTGATGAGTCAAAGAAAGACTAGGACTCTGCTCCCTCAGGCTCATACAAGCCGATTTATGTGAGGTTGATTTATGTGAGGTTGATTTATGTGAGGTTGTATGTGAAGCTGGCAATTACTTCATGTAAAACAAATTGGTACAGAAATTACTGCTGTATGGAAGACAGGCTGCCGGTGGTGGCTCCATGTTCTGTAAGGAGCAAAAATGGAAGATGATTCTTCTGGCGTTTGGAATTTTGTTCCTGCACGTTTTAGTAACCGGTGAAATGAATCATCTTTGAGAGTTTACTTTATACCACATATACCTCTCTGTGTGTGCCTACATGTGCATACTGTAAGTAGCCTAGTGTAATTAGTGATGATTATTTTAATTATGAAACGTGTAACACCAAATGTATCACATACATTCAATAAGATGTCTCATAGATTAAACGTATAGGACGTAATTTTGTTCATGTGCCAATTTACATAATTCAGCGATATTGTCTTCAGCATTTTCCTTGTTGCTCCTTATGTAGCTGATCCTCTCTTGCCTGAAGCCTGTGCTAGGCATCTTGCCTGAAGCCTGTGCTAGGCATCCACATGCTCTTGAAGTGGTGGTTTCTGTAGTAAGGTGTTTTACTCGAAGAGGTTGCTAACCTCATGTTGGTTGCCTTGTAGGACATGCTTGAGGGAGCAGTGGTCTAATTCTTTCTTTTTCTCATGATAAACCTTCCAGGAACTACATGAGCACTACTTAATATGATGCTACCACAAACAATAAGATTATGGGATCTTCTGATCAACGTGATGTGGTCATTACTGAGATCTTTGCAGTGGTGAATGAGTTTTTGAAAATGGACCATTTGTGAACAGTTTAGCTTGGTTCAAATAGGGCTGCCATAGATGGCTGTTGACCTAGCAAAATGGAGACAGTTTGTTGCTGCCCTACATGACGTCACTAGGCGTGATGGTCTGATTGATTTGTCAGTCAGCAACCAAGGACCATAGAAGAAATAGGACTGCACAAGAAAAACCAGGTTAAAAGAAAAAGCAGATACATACAAAATTTATGATTCATCCTGTTTTACTGCAGGAGTTAACCAATTACGAATGATTTTAAATGCATTTCTAGATTATCTTTGAGCTTAATGATTGCTATCATTGACAGAAAATGAAATTAATTAATTCTGGTAAATATGTGTAAAGTTGCACCATTGATCATCTTGAAAAAATTTCCTGTGAAAAAAAAAACAACAAATACCACTAGGTCTGAAAACAGTTCATGAGACAGTAAAAATTGATTTTTGTCAAAGGATGCCCTCTGAAGGTGTACCAACACTTAACTCTCTTCAGACCTGATATTTTGTATCATTTTCTCATACTCTGACATATCTGACTTCTAATGTTCCTTGATACATTATAATTTGAAGTCTACCCAAGAGTGTTATACATCAATTTGTTTGTAATTGAACAGACTACCATATTTAGATGTAAAATTAATATTTTAAAAATTTATATTGATGTGAGTTTTAAAAAATGGAAGGAAAGTCAACAGGGAAAATACACAAAAATTATAAACATGATATTTCACGAAGAAGAAAAAAAAGTATTATCAGAACAATTAACAACAGTCATATTTTATTGTAGTCTGACCATTTCTGCATTATATGTTACATTTCCAAAACAATTCAACATTAAATAATAAAATTATGCAAATTTTTGAAATGTTTCATAACTATGCTTTTCAAAAAAAAAAATTTTTTTTTTTAAATCTTCCACTGAATACATTACAGTTATTTTAGGTAGCTGCAACATCTTAGCTAAAATAATGAAATATGACTTCAGTAGACATATTTCTAGTGTAATACTGTATGATCACTAACACATAAGTAAAATCAGTTATGAGGGTGACATAAAAAAGACAACACATCTTTATATATTTCCTACTAAGGCTTGTGGTATTCTGACAGACAATTCCTACCTGCATGAAAACATTTTTTTAAAATATCACAAACTTTACATTTAACTTTTTATTTTTCTTTCAATCTTTACAATCTGATATCAAAGTTTACAACTTCTTTTTGTCTCTGTAAACTTGGGGTCCATGGTGTGCCGAGAAAAAACTGGTGGCTTTGAAGTGAGTAGTGCATCATCATACAAACTTATGTTTCCCAATTCCGGATTAGTTCTTCTGTAAAATCTAGCTGACCATATCTAGCTGGTCTTCCACATCTGGGTGTTTTTTCTGCTAGTCTTGAAATAAAATGTAAGCATCTACCATAGCAATATCCAGAAAATGAAAAAAAGAGTTTTCCAATATTTATTGGTCTTTCTCAAAACATTGTACTTGTTAATTGGCTGGTCACTGTTGTCCACTACTTTCATAACTAACTACAGTATAAGCTAAACCAAATGGTCCATTTGCAGTGATCCTGCCTAAATAAACATCAAAGTATATCCACTAACAGCATCAGCAAGAACCCATAATTTCATCCCCCATTTTGTTGGCTTGTCTCTAATATACTGTCAAAAAGAAAACACCCTTTTCTTATATATATTTTCTTATATTCTTTCATAAAATTACAGTTTGAAGAAGTCAATGGGTCTCAAAAACTGCTTTGTATTTTCTCTGGTGCTTACCTCTGACAGTTGCAGACTGGAACCCTCTCAGGCGAAAAAGGTGGAGGGTTGGAAGGTGGGCCTTCATCAAGTCCATCATAACCAAAAAATCTGCAAGAAGAACAATTTAAAATTAATTTTTACAGATCAACAATAGAATTCAAAGTTACAATTTAGTGTACACAGGAAAATTGACACACATTACATTTTCCGTACAAAGGAATACTGTCAATTATAAAGTCATATGATGTAAATAATAATTTTTAAAAGCAGAGACACAGGGCAAATGAGGTCAGAAAAATCAGCTGATTCAGAAGTTACATCAGATCCACTTTATATTTATTTCCTGGTGCCATGAGTTCTTTGTTAACTGTTTGAAAGGTGAAATATTTGTTTCTTTTTTTCAAAAACAAACAGAAAGCAGCTATACTGACTACAATAGCCCACTAAAACGACTGTTTTACTACTTTTCAAAATCAGCTGTCATTTTAACGAAGTAACATTACCTTTACATGTACGGCTGGTGATCTGAGTTGTTCTGAGCTGTATTTTCGCCATCCAACTCATCAGACTTTTCCAAGTCCTCTAAATAATCATCAAAACAGGAATCTACATCACTAGATGCTTTGTAGTCAGTTTTAGACTGCATTTTGTTTACGACCTGTTAAGTCGAGTTTATCGGAAAAAATCCAAAATGGCGGACGGACAAATTCGGTGTTTACGTTTTTCTGCGTGTAATTTCAAAGTCAAAATAAGTGAAAGCTGTATATTTTTTAGCACAAATATAATCTTAATATAAAACAGATTTAAAGTCAAAATTAAAAAATAAATGTGCTTGTTTTACTTCAAAAGTCATCGTTCCGTTTGGAACGATTTTTTATATATCCGGTCTGAAGAGTGTTAATGTCCTTAAGGTTTGTGTGAAGCTCCTCCCCCTTCCCCCTCCTATTTTTTTCCATCTGCATCCACAGGTCAGACTCTGTTTCTATGACACTGGATGTCAACTTTGAACTTTTCATATTGCATGCAAAGTTGTCATGTACTTCATGCTCAGCTGTCAAATCTATTTCACATATTTGATACTTTTAATGGACTGAACCGTTAATTATTTCAGAACAGACACTTCACCATTTGTGTTTTTATTGCCTGTGATAAGGTGAAGGTTTTGTGTATAAGTTGTAGCTGTAGTGTGAATGACTTCATACATGCCACACCTCAGACATGAAAAACCTGTACAACAAATCCAAAAACCCTGTACAGAGACCCGCAAAACCTGTACAGACTGAAAAACGTAACAATAGAGTTAATTAATGTACAAATATATTCAATTAGATGGTTCTGCACCATCATAGTGACATGTGCCCTTTGCCTTTTTAAGCATGTCTTCACTTGCTTTAAAACCTAAACAACAAGAGTTAGAATTTATTTTGTACCGGTATTGTAGAAAAGCTGTGACTGTATCATCATTTAGTCTATTTCTGCAAAAAAAATTAATACAATTTATGGTGGAAATGAAGAACAGTTTGGTGTGTGTTCTATAGTGCCTTATAAAAGTATAGATCTAAAGAGACCAGTAATAAGCGTTATGGGTTAGGTTTAGGAATCTTAAATCAAAATATATATATATATATATATATATATATATATATATATATATATATATATATATATATATTTTTTTTTTTTTTTTAAAGCTAGCAATGAAAATATAAACTGGCGCAATATTATATATTCTCTACCGAACTTCAAAAATTGGAATAGCCGTTATACCCATACGAATTTTAGTGTCAATCAAACATTGATAGTAATTAATTATTTAATAAATATAAATCATTGGATGACCGTAATGATGATCACCCAAGGCAAAATCACATTGTTTTTTAAAGAAACGAAATTAAAACTAAGAAGAGAAGTAACTCCAAATAAACTTTTCTCTGACCTGGTTAAGATGCAAATTTGCCTTGCTTTTGTGGGTTTTTTTTTCAGTTTCATAATTTGGTCATATCGGAATGACGGTCGCCGAATGCTCCGCATGTATTTTCGTACCATTTAGATTTCGGGTTAACCCTAACCCCAACTGTAACCCTAATCCTAACTCTAAATGGTACGAAAATACATGCAGAGCATTCGGCGACCGTCATTCCGATATTAGGCCTACCCATAATTTGTTTTGTATTATTATTCAAATTTACATTTCTTACGCACTTTCTACCGTAAACCTAACCTCAACCTTAACTCTAAATGGTACGAAAATACAAATATTAAACATACTCGACGGCAATAAAGGTAAAGATTACCAGAATCTCAGTAAAAAGAGTTGTCAGAATCATTCAAGTTGAATAAATTCAACTCAAACAAGAATTTTCGTGCTCTTTTTCCACAAAATGTTTATGATTCGGCGGTATGGCAGCGTCCATGTTTGTAACTTTCGCTTTTGTAAAATCACTATTGTCAGTTCTATCGTATTCGCTAGCAGTAAAATATTTTGTTCGTTTCAAGCTTAGTGGCCAGATTTTTCAATGCTGAATCCGATTATGCCCAGCAATTGCCGATACGATTATAAACAGAAGAGTTCTGGTGCTTTTAAAATAGGACGTACGTTTTATAGGTGTATGGGAACGAGGTATCGCACTACTTCCGTGACGTACTCGGTACGGCACAGCGACAAAAATTGTCAAGATTTATGCCGTATGGCGTACGTCATAATGGTGCTGAAAGGGTTAATAATTAGGCGAAAAAACCCGTACAGACCCGTGTACGGCCCGTACACATCTGAAAACGCAAACACCCCGTACAGATTATGGGTAAACCTTTAAGTGTGGCATGTATGGACTTGATCACTGAGAATTGTATCCATTTATTTTTGCAAGCAATTGCTAGATTATTTTTGGGCAATAAATCAATTAACAGATTCTCATCATTTGTTAAACACATGTAAGGAGCCTACATGAGCTTCTGAAATTATTTTCCAGAGCTGGAACCTGAATTTTGAGTGGATTAGAAATCAGTTTCAGACATATTTCAGACATAATCCTCATCTAAACTGGAGAGGAAGATCACAATATGTGAGATGAGTTTCTGAGAAAAGCTGCAATGGTCAATGTAAGAAATAGATTGAATGAACGAAAGAAATATATTTTCAAAGTGCTAAGAATTTGGCGTGCAGGCATCTAACATTCTGCCCTCCCTCTGTTAAGGAGATTGTTGGTGGGAAAAATGTGCTGCATCGAAAGATAGAAAATGTAATGGTAAAGACAACTTGACAGAATGCACTCAAGTCTGCTACCATCACAGGCCATCAGCAGCAGAAGATCAGGCTACAGCCGCATGGAGGTGGATATAAAGTGTTAAATAAATCGTGCAAAAACTTGGTGTGACACTGGCCAAAGCAACACATCTAAGCTGAAAAACTGAAACTGTTTTCCCCCATCACACTGAATGGCACAAGAGGACAGAGAAAATATGAAAAAAATAATTACATTTGTTGAAAAAGGTTTCTGCTGATGCAACTCATTTCAAGTTTCCATCAAGATTTAGATAATCCTTGTGCAGCTTGCATTCGGTTTATAATTAACCCTTTCGCAACGATGGGTTTTTCATTCCAAATGACAACACCACATACATGCCACACCTCGGAGATGAAAAACCTGTACAAAAAATCCAAAACCCTGTACAAAGACCCGCAAAACCTGTACAGAGACTGAAAAAATGATATGAAAAGAGTTAATTCGTGTAAAACTATTTTCAATTAAAGTGGGCTGCATTACAAATGAGGCACGGAGACTTTGCCTTTTAAAGCAGGTCTTTACTTATTTTAAAACCCACCCAATAAATATCTGAGTTTATTTTACACTGTAAAAATAATCTGATGGTGTCATCATTTAGTCTAGTTCTTTGCTTAATTATCACTACTGGGAAATCCTGTGTTCAATAGGACCTTATAAAAGAACTCCAAGACACAGTAATAAGGGGAATGGGTTAGAAAACCTGTACAGAAGTTATGTACAGGGTGTACACATCTGAAAACGCAAACACCTTGTACAGATTATGGGTAAACCATAGCATGTGGCATGTATGACACCATTTTCAGCTTAGTTCGTTCCCCTGAACGACAGGATAATTGTAATTTTAGGGGTCATATTTTTAATTTGACTGTAAACAGTTTATCGTAAAAGGAAACCCATTAAAAGTATATTCTGAACCAGACTACACAAACTCTGACCCTGAATCTGGGTAATCTTTACATTTAGTGCCGTCGAGTATGTATAATATGTGTATTGAGTCGGCATTAGAATTAGGGTAACCCTAAACCTAACCTCAACCTCAACTCTAAATGGTACGAAAATACACATATTAAACATACTCGATGGCACTAAAGGTAAAGATTACCAGAATCTCAGTAAAAAAGAGTTGTCAGAATCATTCAAGTTGAATAAATTCAACTCAAACAAGAATTTTCATGCTCTTTTTCCACAAGATGTTTATGGTTCGGCGGTACGGCAACGTCCATGTTTGTACTTTTGCTTTTGTAAAATCACTATTATCAGTTCTACTGTATTCGCTAGCAGTAAAATATTTTGTTTGTTTCAAGCTTAGTGGCCAGATTTTTCAATGCTGAATCCGATTATGCCCAGCAATTGCCGGTACGGTTGTAAACAGAAGAGTTCTGGTGCTTTTAAAATAGGACGTACGCCGTACGTCATATAGGTGAATGGGAATGAGGTATTGCGCTACTTCCGTGATGTATGCGGTACGGCACAGCGACAAAAATTGTGAAGATTTATGCCGTACGGCGTACGTCATACTGGTGCTGAAAGGGTTAAAGCTGTTATTTGCAGTAAAAAGGATTAAAACTATTGTGTCCACATACATTCTCAGTGTACCACACTTTCTGCCATAGCTGTGAAGTATCAGCCACCCTTCCTAGTCACTTATACTTGCAAGATCCGATTTTCAACATGTGTGGTACTGAAAGCAAGTAAGAGAAATAGCAGACCAGTGCACTTGGCATAATTTAGCTCTCCAGCTTTGATCTGGATTTCACTTCACTGGTCTCTCATCAAAAGTTGCCTTATTCTTCTCATGAACTTTTCAGTTAATAAAAAATTTAGTGTAACATTCAATTTTGTATATTTAGTATTATTTTTAAGTCTAGCTGAGTTTAGAACATAAGTCAGCAGTTGATTTTATGTGCATAGTCAAAGATGGCCAACATGTCTTTGACTCAAGTGGTGGTGATGGAACCAAAATACTTTCAGAAACCACTTGTCTAGAGAAAAATGTTGCATATAAACAAGGTTAATACTGAACCAGAGCTGGGGCACTGTACGAAGGATGGCCACCGACCGAGCAAAGTGGAATCAATTTGTTGTTGCCCTACAAGACGCCACTAGGTGTGATGGCCACTGATTGCTTTGACGGTCGGCGGCTAAGGATCAAAGAAGAAGAATATAGAATGTGTGTCTGGAACACACGAACAGAAACATAATGTACATTAACTCTTCCTACCCCAGGCATGATTAACATCTGATTATAGTCAAATTTCCTCAATCCCGCACTTTACTTGATATAAAATAAAATTAACTGTTGTATTTAAAACGTGAAACACTTCAAAATAATCATCTGTGAATTTACAGCGGCATTTGTATGTATTACGAGATATTGTCCCATAAGCATACGTAGTTGATGCATGTTTTTAAACATATATGAAAAAAAAAATAGCACTCGTTTTAGTATGTAGTTGAAACCTACAAAGTGCCTGGGACAGAAAGAGTTAAATTTGTTGAGTGTAAACATTAAAAAGTGGTTTCGATAGATATGATACAACATCAGTGGAATTTGTTATAATCTTTGATCTGTTGTTGTTCTTTATGTCAGTTTTGTTGTTGTCCTTTTGTTTTATGCAGCTACCTCAGTTGAAGTAAATTTATTAACTTTTGTTTTAATTTTAGTAGTGCCAAATAATAAATGTTCTTTTGTCATTCATTTCTGTTTCTTTCATTATATTAATTTTGAATTTCAAAGTGTTTGGCTTCTAAAGTTATTTACTTGTACATGTTTACATGCTACTTGTTTGTTGTATAATATCTGATAATTTATTTTGTTGTTGTATATTTACTTTCTATGATATGTATTTACTGTGCTTATTATTATTATTTTTTTAACGTTTTCTTCAGAATTTATTTTGTGACTCTGACCAGTAATAAACTGGTATTTCTTTGCTTCACACTTTGTTTTTTGATACTTGTTTACACTCTGTAGTTTGTTTTTTGTCAAGTTCTTTTTATTTCTGTTTGTTTTATTTTTATGTCTTGTCAAACTGATGTTTCATATTCATGTTCTGCCTCGGACGGCATTATAACCTTCCTTAAGAGAGGTCCTTTTTCTGTTTTGAATGGCTAAGTTAAATTACATGAATTGCATATTTTGGATGACTTGTTCATATTGTTGAAATTTTTTTGGGCTTTAAATCTCTGCAGGAAGAGGTTGGAAGCTTTATGCCCAGCTGTCCTTAGTCACCTTCTGTGACATGCATGGTAGAGAGCAGTGTTACTGTTCTTTGCTCTCTTTTCTAGCTCGTGTAACATAGGGGAGGTTTATTGTGGGATATTGTAGAAACCAAGAAACAGAAGAAAAATTAAAGGTTTTATTATTCAGTAAGTACAAAATACTTGAGTAATGACAACAGAAGCCACCCGGAAGAGAAAGGAAATGTAAAAAACAGATTTAAACAGAAGCAAGAACAAGGAGTTATAAAGCCAAGACTCATGAAGTACACACAGAGGCAAACACAGACGCAAGAAGTATTAGAAGAGCAAGTTCAACAACAAAAATGTGAATCTTCAGCTTAAATGTCCAGACAGTTCTATTGTATGGCTCTGAAACATGGAGAATAACAAGCACAACAACTGAGAAACTACAGACTTTCATAAATGAGTACTTGTGTAGCATAGGTAGACGAATTTTGCGCATTTGCTATAAAGAGCACAAAACAAATGTCTATGTTAGAGAGAAAATAAACACCTATGCAGGCCACCAAGAACCACTTTTGTCAGTAGTGAAACGTCGAAAGCTTGCATGGTTTGGGCATGTAACTCGTCATGACTCCCTTTCGAAAATGATCCTCCAGGGAACAGTCGAAGGTAAACGGAGAAGAGGAAGGCAAAGAAAAACCTGGGCTGATAACATCAAAGAATGGGCAGGGCACGGTCTTTCCACACTTGTTCGCATTGCTGAGGATAGAGAGCAGTGGAGGACCCTGTCTGCTGATGCTTCCACCATGGCACCCCTACGACCCATGACGGGTTATGGGTTGAGATGATATGATGCAAGGGTATTGGTGTTTGAGGAATTTATGATTTCTGGAATGCCGAATTCTGAGAAAATTGGGCTTAGCTCTTTATGTCCAAGGCATTTTTTAGGTTTGAATGTGTTCAATTTTTTTTCCCCCAGCAGGAACTGAAGAATTTGTGGAAAAATACTTAATATTTGTTGTAAAGATTGGCAGAGTGTTTAAAACACTGGCCTGTCATGGTGAAGATATCGGGTTCAAAACACAGTGATGTTACGCTTCAGTCTACCTGGCTGTAAAAAAGTACCCTACCTGTGCTCTTGAGTTAGGGAAGGCAAAGGCAACCAATGGATATGCCAGGAGGCCCTTGGGCAAATAATGTACCACATCGTGGTGCAGCAAACGGCTCATGGGATGGAAAGAATTAAAACTCGGTTTAAGGTTTAAAAATAACTGACACTTTTGAATTAGATTAAATATATAATTATAATTAATATCATTTTGAGATGTGTAGCTATACATCATTTGATAGAATAAACAGCTTAAATTTTACAACACCACAAAAAAATAGTAGAAACTCAAAAGTTATGTTTTTTCCTGATCTTCCCGAAAGCAAACAGAATCCTGACTTTGTTGGAATCACCACATATGTATTTTTTTGTTACATCTCCACCTCTCTTGTCAATCTAATATGTCAGAAATTAGGCCATGTGATCATTAACTCTTTCATTCCAGAGTTATTTTGCACGCTGTGCCAGACTTTTTTTGTGGGCAGAATTTTATAGAGTGAAGTGTTCATCTTTCAGTCTAAATTTGTTTGTGAATTTTCCTTTGAACATGTACTTATTATATACCAAACTGTAGGGAAATGGATAGAGAATTCAAATATATAATGTCTGTGGTAGTATTAACACAAGTATGTTCGGTATAATTTAATCATTTTGCATGTAAAATTGAAAAACGCTAAAAAGTTGACTGTAGAATACGATCTTATCAAAGACAAATTACTGTCGTAGACAATAAAACTTTCTTTTTAGTCTTCACACGTCAAGTTAATCCATATACAAAGTAAAAAAAACATGCTTATGGCCAAAATTAGTAGATTTAGTGTTATTCACACAAGTTTGTCCGTGGTTCTTTGTAAGAAAAAAATAAATTATGCAATCGTGCATTACATAATTTTCAAACAAATAAATAAGAATAACGTCATATAAATACTTTTTTACTCTTGTTTAATGTTTTAATAGTATCCCTAGCTTCATCTTCTACCAAGAACTAGTGATTAGATGTTACGGTAGGTCTAGTTTTGTTGCTTTTTGATCGGCCAGAATATGACTATGCCCACTCATCAACTAAATCTAGTGTGTCTAGCTTTTCTGCATATATTCCGTATTTTGACAACAAACTGTGACTACCAAACAATCATCATCAATGTCAGCAATGTTTCAAAGTAGTTTGACACAATTATTTGCTTAGGAGACTTAGAAAATGTAAATATAAAGCGTGACATATTTCTCTAGCAAAAACAACGAAAAACGTAAACACGCGAATCTTCACAAAAATTGTGATAATAACATCAAAACACGCACATGTGCTGATTAACTAAAGTCAAATTAGTTGTTTAAATAGTAGCGGAAGTCATTCTACGAGTTTTAATATATGAACTGCATTAAGCGGACGATTTTTAGGGTTTATTCGTGATAAACTAAAAACCACGCTCTGAGCGTTGCTGGGGCATGGCGTGTTGAATTTTGCAACGCTCAGAGCGTTGCTGTGGAGTCAAAGAGTTAAGATGTTTTTCATATGTATACATTTTTATTATTTTGAAATGAATAGCGTTGCCATAATTTGGATGTGTTTCTATACATCATCTGCGGGTGCAGTTGTCATTATAACGATATTGTGACCTTCAGAGGTTTCCTTTCATAATTTCGTTTTAAGGCAATCACCCGAAACGTCCCTCGTTTTATGTGAACCGTTATTTGTAGAACTGATTCAATACCGTTTTATTGGTTTATATACTTATATTCCTTACCAGTTTTACCTTAATTTATTTACTTATACTATACTACTATCATTGCTGCTACCCTGTTTTTGTTTCGTGACTACTATATTTTGTGTGCTTCTCTTGTTTCATATTTTTACATTTGTTCATTATGCCTTATCAGAAACATTTGATTTCTTCTCTTCATTCTTTTATTACCCATTCATTTTCTCTCATGCCTTCTGACATATCTCACACTGCTTCTGACTTAGCCTTTACTATACACAAGAAGACACACTGTACATGTCACATTAATTTTCTCAAGAACTGTTAAAAGTGCTAGGGTTATTCCTAAAGGGTTTGTCTCTAGCTTCCATCTATCAGCTGGACTTCCTCATCCTGCGGACCAGCACGGCTTACAACAAGTTGAGAAGAAATGTTCCTTCCAACATATGAGGTGCGTTATTGCTATACATAAAAGCCAGCTGACTGAATTTGAACTTTTCAAATCCAACATTTCACAAAAACTACGTCTACTGACTTCTTCGTGCCCGGCAGCGTTCCCTCTTATTCGCACTGTTATCCATGACACGAATAGGGAGCTGTATACTCGTTTGTACACGCATAAAAAAGAGAAATTGCGCCGCCTCCTTCAGGGTCCTCTATTCAGTCTTCTACCCATGCTAAAGTTATTTGCATTCCTCCAGATTTGCATCTGTCTCCTGATGAATTGTCTGTCCTGAGTAAAGGTCTTAAGTTTGTTCCTCTTCGTTCTAATTTTGACAAATATTCTCTGCTTCAAGATGTTCACAGCTTCCATCGCCGCATGCGTCTTAATTACCATCATAAGGGTAATGATTCTACCAGGGTTTCCGATACTGATATCTTTCATCATTTTAAGAAACCTAAACAAGACTGGACTCCAGCTCCAGGAGCTTCTCGTGCTCTGATCTTACTATAAGTACAGGTCCGCTTCTTCGCCTTGCTGAGTTGGTTCTTATTCTCAACTCTTTTGAGTTTAATGGCCAATTCTTCAACCAAATCAGTGGCGTCGCTATGGGTACTAAGATGGGCCCTAGTTACGCTTGCCTGTTTATGGTTGAATGGGGGTAAAAAAACAAACATACACACACAAATAGTAATACATCTTACAAGGAGAAAGGACAAGAAAAACCTACGTTGTGGCCACAAGACCTTCGTCAGGGACAGACAAACAAGAGACAGGAGGGAAAGAAAATGAGAATTAAGTAGAGAACATGAAACTATAAAAATAAGAGAAAAACAACTCCCTTATGTCCAGTCACATGGTGAAGCAAGATGGCCTTCATCTTGCTTCACCATGTGACTGGACATAAGGGAGTTGTTTTTCTCTTATTTTTATAGTTTCATGTTCTCTACTTAATTATCATTTTCTTTCCCTCTTGTCTCTTGTTTGTCTGTCCCTGACGAAGGCCTTGTGGCCGCAACGTAGGTTTTTCTTGTCCTTTCTCCTTGTAAGACGTATTACTATTTGTGTGTGTGTGTTTTTTTTCTTTTTCCCCCTATTCAACTGTTTTACCCCCGTCTTACGGCAGTTCTCCTCATATACTTATATCATTGCCTGATTATGGGCCACTTTGAATATTTGGTCTTTCAAAGTTATGATGGACCAATACCTGAGTTTTACCGCCGCTATATTGATGATGGTATTGGCATTACAGACATGTCTGAGGTAGACCTCCGTCGATTTATTGACTATGTTGGTAATTTCAATCCTGCCATCAAATTCACTTCTGAAATTTCTATGACTTCGGTGAACTTCCTTGACATCACTGTGACTATTAGCCCTACTGGTCTTAAAACGTCTGTCTATAATAAGGCTACTGATGCTCATGGTTTCCTTCTTTATACTTCATCGCATCCTCTTAGTTGTAAAAATTCCATTCCCTTTTCTCAACTTCTTCGCTTGCGTCGGTTTTGTTACGATGGCGATGATTTCCATCAGCGAGCTCAATAGATGCTCGAGTTCTTTCGCCGACGTCTTTATCCAGAACATGTTTTATCTGATGCTCTTAATCGTATCACATGCGTCACTCGTCAGATGGCACTCAATACTAAACCTTCTGTCCAATCTGACAGACTCAAACTGGTTCTAACTTTCCATCCGCACTGTCTGGCGGTGAAGAGAATTCTGTTTTGACATCTGCCTATTCTCCACTCTGATCCTGATACCAAAGAGTTGTTTCGTGATACACCTTTGGTGGCGTATCGTAGGAATAGGAATTTTAGGGATATTCTTGTACACAGTCGCTTGCGACATACTTGCCCTTCATACTTTGGTACTAAACCGTGCCAACGCCGTATATGTAAGAGCTGTCCGTTTGTACTCCAAACTCAGTCACTTTTCCGAAAGGAAAATTTATCATTAGAAAGTCTTTTACGTGCGAATCCAGAAACCTGATTTATGCTATCATCTGCAAGAGGTGTGGCATTACTTATATTGGTGAAACTGGCAGGCATTTGGCAGACAGGTTTCGCGAGCACTTGAATGACATCTATCATGGCAAACATTTACCGGTGGCCTTCATTTCAATAGGCCTGACCATTCAGGTAATTCCGATATTCATGTTACTGCCCTCCTTTCATGTGTCGATGATGATAAGACTCGCTTTTCGTTGGAGAATCATCTTATTTTTCAAATGGGCGTTTTAGCTCCTGATGGCGTGAATGTCCAACATCATTTTGCATAAATTCTGGTAGCTTTTCTCTCCATTTCATTCTTTATTCATTGTTTTTTCGATCTATCTTTTTATGTTTTGGTTAATTTCGTATCCTTTTATATCTTTTTTATTGTCGCTATCTTATACATCACTTCCTTGGCGATTTCTTGGACGGAATACTACGGTTTTCTTTTCCAAGCATCTACGGATCGAGCTAAGTGAACTTTTACTTGTTCCATAGTTTTGTTCATTCTCTTGTTTTCGTTTCGTTGATTATTTACTTTCTTGTTTCGGTATTTCGTTTAGGTTTTACGATTTTCTTGTATTATTATTATTCTTTTTTCGCTCATCACTGTGGGTGTTTACTTTTTCCATCTGCTTGTATCGCCCATTTGGTGTAATTTTCTCATCATCGTATGTTTTTGTAGTACCTATATGTAATTCTTGTCTTTGTCACCTGTTTGTGGCTGACAAAGGGTAATACCCGAAACATCCCTTGTTTCATGTGAACCGTTATTTGCAGAACTGATTCAATACCGTTTTATTGGTTTATATACTTATATGCCCATAATACTTGTTCATTCCTCAGGTTTTTGTGTGTAATTTGCTTGCAAATGTTTTAACTTCACTGCTAGACAGTTTTACAGCTCCATACAGTTAAATTTGTGTTGATAGATGGATTGTTGGACTAGCATGCTACATTGCAAATGTGTGCGATTTATCTAGCGTGAAGAAGCCTGCATTTCTTGCTATTCTTAATAAATTTAAAGTATTTATGCTCAAGTTTCTTCATGAATTTATCAAATAATGACCTGAAGGTTGTGACTCACAGTGAATACATTTACTACAAGAGTCATGTCATTTATTGCAGGTTTCATCTCATCTTCTTTGATCCTTAGCCGCCGACCGTCAAAGCAGTCAGTGGCCATCACGCCTAGTGGCGTCTTGTAGGGCAACAACAAATTGATTCCACTTTGCTCGGTCGGTGGCCATCCTTCATACAGTGCCCCAACTCTGGTTCATTCTTTGCATCTCAGCCTCCACAGTCCTCCACCAGGTTGTTTTTGGTCGGCCTCTCTTTCGTTTTCCTTCAGGGGTCCAAAGCATAGCTGTTCTTGTGATGGCATCGGGGTCTCTTCTGAGGACATGGCCGACCCAGCTCCAGCATCTGCCAGCTATGATGGTGCGCATGTCCTCTTGCTTGCTACGAGTAAGCAGATCTTGGTTAGTGATGGTATTCGGCCTAAAGATTCGGTGAATTTTTCTTAGGCATGTTGTGTGAAAAAAGGACAATTTCGACATTTCCTTCTCTGTAACTCTCCAGCATTCCGCACCATAGAGAAGCACAGAAAGCACACAGCTCTGATATAATCTTAATTTTGTGCTTGTGCTGTATTGGGAGGACTTCCAGATGTTGTTTAGGCTAAAGAAGGCTGTTCTTGCCTTATTCATTCTGATGTTGATGTCTTTGCCTGCCCCGCCGTCTGGTGTTACTATGCATCCTAGGTATGTGAAGGTATCTGTCTGTACCAGTTGCTGATTCCTTACTGATATGGGCACAGGGTTGCTCACATTGAGCGTCATGACCTCAGACTTCTTTAAATTGATGTTCAAGCTCACCTGCTGGCTAAACTTATTAAGTCTATCCGTTTTTTCCTGGATGTGTTGATGTGAATGTGCTAGTAGTGCAATGTCATCTGCATATTCCAGATCTTCCAATGTAGAAAATGTTGTCCATCTTATTCCTCTTGGACTGCCCTCTGTTGTCTGGTGCATCACCCAGTCTATAACTGTTAAAAATAGAATGGTTGATAAGGGGCATCCCTGTCGTACTCCTGTCTTCACCTCAAAGGTTAGGTTGCTCTGCCCAACACTACACATAAAGTTGGCATTGAGGCTTTTTATGATTGACACTATGCAGCTTGGAATTCCATAAGCCCTCAGTATTTTCCATAAACTGTCCCTATGTATGCTGTCAAAAGCCTTTTCAAAATCAACGAAATTAATGTAAAGCTGTCTTTGCCATTCTGAGCACTGCTCTATAATGTTCCCGAGAGTGAATATATGATCTACACATCTTCTGTTCTTTCTAAATCCTGCTTGTTCTTTCATCAGTTTGTGGTCTACTGCCTTTGAAATTCTCTGTATAATTATCCTGCCTAGTATTTTGCTGGGAACTGAGAGAAGAGTGATTCCTCTCCAATTATTGCAGTCTGCAAGATCTCCCTTCTTGGGCAATTTGACAATTATTCCTTTGTTCCACTCTGATGGTGTTGTCCCCGTTTTCCAGACTTGTGCAAATAGTGGTTCTAATAGTTCTGCTGCTAGCTCAGGGTCTGTCTTAAATAGCTCTGCATTTAAGTTATCATGGCCCGGAGCTTTGCCGTTCTTTAACCCTTTGATTGCTGTGATGATTTCTTCTTTTCGTGGAATGTCTGTATTTACATCTAGATCGTTTTCAGCTTCAGGAGCATTCAATTGTGTCTCTGGTGGTTCCTTGTTCAGAGTTTCTCTGAATTGCTCTGCCCATCTTGTTTCCTGTCCCTCTGCTGTCGTGATGAGATTACCTTGCTTATCTCTTACTAATGTAATATTGTTTGCACCTCGTTTTCCGCTGATGAATTTAGTTATTTTGTATACTGTGCTTTGTTCATTTCTCAGTGCTGCCTCCTCTGCCTGTCTTGCAAGATCGTCTAGGAAATTCCTTTTGTTGGCTCAGGTTTGGCGTTTAACTTCCTTGTCCAGCTGACTGTACTGTTCGCTATATAGTTGCTTTAACCTGGGGGACTTCGCTTCTGTTTTCTTTCTTTTCATTTCCTTTCTCATCGTTATGGTGTTTAATGTTTCTGGTGTTATCCAGTCTTGCTTCTTCCTTTCCTGGAATCCCAAGTATGATTTGCTGCTTTCCTTGTATATTGTTGAAATGGTGTTGAAATTCTGGTCTATATCATCAGTCAATGTCCTTTCCTGACTTTTGGCAAATTGATATCGTTTCTTTGTCGGCAGCAAAAGCTTTTCTGGTAAGGGAGTCCTTCAATTTGCTGATGTCAAACCTTTTCTGTGTAGTTACAGTTGGTCCAGCCCTTCTTAGTTTCACTTTCAGTTTTGCTACTACTTAATGGTGATCACTTCCCACATCTGCTCCTCTTCTTACCTTCACATCTTGTAATGCATGTCTCCATCTACCGTTAATCATGATGTGGTCTATCTGGTTTCTGTCCCGACCATTTGGTGATTCCCATGTTAATTTGTGAGGTTTCATCTCAGTTATAATGTTTATTACATAAGTCATTGCTGTTTTTACTTTGACCACATCATCATCATCTCCTTTTTTTTGCTCCTTATGGAACCCCTACAGATGGTTTCCTTGAGGAACCCCTGCAGACGCCCAAACTCTTATAACAGCTTTGTTTTTGGAAACCAGATTTTTTAAATTTTCAGATGTCAGCCAAATCGCATTTAAAAAATAACCAAAATTGCCCAAATTACATTCCAAAATAGCCCAAAGAAAGTTTTGATTTTCAGAACATTAGGTTTTTGGGTATTCGAATAAAATTAGTTATTTCTATATATTACCATCATCACTTTCCTTCTCACTCATTATGGAGCATGGAGCCACCAGTACAGCTGGTCCTGCAGGAAGCCTGCAGCAAGCAGTCATGTGATCTAACAGAGGGTGGTTTCTGTGGCAATTTGTTTTACATGAGGAGGCTGCCAGCTCCCTAAGGAAAATGATGATGATGATGATGGTGATATTTACCACAAGTATTCTCATTGATTAAATTCAATGTAATATCATCTAATCTATTCTAGGAGTCATCTTAATTACTGGGCATAGAAAAATAAACAGAACTGACACAGAATCTACTGTCACAGTGGTGGCAATAGTAATGGCACTAGAAATTGTTTCTGTTAATCCCCTCCAGGTTTTAACAAACTCACTTTCAGCAACTCAAGCACAATTGTACATAAGAGACTGCTGCAGGCCAGGCATATCATCATTTTTCTTGGTTGCAGCTTTGCCAATGCATCTGTCAATTTCTGTGTGCATAGATTTTGTCATTGATGGTAGACCCTAGGTGTGTGAAGTGTTGCACCACTGACAGTTCTTATAGTGACACATCTGATTATCGTTTTTGCCTTCAGCCTTGCGAGGTTAAATACTCGGTCATCTGACCTGGTGTGAAGGAATATTCCTTTGGTTGCATCCCCGAATGCATGTCTCAATGGCGAGGCAAAGAAGATCTTGAAGAGGGTCAGAGCCAGTACGCAGCTTTGTTTAATGCCACTGTATATGTCAAAGGCTGTGACCTGTTTCCTATGATTCGTTCGGCGTCTTCCTGTGCGGACGTGTTTTTATTTGGCTCTACAATTTGGACATTTTATTCTAAGTTGTTCACATTTAATATGAATGGTTTATACACCCCTGTGTCAGCGTTTTGCTTGGACTTACAATGAAATTGTTTATTCTGTAATTGTGTTAAATTCACTTGTAAATATTGTGTTTTTCTCTTTATGGAATGACGGTAGAAGCGTTCATCGTGTGGTGCCACCATTTTTCGATATATCGAGAATTACTTTAACCGTAGTACTATCTTCAGTTTTAGTAACACATTCCAAAGTGTAACTGTGACCCTGTGGCTAGGATACAATGGACTATGATAAATCACAGGACTTGTCCTCCTTGTAGCATGTAATGTGATATGGCGAGCGGGGAGAAACGCGTCGTTTCAGGGACAATAAAACCACCACGAGATGGCCGATTACGCCCTTCGACAGTAGCTAAGAGTTACTCTCTGAACCGGGGAAAAGCCATACAAAGAAAATTAATTGCTTGGAATAGCCCTCCTCATCTGACCATCAAGCAAACGAACAATGGTCAATGTTGCTCTGTTGAATTCCATAACAGCCAACACTACGAAATTTTCAAACGCACTTGCTTAGAGTACTACCGAAACTGTTCTATTGAAACTCGGAGCGATCAACTAGATGCTATTGTTGAGGACAAAATAAGCACCGACCTCCTCACAATACATCTGTATCACACAAGAGATAAAATTTTAGTTCAAGGAGCGACAGAGTGTGTACAGACATGGCTAGACGTCGAATTTTGTCACCTCCAAAGATCAGCTCTAGATAAGACCATGATTGTAACTGATCTTGCCTCTCCACCAACAATCACAGGAGACACGCCTGCCAACGTACAATCTCAGCTAACCATTGAAACCAGTCCACCTATCATCACTCCAATAATTGTGCAAACTGGAGAGGAATCCAACGAAAATGTTTCTCTTTCAAATGATGATATTCCGAAACGTACACTGGAACTAGCATCATCTACCCTTAATACAAATATACCTACAGATAATCCAGATCTAAATCACTCGCCCAGTGCACACGAGACACACCCATCATGCACCAAAGACACTGTTACTAAAAGAATAATGCCTATCCACAAACAGCTCCTAGCTATTGAGTACACTAAGGAGCAAGACAGCCCCGAAGTGCGAAGTCTAGTAGAGGGAACAGAGAAGCGCTGCTGTCAGGCGATGATTACCGTCCTTGAAAGTTCAGTGAGAAACATCATTGCTGAACTCAAACAAGACCTGGACAGCTCATTCAAAAGAGAACTTGACGCACTCAGGCATGAGGTCAAGTCTCTCAGACAAGAAAACACAAGGCTGATAAATAGAATAGACCAAATACAAGAAGCTTCAGACAGTAAAAACAAGAACGGTGGTGTCCAAAACCCTCAAATATCGGGTCATCCAATTACACCACAAACATCACCTGCTCCGTTACCCTCTCAACCTCAAACACCCGTTCCTGAAGACAAAATATGCCCACGACATCACAAGCTTGAAAACAGCCAACAGAATATTAAAAACAAAGAACGAAAAGAAACATCACCAAATAAGACTTACCCGATTGAGGTAAAAATTAGTCATCGTACTGAAAACCTACCAAGACAACCCACACAAGTAGATCCCGAAGCAACAACGGCAACGGAACATGAAAGAACACAACAACCGACACAAAAATCCGCTGAAGACCTCCAGCAAGAAGAACATCAATGGCACCAACAACACCGTCGTGCACGACCTCAGCCACAGCACCATCGACACATACCACACAACACACATCACATCATTATTGGGGACTCACTGCTAAAAGGTATTCACAGTGACAGAATGGCAACAACGCCAGAGGACATTGTCACAGTAATACCACTACCAGGAGCTGGAATAGTGAAAACAACCAATGAAATCAGCCATCTCAACAGAAATACTAACATAAGGAAAACAACAGTACACGTAGGGATAAACGATAGCACAAATGGATACACCATTAACCCATTAGACATCTCCAAAATGATTGACAACATAAAACAAAAATTCCCAAACACCTCCATATTTATCTCGTCAATAATTCCACCCAGCTATGGTCAAGCACGCCAAACTGTAGATATCAACAACAAGGTGCTATATATAATTTCTGCACTAAACATCACATTTCTTTCATAAACAACACACCTTTTTTCACATCAAAGTCAGGTGCACCAAAAAAGATGCTATATATAGATCAAGTCCACACTTCTAAGCTAGGGACGAGCTACCTAGCCAAAAATTTAAAGTTCCCCGAGAGGACTCACCACAAACACACATATTCGTCAGTCAGTGACACAAATTACACACTAAACTCAGTGAATCCACGCAGAACCCCTCATAACCACTCATCGTCATCCTCAGGTAATGCTCATTTATCTAGCAAAGCTACACCTACTCCCATCCTCCACCCTAATCTTTATGACCAAATGTTTCCCCCATTACCCACACTACAGACACCCCCGCCACTACCTGCTCGACAGGCACAACTGGACAGATGGAAAGACTGGGCTACAAGTATGACCCGTTCTTCCTCTACATCAAGTAACCACAACACAGGAACTACAGCTAGGAAATTGGACTTTCTTCATCCTGCCTCTAGCCGCCAAGAATGCCACTCTCATAGTTCGTATGTGCTACATCAGCTTAGGCAGTATAGCCCAGAAGTATTGATGCAGGCATTTCAGATGTCTTTATACGACTTGTCAGAACAAAATTCAGCGCACAAACACCAAGCTGTTGCAGATAAACTCACTTAAAAGCTGTATTTCAAACCAGCTTGGAGCTTAGTTCCCAGATTGACGCCTTCTCTCCGACTGCACCTTTGTTTATTCGTGTTGAGGAAAATTAGGAAATCCTCATAAAATTAACAAGTGTGGACCTTTAACTGAAAAGATGAATTCTCTACATTGACTGTGGTTGAAGTCAAAATATTCCTGTGTGCCGCACTTTTTGCAAAGATTAAGATACGGTAAACAGTGTCCACGGACTTTAGAGAAATCTATTGCAGTGTATATTTTATAACTTGTTTACAATTTTGTATTAACCATTGTGTACTAACTTTATTGCTTCTTACTCATTCCTACTCCCCTCATTCTTTCTTTCCTATTGACTATTATCATGTCCGATTGCAAAAACTCAAATCAAAATATAGGCAATATCACTAATTCCTGGCTTAAACTATCAGGGCTTAAAATTGGTCATTTAAACATTTACCACCTGCTAGGTAAGCTTCCTGAAGTCTCCACCTCTCTCCAACAAAACTTCCACATATTTGGTTTTTCTGAAACCCGTCTCAATGACAAAATTACAGATGAAGAAATTAGGATTAATGGATTCACCACCATTCGCAGGGATTCTAACAGACAACATGAAACAGGGCTAGTTATATACATCTCAACATCTCTTCAGTACAGACGCCGTGATGATCTAGAACATACTGGCATTGAATGTATATGGCTGGAAATAAAACTCCCCAACCTGACCCCCGTTTTAATTGGTTACCTGTACCGAAACCCTAGCTCTTCTGCTGTATGGTTTGACACATTCTCACGAATGATGGACAACGTTTGGGCTTCTTCGAAGGAAATTATTCTACTGGGAGATTTCAATATTGACCTTCACAAATCGAACAACACGTGGAATGATATCACCATCTCATACAACCTCACACAGTTAGTCAATCAACCCACGAGAGTAACAGATTCATCATCTACACTAATTGATCATATCTATACGACCTGCCCAGAAAACATTGTAGAATGCACAGTTACACGGACAGCATTAAGTGACCACTATCCTATTTGCTGTACCTGGACGAGAAAAGGGTTCAAAGCACCTAAAACGGAACATATCACAGTCCATTACAGGAATTTCAAAAACTTTAACCTTCAATTATTCCTACAAGAGAAGGACCTACAAATATCCCCTCTCTCATACGTGTACCAACTTCCCTATCCAGAAGAAGCCATAACATACTGGACACAAACTTTTAACAATGTATTCGACAAACATGTTCCTATAAAGCAAGTTCGTGTTAAAAATATCAGAAAGACCCCATGGATAACAAACGAAATATTATCAACAATGAGAGAGCGGGACGAAGCACATAAGCTCAAAGATTTCAGCAGGTATCGGATGCTTAGAAACAAAGTACAATACCTCATTCGTCAGGAAAAAAACAACTACATTTCAGAAAGATGATTCAAGACAAAGCAAACAGTAAAGAAGTCTGGGCAGCCATTAGAACACTAACACACAAAACAAAGTCACTAAACTCTTTACCAAAAAGCTGCTCCCTCACGGCTACTCATTTTAGTAACCACTTCAAAACAGAAATTAACCATCTCAAATCGACACTAAAGCCAATGGACTGCGATATTAGTAAACTGACCGCCTTCTGCAACACTGAACATACCATAACAGATCTTAGAGATATTCCTTTTCTAACAGTACACGAAGTTCTCAAATATATCTTGGCATTAAAAAACAACAATTCTTCTGGTCTTGATGGTATCAGCAATAAGATTCTACGTTACGCTGCACCCATCATTTGCGACTCCTTAACCTATGTGTACAATCAATGTATTGCACACAACTACTTTCCCACAGCATTTAAATCTGCCAAAGTGTATCCTCTCTATAAATCTGGCTCACATAGCGATCCCAACAGTTACAGACCAATATCCCTTCTATCATCTCTTTCAAAACCACTAGAGAAACACATTTACAACACCACATTTCAACACTTAACAACAAACAAACTGCTCATTGAGAGCCAGTCAGGTTTCAGACCCAAACATTCCTGTCACACAGCTCTCACCAAAATGGCAGATAACTGGCTGTCGAACGTAAATGATGGGAAATTAGGTGGTGCTGTTTTTGTTGACTTCAAAAAAGCATTTGACATGATTGACCACACTATCTTGGTTCAAAAGTTGGAAACCCTCAGAATAGGCCCTAATCCACTAAACATCATCAAATCATTCCTGGGAGATCGACAACAGTTAGTGCTTCACAACAACTCGACATCAGATTTCTCGAAGATAGATACAGGAGTACCGCAGGGTTCTATTCTTGGGCCCCTACTCTTCGCAATGTTCATCAACGACCTACCACTACATCTAAAATATTCAACATGTGACCTCTTTGCAGATGATTGTACTATCTACACTAGTGACAATGACTGCGTGGCACTTGAAATGACTCTTCAATGCGATGTAGACAATCTAACAAAATGGAGTAATATGAATCGTATGCCATTAAACACAGCAAAAACGAAATCTATGTTGATTACCACCAGACAGAAACTCCTAAACTGCACCAAAAGATCGCTACAGGTACACGCGGAATCAATACAAATTGAACATGTAACAGAACACAAAGTTCTAGGAATCACGATTGACCAGCACTTAACGTGGAACTCCCATGTACGGAATTTAACCAAACACTTAGCTCAAAAGACGTACCAGCTAGCCAAAATAAAACACTTCTTAGACGCAGACACTAGACTATTGTTCTACACCTCACATATACAGACACATCTAGATTACTGCTCTACACTATGGGATGGTTGCCCTGCTTCCACCTCAAAGAGACTGCACTCCCTGCATAAGAGAGCAATACGTCTGATCACCGATAATCGCACGATATCACACACAAGGACAGGAAAAGAACCCACAATACTGTCCCTGAAAAAACGTCTTCTCTACAACAAAGCCAAGCTGACCCACGCAATTCTATCAAACAATGCTCCGCCGTACCTACGATCATTGTTTCAAACCAGTAGAAGAGAGAGACTACAATTACATCAGTTACGTCTGCCCAAACCTAGGATCGACCTGTTCAAACAGAGTCTAGCCTACTCTGGAGCCTACTTATGGAACAGCCTTCCACACCACCTAAAAAGCCTACCTACACAATATTCATTTAACAAAGCACTTTTTCAAACACTTCCTAAACACTGATTATCTACCCCCATAGAAACATCATTTGCCTGTCAACATCTCATCCATAGGTCAACATTTCTTTTCCTCTTCCGCTCGTTTTTAATGGGAATAATTTGTTTTATATCCATGTAATACTATTATATAATGTAATGTATGTGAGAATGTACCCGCATACCACTGTACTTTAGAGATGTGAATGTTTCCGTTTGCTTAAATGGGTGATGTACATGCAGATATAATTTTTTTTTTTTTTTTTTTTTTTTTTTTTTTTTTTTTTTAAACTGCTGAAAGACTTTTTCTGTTACAGAAGTGCGCAAGAAAGTGTTATTATTATTATTTCAATTTCCGCCAAGAATGTATGGATGTAAGCGAGAATGTGTTTTTGTAATTCTTGTATTGAGGATTGATGACACATTCAAAAATACTACAGATTAGACGTTTTGACCGCATAAGTGAGTGTCGGTATACATAACTTATTTATTTATTGTTTTGTTTATATTATTTTATTTTTTATTATTATTATTTTTCTTCAGTCACTATCTTGTAAAAAAAAAAAAAACCTACTCATTTTTTATTATGATTGTATACTGTAAATGAATGCTGTTATGTTAACTTTATAATGTTGCATGCCTTTAAATTAATGCTTAAAGTAATATGTGGGAATAAAAGGATATAGTATGCAAGATAAATGAGAGTGAAAGGGCAGAATGTTAGACGGGCCTGCGCGCCCAATTCTCAACCCTTCGAAAATAAAGTTCGTTCGTTCGTTCGTTCCTTCAACCTCTCTTTATCTGTTATAATGAAGTTATATGAATAAATACTGTGATGTCATCATGGTCATAATCAATTCACACCAAGATATCCTGCTTCGTACCATCTGTTTAAGCTCTTTGCATTTCTTCTTTTTCCTCTTTAAGCCCATCTCCAGTGCCATTCTCCGTGTGTTTTTAAGACTCCCTCGCCTTCTTTTACCCTGAGTAAAGATTCCAGAACAAAGAACCGTCTAATAATACTACCTAAGGCTTCCTCAACGTGTTTTCCTATCCAGCAGAAAATATAACTTCATATGTTCATTATTTGTGTCAACTTACAAACACACAGACAACAAAATGTTTATTTTTGCTACCGTCCGTGTCAAGATTTGTTATTTAATCATTTCCCTTTTTGCTCCGCTGCAGATGGTCAACTTGCAAGAAGCCTGTACAAAGCATTAATACCTCCCCCCCCCCACATCAGTGGTTTTTGTAGCAATTTGTTTTACATGATGATGATGTCTCTAGCCTCATGCACATTGACATGCCTGAGGCAGCAGTAGATCTACTCAATCTTTGTCCAATCAGAAAGTTTTGTTGGCGATCATTTTTTTCAGACACGCCTACAATGACACCACTGTTCATTCATTTGTTCAAACCCTAGGGATTAAGGTTTTCCACTCTTTTCTCTTGGGGATAGGTTTTTTTGGGCTTCCACAGCTCAGCAGACTCAACACTGGTGGAGGTCCACACCAGACCCACTAATTGGTGGGTGATGCAATGCCACGAGTTGGATGGTCATCTACCCTAGAGCGGGTCAACTACAATGACATAAAGGGGTAACAATAAATGTTTGAAGACAATACATGAGCCATTCCATTTCTTTTTAAGCAAGTAAAATGAAAATATAAGGGAAAGGATCCTGTTATACCACTGAGGCATATTGGGAATATGGTTTTAGGCCCATATTTTCTTGACCATACGGCACACTAGGAGTGATGTGGTCAGCACCCCGCTGGCCACCTTTAACCTTTCCAGAATACTAACATAAGCACCAGTGTTAATATGTCTGCAAACATTCTTACAGCAGTAAAAAATAATGACAAAAATAAAAAAACAAATGTGATGTTTATTAATCTTATTACAGTAAATAACAGAAATTTCAAACGAATAGTGAATACCCTTGTCATGACTTGACCCCCAGCTTGGTGGTGATTCTTCTTTAAACAAATCTTTGTGATCTTTTACACTGGAACATAAAAACATGACATTTATGCTAATCTACAGAATACATCTCTTGGCATTATTCTATAAAGTAGTTAGAAGCCAGATGTTAATTCTCTCCAATACTTATGATCACCAAATGCCATCTCCACATTGAAGGTCAGCTAGTAATGTATCTCCAGAGTCTTGATAGTACTCTTTCCTGTCCATCTCTTGATATCTTCCCACTAATAACGCTGTCTTCCTCTTGAAAGTGTGCGTTCAACTCTTCATTCTGTTATGATCTTAGTAAGGTGTCTTTTTAAATGGATAAAATATGTTAGCTGTCTAATTTTGATCTACTTCATTAACTCTTTTCATTTCTAGGTTCTCTGTTTTCTTCTCTTTCCATGAGATGCACCCCATTCTTCTAAAAAAAAAAACCAACACCCCTTACTTCCAAATAATCTGTGTACCCATAGCATTTATGCTGATCTTCATAATACTTCTCTTGGCAATATTCTATAAAACAGTAAAGTGTCAGATGTTAAATACAATAACAATAGGATTAACCCTAACACAAACCCTAATCCTAAGCGCTATGAAAATACACATAACTACACATATTCACTGTGGAGCAAAAAGGTACGAGAAATAGGAAATTACCGAAAGAAGGCTCAATACCTTCCACCTGCAGTGTCTACGCCACATCCTTGGTATTTCATGGAAAGACAAAGTGACAAATGTGAAGGTGCTGGCCTTCAAAGCATGTATACACTGCTTAGACAGCACAGACTACATTGGCTTGGCCATGTCCGCCGCATGGAAGATGGTCGCATCCCGAAAGATATTTTCTACGCACAACCAACAGATGGCAAAAGAACAGTTGAGCGACTGCAGCTGAGGTTCAAAGATGTGTGCAAGAGAGACATGAAGGCACTGGACATAAATCCAGCAACCTTGGGAGGATGAAGCTGCAGATCGCAACAAGTGGTGATGCTATCTACAGCTCCACCTCAGACTGGGTGAAAAGAAGCTCTCACAACAGGCAGAAGAGAAAAGAACATGCATCTGTAGCAACATTTTCTTCATGAAGAGGTTGCCAGCTGCATGCAAAGCTTCATGTTAGTCATCTTCTATGACATGTCAAGGGAACAGTACTCATGTTCTTTCTTAGTCACCTCACAGACTCTCGGAAACGACAATACACTATTCTCACAATTATTTCTCCACACTACCATGGCTATTTAAAATCTTGATTACCTGTGCTCCATACTTCTCAGTCAGATAAAGCTGTGAGTACAACTAGTGTATTATTAGTGTATCATGTGTACTTTTACACTGCCTTATGGCAAGGCAACTGCAGATTTTCTTTCCTATTTTTGCAGCTACATGAGGCAAATAAACCATAAAATCTAGTAATCTACATACCAATAGCAGCCTATGTCATAGTACAAGAGACTAAAATACAGCACTAATAACGCTTCCATTCAAAATGAAAACATGGTAATGGTCAAAATCATAACAGCAACAGAAATTACACATAAACTGCGGCCACAAAAATGCCTAACAAGTATGGCTACAAAAAATTTTTACCGTTTATAATGAGAGGTTATTTTATATAGTGATAAAGATGACATCCAGGTGTGTCAAATGATATAAGGATAGAGTGCCAGTCAAGAGTTCTGGTCTTAAAAGCAATACCCCAGTCTTAGAAATAAGCATTGGTGTATAGAGGTCATAGGTATAGTCAGACTGTGAAAATCACTGGCCCAGATGGTAAGAAGTAGTACCAGGATTTAAAGTGTCTCCTCCCTACAACTATCCTATGAAAAATTAAATGCTAGGGCAGAGGTTTTCAAACTTCCAGGGGCGTCGCGGTGGCTTGGGAAAAGTGTTGGGCTCGATATTATGAGCCAAGGTCCATCAATAAATATAGATCTTCGTAGGATGACATGTTTGCGCCGAGGTATTATTACATGTACCAATATGTGTCATTAGGTACTAGAAGTTATTGACAAATGCACCATAAAACTCCAGAGCAGGTCTATGTTATGAACAGCTGATCACTAATAAAAATATGCACATTCAGAAGTCATTAATATCTTTTTGGGTACAATTGCTTATATATAATATATAGTACAGAGAGGAGCCGCAGTGATTTATGCACAGGTCAAGGGAGCCGCGAACCAAAAAAGTTTGAAACATCTGTGCTAGGGGATAAATAAATGAACAAGAACTTTAAACAAAAATTGAAAAAAGTAAACAAGTCCTCGGGTACAATTATTGAATCATTTAATATTTATAGTGATTGTCTTTTTTCTGCTATTTTGGAAAAGAGCAATAAGAATTTTCAACAACATATTCACTTACTTACTTACTTAGTCATTCCCCTTCTACCGTGAGGTGTAGAGGTTTGGAAGAGAGAGCGCCAGACTATCCTATCATATATCTTCCTCCTGGCCTGATTCTATTCTAGTCCTCAGTCCTTCAAAGATTGTCTAATGTTGTCCTCCCAGTGGACTTTGAGTCATCCTGGGGGTCTGGATCCCTGGCTTTTTGTTTCCCATGCTTGTCGTGGTAGCCGATCTTCTCCCATTCTGCATACATGGTCAAACCATCTTAGTTGGGACTGTTCTACTTGGGTCTGCAGGGGGTGGGATTTTAGGCGGACCATGTCTCTTCTTGTTACTTCAACCACCTTCCTCAGATACCTCATTTCTGAAGTTTGGATCTGGCTTTTGTGGGTTGTAGTCATTGCCCATGACTCACATCCATATGTCAAGACTGGGACTTAGTTGGAGCGGTATACAGCCATCTTCGTTTTCTTACCAACCTCTCTCTTGCTGAGGAATCCTCGATTTATGGCCTGAAAAAGTCTCCTAGCTGCTTCGTTTCGAGTGGCCAACTCTTCTTTGATGCCTCCCTTTCGGTCTATAATAGCTCCGAGGTATTTAAAGTGGTCGACCTGCTCCAGGACCTGTTCTCCCAGCTTAATCTGATGTCTTCTTATTCACACAATTAATGTTATATATTATCTACCGGTACACAGTGGTTAGTACACTGGCTTCCATGGTTCGATCCCCAGTTGAGGCGGTATTTTTTTAGGTCGCAAACGGCTCCAGGGTCGACCCAGCCTCTTGATGAGATGAACATATACAGGTTTCTAATAGTTGACAGTATAGATCGAATGATCCTGAAACAACATATCGGTCCTGGATAGTATCTGGCTAGATTTGTAGGTGACTAGCACAGATGTCAGACCAGTCAGTCATCAGATGTCGAAGTTATAAAGTCAGAGTAAGCAAGGACATCATTTCAGTGATATAGTACTAGCTTAAACATTCCTATTAGTTATATGTACTAACAATCAACTTGTTTTATACACTCCTGTACATCCTCAAATATTTTACAGCTTGATCCTTCCAAATATTAATTACAGGTCTTATAGTTTTCCCAAATATGCTTGATCCTTCTCATCATCCACAGATTAAAACAAAAGTATGCTATTCCTAGCATCTATAAACAAATAATATACATCAGATAATAACACTGTAATAAATGAAATATTTACATAATAGTTTTCATAATTCAGCGTACCCTCAAACTTCAGAAATCAACACTGGACGTGAATGGCTGGCAGGCTGCACACACTGAACCGATGGCAAAAGCTTTGTGGCGAGCGCCATCCTGTGTCCATTAGTGTTTCAAAAATGTTATCGGTGTGTCCTTTTCAAATTGCGCTCCCCCCTTTTATGGGGCAATGCATTTCTCTTCAAAAGAATGACATCACACGTGTGTTTGGTCTGCTCAATTTGTTAGCAAATTGAATGAAATTTTGACTTCTGTACAAACTGGTCCACCTCTTCCTTCGCCGTTCTAGTCTTCTGTCCATCCGATTCTGTCCATTTAAGTCTTGTTAGAACCGGACAGTCCAGAGCTACCATTCCATCTAACTTTCTTATTCATCCGACCATTAAACATTTTTCGACATCACTCGAAAGTGTGTACGGATCCTATCAAATCACAATTTTATGCATTCAACTTACTATATCTTTCGTTCCAATACATTTCCATCCATAATACATATATGTGAACATTGAGGCAATCTTCCAGAATCTAAACACATAAGTCTTTCTGCTATTTGATTCTCCTCGTGGTTATACCATCCGTCCGAAGTTAGAAATAAAGCACATCTCACCACTACTGTTAGTGGCCATGTTTGTTATGAACTGTGACCCTCGTGTCACTTTGCCATGTTGCGTGATATTATAATAATACCGTCGATTTCAGTAATCAATTCCACAACAGAATTGGAAACAATCTTGCCACACTGTTCATGAAGTTTATGAAATACCAGAAACTGTCTACTCAAAGAGCTGTGGAATCTTGAAATGCATTCGATTAAATAATGTGGCCAAACTGTTAGAATGTTAACTAGACTGACTGGGAGTACAAGCTTTCCATATGACTGCATTGGGCATGAGAATGCCAGAGGAAGAAACAGTTTGATAGAGTGGCTGAACTACAATAGAAAGACGACCAAAGAACAACCAGACAGTTATACTTAACAGCAACTGCTGTTACAAAATGTCAAAAAGAATGGTCAAGATAATCTATGCATGACACACATTTTAAAACCTGCAAATAAATTAACTTTGATCACTGAGGAAAGCTATAAACTCACCAGTACAAAACATGAACAGCACCAAATCATGATCATTAATAAAATCTACTAATGTGATGCGGCTCAAGGCAAACGTTGACTTCTCAAGAGTGGCAGGATTTAGGATGTCTGAGACTTTAGTTCCTTGTTCTAGGTCCCAGAACCTGATGGGAAGGAAATAATCACATCAATACTCTTCTTTACCACCACTGCCTCTGCTGAATGGCTGTAGTAGGGCAAATGTCATGGTCAATGAATGTTTGCCGTTATTAGTTTGAGGCTTCTTAATTTGGTTGTTTTTCTTCCATACAGAAAACAATACCAAAATTAATTCAAGAAACAAGAGGAAAAAAAACCTGAAAAAAAATTACAGCTAATGTTTGTCACTTTAAGGGACAGAAAAAAGTAACAATTCAGCACTCTAGTGGGAACAACACTATTCATCAACTACGAAGTGAGGCAGGAAATAAAATGGTATGGACAACACATCAGACTGCAGTCAAATCATATACAGCAGACACAGCAAAACTAAATCCCACAAGCTAAATCAAGCTTTCAGAAAAAAAAAGCAAGCTACGAAGAAGTCTTTTGCAATGAAAGTGAACAGGAGAATCAAGCAATAATATAATGACCCAATACTACAGCACGGATGTGAATCTTTCACAAAGAATAAAATATTAGACATGAACTCTGAACAATGAATAACAAACAGAAAAATGCAGAGGCAGAAATGTAGTTCCTGAGGAGAAAGTGGATAGAAATGACACTTAAATGACAAAATATTACATGAAAACAATATTAAAAGATCACCCGTGTGTTACCGGGGCCCGAAAGGGGAGCAAAGAATAGTAACACTGTTCCCTTCCATGCATGTCGTAGAAAGCGACTTAGGAGGGTTGGGCATGGGGCTCGTTACCCCATCCTGTAAAAAATTTAAACCACAAAAACTTCAACAAATATGGACAAGTCAAATAAGGAAAATAAAACACAGCCATCCAAGACAGGAGAAGGTCCTCTCGCAGGGAGGCGTATGATGCAACACAGAGAAAGCCGAAAGGAGTCTGTGTTGCTGACTAACCTTCTTTCTTCTAGAACTTCCAGATTTGACACCTGGAATGTTCGGACATTAAACGAACAAGGGAAAGTGGCACAAGCAGCAGCAGAAATGAGGGAATATAAAATCGAGGTTCTGGGAATGTGTGAAACAAAGTGGAAGGGGGTAGACAGGAAGAAACTCATCACAGGTGAATTGGTGCTGTCCTCAGGACATGAAGACAAAAGTTCACACCACAGTGAAGGAGTAGCTCTTATGTTATCTAAAGAAGCACAGAAAGCACTCATTGAATGGGAAGCTGTTGGGACCCAGAATAATAACAGCTACTTATAAAACAGCTAAAAAGAAAATACAATGTAAATGTCATCCAATGTTATGCACCAACTAATGACAAAGAAGAGTCGGTGAAAGAAGCATTTTATACTAGACTACAGGAAATTATGGATAAAGTAAAAAGAAGAGACATCACAATTTTGATGGGTGACATGAATGCAAAGATAGGTACAGTCAATACCGGATTTTGTACATTAACTTTGTAGATTTTGAAAAGGCTTTCGACAGCATACACAGGGACAGCCTATGGAAAATTCTGAGGGCTTATGGAATTCCCAGCTGCACTGTTTCCATCATAAAAAGCCTCTGTTCTAACTTTACGTGCAGTGTTGGATCGAGTAATGTAACTTTCGAAGTGAAGACAGGAGTGCGACAGGGATGCCCCTTGTCAACAACATTATTTTTGACAGTCATAGACTGGGTGACGCACCAGACTACAGAGGGCAGTCCAAGAGGAGTTGGATGGACGGCGTTTTCTACACTGGAAGACCTGGAATATGCGGGTGACATTGCACTACTCGCGCACTCACATCGGCACATTCGGGACAAAACCGATGGACTGAATGAGTATGGCCAGCAGGTTGGCCTGAACATCAGTTTGAAGAAGACAGAGGTCATGACACTAGATGTGGGCAATCCTGGACCAATAACGGTAGGGCGCCGGGGGTTAGAGCAGACGGACACATTTACTTACCTGGGATGCATGGTGACACCTGACGGCGGAACGAGCAAGGACATTAAGAACAGAATGAGTGGAGCGAGAACAGCCTTTGCTGTTCTCAACAACATTTGGAAGTCTTCCCAGTACAGCACAAACACCAAATTAAGACTGTATGAGAGCTGTGTACTTTCTGTGCTTCTCTATGGTGTGGAATGTTGGAGAGTAACAGAGAAGGAAATGTCGAAACTGTCCTCCTTCCACACAATCTGCCTAAGGAAAATTCTCCGAATCTTTTGGCCAAACACCATCAGCAACCAAGAACTACTTATTCGGAGTAACCAGGAGTACATGTACACCATCATAGCTGGCAGATGCTGGAGTTGGGTTGGCCATGTCCTCAGAAGGGACCCTGATACCATCACAAGAACAGCTATGCTATGGACCCCCAAGGGAAAGCGAAAGAGAGGCCGACCAAAAACAACTTGGCGGAGAACTGTGGAAGCTGAGATGCAAAGAATGAACCAGAGTTGGGGCACTGTACGAAGGATGGCTGCCGACCGAGCAAAGTGGAATCAATTTGTTGCTGCCCTACAAGACGCCACTAGGCGTGATGGCCGCTGACTGCTTTGACGGTTGGTGGTTATGGATCAAAGAAGAAGAAGAATACCAGATTTGAAGAAGTCATGGGAAAACATGGGCTAGGAATAATGAATGAAAATGGGGAACTATTCTCAAACTTTGGTGCTTCAAATCAACTGGCTATAGGAGGAAGCATGTTTCCACATAAGAGAATACACAAGGCAACATGGATATCACCAGACCACAGAACAGAAAATCAGATTAATCATATATGCATAAACAAGAAGTTTAGATCATCATTGCAGGATGTAAAGGTATATAGAGGAGCAGATGTGGCATCAGATCACCACCTTCTGTTAGCCAAAGTAAAAATGAAACTCAAGAGATATGCAACAATGCAAAATTATAGACAACAATTTAATGTAGGACATCTAAAAATTCAAGAAACAAGAGACAAATTTGCGGTCACAGTATCCAACAAATTCCAAGTGCTCCAACAGCTGGAAGATGTAGAGAATACAGAAGACTACTGGCAGCAGGTCAAAACTGTATGGAAGGAGACGTGAAGAAATACTGGGGAAAAAGGGAAAGACAACAAAAAGTATTGATAACAACAGAAACCATCAATAAGATAAAAGACAGAAAAAACAAGAAAGCAGATTTAAACACAAGCAAAACCAGAAGTTCCAAAGCCAAGGCTCAGGAAGTGTACACAGAAGCAAACAAAGAAGTAAAAAGAAGTATCAAAAGAGACAAGAGGAAGTATATTGAGGAGTTGGCAAGAGAGGCAGAAGATGCTGCAGCCAAAGGAAATATGAGAGAACTGTATAGCAGCACAAAGAAGCTAACAGGGAAATACAAGCAAACAAGATGCCTCATAAAAGACAAGAATGGGAAACTGCTCAGCAATATACAGGAGCAAATGAAGAGGTGGACAGAATATTTTGGTGATCTTCTCAATAGACCAGCTCCACAAAACCCCCCGGGCATCCAGCCAGCAGAAGAAGAGCTACAAATTAACGGTGAAAGACCAACGAAGGAAGAAATAAAGAAAGCCATAAAGCTTCTAAGAGATGGAAAAGCGGCTGGACCTGATGGCATTCCAGCAGAGGCCATAAAAGCAGATATCGACACGGCTACAGAGATGTTATATAAATTACTTGGTAAAGTCTGGGAAAAGGAGGAGATACCAGCAGAATGGAAGGAAGGATATCTGGTTAAGTTGCCTAAAAAGGGAAATTTACAAGAGTGCACAAATTATAGAGGAATAATGTTACTATCAGTGCCAGGAAAAGTATTAAACAGGATTATCCTTGAGAGATTAAGAGAGTCCACAGACAAGAAACTGAGAGATGAACAAGCAGGTTTTCGACAAAACAGATCATGTACAGATCAGATAGCCACTTTGAGAATAATAGTTGAACAAAGTCTGGAATGGAATTCACCACTATACATCGGATTTGTGGACTACGAAAAGGCATTTGACAGTGTAGACAGAGAATCACTTTGGAAATTGATGAGGCATTATGGAGTTCCCCTGAAGATCATTAATTTAATAAAGAAAACATGAAGACATGACATGCAGAGTTCTTCACGAAGGACAGCTTACAGAACCGTTTGGGATAAGAACAGGAGTGCGACAGGGATGCCTCTTGTCTCCATTTCTTTTCTTACTAGCAATAGACTGGGTTATGAGGTCATCGACAACACACAACAGAAATGGAATCCAGTGGACTCTGACTAAGCAGTTGGATGATCTGGATTTTGCTGATGACTTAGCTCTTCTGTCCCATAACCGTAATCAGATGCAGGACAAATTGAAAACACTCGATGAGAAGTCACAGCAATTGGGTCTGAAAATACACAGGGAAAAGACAAAAGTAATGAGAATAAATGCAGGTAATGATAACAGGGTTGAACTTGAAGAAACACCAATACAAGATGTAGAAACGTACACATATCTTGGCAGTAATATAGCCAAAGTTGGAGGGACAGACAGCGATATCAAAATAAGAATACAAAAAGCAAGAGGAGCTTTCATTGCATTGGGAAATATATGGAGATCAAGAGAAATCGGATCCAACACGAAAATAAGAATCTTCAACTCAAATGTGAAGTCAGTCCTATTGTATGGCTCTAAGACATGGAGAACAACAAAGACAACAACCAAAAAGCTACAGACTTTCATAAATGGGTGCTTGCATAGAATAGAGGGATTAAAATGGTATGACAAGGTTACCAACGTGGAACTGATGACAAGAACTAGACAAGTGCCAGTGGAACAAGAGATGAGAAGACGATGGCGATGGATAGGACACACACTGAGGAAACCTGTTGATAGCATTACAAGGCAGTCCTTGTTCTGGAACCCCCAGGGCAAGAGAGGCAGAGGTAGACCAAGAAGCACATGGAGAAGAGAGCTGGAAACAGAGGTGAAAATGATGATGGCACGTGACAGGAGGACTTGGCATGTGTTTGTTGAAGGCCTATGCTCCTTTGGGAGTGGAGGGTTATGAATGAATGAATGAATATTAAAAGATCACTGTTTTTAAAAAACATGAAAAAAAAGAGTAAAATTTGTGACACATACAACCCAGAAGCTTACGAGACATTGTATGCATCTGCAACAGCCAAAAGGTTTTCAAATGGATGGAACTTGATGGCGGTGGGCACAGCTCCTACTCTGTTCACAAACATTTGATCATCAAGTCATGAAGTTCCTGAAAAATGAAAGAAAACAGACAAAAGCTACAAGGAAAGTCTGAGACTAAAAAAAAAGTGACATTAGAGCACCCTTTTATCTAACACAAGCTCTGGCAAATAGGAAATGGGAGCTTAGCATAACATGTACCATCTTGTTTGAGACTTCAGGCTCCAGTCAAAGTTGGGACTCATTCAACAGTATATTTAACACACTGACAGCGTGGGATGCATGTCAGGCATGTCACACAAGGCGACTAATATGAGATTATGCATGGCAGTAGCAACTTCATCATGTCAAATAAATTGCCACAGAAATCACAGCTGCAAGAGCACATAACTGCTTTGTGCAGGCTTTCTGTGGAACCAGACGCAGTAGTGGCTCCATAACCCATTAGGGATGCAAAAGAAAATGAAGATGATGATGAAAATGCTTATATTTAGTAAATTACTTTTGCAGTTCTAATTCCTTTTTCTTTAATGAATACAATGCAGGTATTATAGCTGTGACAATACAGGTCCACAACCCCTTATCTGAAATACGAGAAGCTCTGAAAACTGAAAGATTTTTGTGTGCAACATCACTCTTGTGCACGTCATAACCCAAGCAGTTGTAAGGCATCAACTGCATCATGTTTCCTGTCAATGTGCTTAAATGCTGCCAAGCTAGCACATGATGAATACTTCAAACGTTATCATCATTAAACTAAACTACAAATACATTTATTTTTTTTTCGAGCATAGCATGGTTAGTTGTGCCTCAGAACTGCTACCAGCTACATGCTCTCAAGATATGTTTGTACATTTTTCTGATTTTGAGTTCAATTTTTTTTCATTGTGAAAATGTCAATAAAATGGCAGCAGATACGCCTGTAAGTAACATTAAGAAGAAAGGAAGCATCTCTCATTCATCAATAAGGCAGAAAGTAGAGTTATTGCAGACGCTTGATCGTGGTGTGTCTGTGTGGCATCTTACTGAAGAACGTACTGTGGGAACTACCACTGTATTTGACGTAAAGAACCAAAAAGACAAGTTACTGAAGCTTTACACTGGCAGTGACAACCACAAAGAAATGGGAAAATGCTGCACAGGGCAAAAAATGAATATCTTGACTGCATGTTGAGGAAGTGGATTTGACAAGGAAGAAGTGAATGTAAGCCACTGATTGGCTTGTTGGTTGGGAAAGAAGCTAGAATATACAATGAAGAAGTGAACATTGAAAGAGAGGGTGAATATTCAGAAGACTGGCTGCAGAAATATTAATGTGTTTGCTTGTAGGATGCTGCCACAGACCTCTATGGGTGTTATTCGTAATATCATGTACCATACCACCATTCTGAAATTCAAAAAAATTCCACACTCTGAAACACAGCTGGTCTTAAGGGTTTCAGATAAAGGGGTTATGGACCTATATGAATAAGTAAGCACTGGCTGTAATAAATACAGCAAGCTACTTAAGTGTCACATTAAAAGGCATTAAGCGTATTAAATATGAAGTTCTTTAAATCAGATACAGGTAACATCAACTGAGTTTTCTATTATTATATGAATATCTTGATAATTTTAAATTAATATTTTGACTAGCATTGTGTGGTGAAGTGGGATGTTATAAATACTTATAGGGAACTTAGTGTACTGACTGAGATCAGCTGTGAAGGTATCTATATCTATTAAGAGTAGTGTATTATAGATAACCTTACTTGCTACCACATATCTATATATCTCAGTCAGAATTATTCTGGAATAGTGTGATGACTACGTTATGTGTCTAGGGTATGTGTATGATGAAGTGTAAGTCACAACAACTGACAGATAAACAATTTAATTTAATCCACTACTCTTGACAACACTGTGACACTCACATACATATAACACTCTACAAAGATATCTTAAAACTTGAGTTGGATAAAACTTTTCAAAATAACAATATGTATTCATTACTGGCATGAATGAATATGTGTCCTGATTCAACTACAAGGGAACCAGGAATCACAATCAATTTAAATTACAAGTTATGTACAGAATGTATTTAATATGAATATTGTAGTGACATATATTATTACAAATGTTCTATGTGTGTCAGTTGTGTAGTAGTAAAATGAGGTAATACTGGTTTTGTTTTGTTCAAGCTCTGTTGGTATTTGTCATCATGACTTCAATAGTTTGTCTTAAGGAAATTAGTATTGGAGATGTTCTCAGTTCCTGATATTAAGACAATTAATTTCCCCTCTTAATATTATTTTTACTAAGTCATTTCAAGATGAGGGGATATAATGTTGAGCTCAGCTGGCCAATTCGCTTATCTGGCGTGATGGCGGCAGGAAAGGACTCCTCTGCTCGAATTCTCCTCTGGGCTCAGGAGACACCTCACTGATAGCTAAAAGACCAAGGAGTATGCTGTCCGACTCTGGATTCAGCAAAGCTCTGACCAGGTGCTGCTCACTACCATCAAGACCACTGTCCCTGAGAAGGATGTACCTTCTACTTCATTAACTAAATCACAACACAGCACAAATAAAGTAGATATCATTGAGTTAGCTAGAGCATTAGGCCAACTGATTCAAAATACTTTATTCCAGTATTACCCTTCTTAATGGTTACTACGCCTCTGCAATTCCAGCATTAAGACTAGTTATGCAATCATCTAGGTGTCAGTGTACTATTTGGCCATTCCAGTGTTTTACTTCTCACACACCCTCTGTTGTTCAGAGCTGGAGCATTTCTAGCTGCTTTACCTGTTGGCAAACAATATATTTCACGGATAAATCAATAAATGGTATTGAATGGTTCAAGTTACACAATTTCATACGAATAAACACAGATATCGTTGATTAGCAATGAAATGACAATTGGGCACAAATTCACATTGCAGACTGCTTCCAGGCTTTTATTGTAAAAATAAGCTGGCTTCAAATTCGCAATGCTTTATCAGATATTTAATCCTAAACACATGCACTGTGTATATCCAGAAGCGAGTTACAGAAATAATTTCGTGTTTGTCTTTAAAATTAGTTGCGCTTAACCACAATTTGAGTTTACTGGTAGGCTATTTTAAATCATTTACTTAGATAACGCCAAAAAATTCACTTGGACAATTTCAGACTAAAGGGGATATGGACTATCCCCAACTTGAATAATGAAGCACTGCTAATGAAATAGAAGAAGGTTAAAACTGGAGAGTGTCTCAACACGTTAAAAGGATATTCCGAACTAACTGGAAATAACAAAAATAAGCCCCGTGACCTTTGGATGAAGTTTCCTGGCCATTAACCGAGTCAAACAACAAGAGAGTGTTTAGAAAAGAAGTCCGGGTACATTATGATGAATAATCTTGAATCAGGTTACAATGTTTAGATTAATTTAGGTCATATACCAGCAATGCAGCAAAAAGACTGGGCGTCATCAGACATGCCATTAATTTTATTATGTAATAGATCCTTAATTTATATATGTGGATTAGAATATTTCATGACACATTGTCACCAACCATTTTGTTATTACTGTTTGTACAATTGTAGTCCCATAGCAGATACTGCTGTAGGGGAGTCAAATGTTAGAGACCACCATACTAGGTTCAGCATCGAGGTGGGGTAACAGTTCCCTTCCTCGCTGCCTTTTCCGTCCCTAACTCAAAGAGCAGTCAAATACTCATTTACAGCTGGATAAGCTGGGTAAGAGAGGCCGACCAAAAACAACTTGGCGGAGGACTGTGGAGGCTGAGATGCAAAGAATGAACCAGAGTTGGGGCACTGTACGAAGGATGGCCACCGAGCGAGCAAAGTGGAATCAATTTGTTGTTGCCCTACAAGACGCCACTAGGCGTGATGGCCACTGACTGCTTGGACAATCCGTGGCTAAGGATCAAAGAAGAAGAAGAAGCTGGAGAGTGTCTGTACCGTGATTTGAACCTGGCACCTTTGCCGCGAGAGACCAGCGCTCTAACCACTCTGCCAATCAGACGCTCATTACTGTTTGTACATCAAATAAAAAGTGAAATGAAAAAAGAGGAGAGACATATCTTACCAGATCTAATCTGATCTCTGCCATGAGACTTGACTCTTGCATTCCTAAGGAACCTATACTCCCTCTGGTGGTAGAGCTGGCTTTCTGGGTCCTGTTCTTTCTTTGAGCATATGGAAGGCTCTGAGAAATACCTACAACTCCACTCAAAGAACTGTGTTGTCATGAGTTCAGAAATAGAGGTCTGGTCTTCTTTGTCCTCCGCCTGGTTTAACAAGAAATAATTTGTATCTACATCTGATCTATGCCCCTAGTACATGTCACTATGTCTGCAGCAAACAAAAATTCATTATGGAAAATAAAGTTAAGAATAAAGAAGGAATTAAACAAGCTCTCTGATTATCCCAACTTAACCATTTAAAAAATAAATAAATAAAATCCTAAAATCAAATGGACACAACTGGCTTGGCCATGTGAACAGAACGTAGAGCAACAGAGATGAAGAAAGTATATTCAGTTCTCAAAGACATTCCTTAAGTGTTTTACACATATAAATAAAACAGAGTCAAGAAAAAAAGGTAAAGGATCCCGTTACATGCCCATTGAGGCATATTGGGAATATGGTGTTAGGCCCATATTTTCTTGACCATCGGCACACTAGGGGTGATGTGGTCAGCATCATGCCGGCCGCCTTAACCTTCCCAGAAGATGCCCTGGTACCCAATTGCGGCTGGGTCGACCCAGGAGCCATTTGCGGTCTAAAAAAATCCCACATCATCTGGGGACTGAACCACAGACCACTGAGCTAGGAAGCCAGTGCACTAACCACTATGCTACCGCGGCTCCCAGAGTCAAGAAAGTCAGTAAGATAAATCAATGTGGAGAACAAAGAAATAAGATACTGAATTCAAGAAGCATTTTTACAGACGTTAAATGATCATGCTGAAAAGAAATGCCAAAAATACAAATATTTTGTTAATTACCAGCTGACAATCCTTTCATATTGACTTGGCATGTGTTTGTTGAAGGCCTATGCTCCTTGGGGAGCTAAAGGGTATTGATTGATTGAATCCTTTTATAAAACTATAACATTTATATGTCAAATAACTGATACCAGGCATCGCCATATCCTGTGTGCTAAAAGAGTTAATAAGAAATTAAACAAAACAAAGATTTAACACACAAAAAAATCAGTCTTCTTCTTTGTCAATCTCTCTCAAATAACCACATCCATCTCTATTATAAAGCTGGCATTTAAATAAACAATGAGGGAAACCCAAGTCCAGTAAACAGTAAATAAATAACCCACATAAAAGTGTGTTTCAGATACTTGTGAGAAATAAAGAAGTAGAAAAACAGACAACAGAAAAACAACAGAAGTGACAGACTTAATGGGAGACTCGAAAGCAGGACCTTCTGAACGACAACATCATCTAGCTACAAGAGCAAATTGTGACGATCCTCCCTCCCAACTAGTTATTTATTTATTATAAAGCCGGCAGTTCATCTCAGGATATAAATGTGCTGACAGAAAATGGTCACTAACAAAACAATAAAATAAAGAGAAAATATTTGACCCAAGCCACACATAGAACACACAATATACTGCTGATTACCCAACATTCTCAAGACCTGGAGTTGACCTTTTACCTACCTGTGGAGCACAGGTCTACAACAAACACGACACCAAGTCTTCCCGTTCTGTGCTAACTGTTCAAAGTCTGTCCATGTGTTCTTTAACCCCATTCATGTCTATGCATAATTCCTTTGGTCTTCCTCTATTTCTCATACCCTCAAGATTCCAGAACATGGACTGCCTTGTAAAGCTATCAAATGGTTTTTCTCAATGTGTATCCCATCCAATGCCAGCATCTTCCCCTCACATCTTGTTCCACTGGTATTTGTTTAGTTCTTCCCATCAGATCCCCATTGGTGATCTTGTTATACTAATTCAGTCATTCCATTCTGCCCAAAGGTGAAAGAGAGGCAGACCAAAAACAACTTGGTGGTGAGTTGTGGAGGCAGAGATGCAAAGCATGAACCAGAGTTTGGGGCACTGCATGAAGGGTGGCCACTGACAGAGCAAAGTGGAGACAATCTGTTGTCTGCCCTACATGATGACCACTGACTGCTTTGTCAGTCAGGGGCTAAGACTCCAAGAAAAATGAAAGTCTGTAATTATCTGGTTGTCATTTTTTGCCTTTCTTCATGTTTGAGCCTTGATATCCGAATAGAAAATTCTTTTTTTTTTGTGTTTACTTGATTTCTTTTGATTTCCATATACTTCCCAATACAATGGAAACTCCTTTTGCCTTCAGTGTTCCTATGTTGATATCATTACCTGTTCCTCCAAATCTGTCTATACTGCTTCCAAGATATATGTGAGATGGTATAACATAATGGAGTAATTAATTCAGAAAAGAACTCACCACAACTGCAGAAGGCAATTTATCAAACATGTTCCTAGAAGGTTGACCATACTGGAGGGAATACTGTGAGCTGGGACTAGATATGTTCTGGGGGGGGGGTGTTCTGTAATAAAAAAAGAAAAACAAAGAAAGTAATTTACTGACGTACAAGAATTTATAAATCGATGCACTACAGTTTTCCAGATCATGTTCATGAGCTAAAAACAATTCCCTGAAGCATGACAATAGAAGGAGGCAAAGTAATAATGTGAAAAAGTATAAATAGTCAAGCCATGCCTACCCAAAAGGCATATTTGCAGGATTAAATGGACTTGAGGCTGCCGAATGACTCTTATGAGGTACTGCAATTTGAACTACCTGGCGTGGACGAGCTGGAAATGAAGCCTGAAAAATCATAGAAATAAACATTGTGCTTACATCACTAGATAAGAATTCCATTCATATCTCTATGCAATATGAAATAGTGGGAAGAAAAAAACACAAGTGAATGAAATTACCTTGCTAATTTATGATGCATCCTTGCAGTACTGCATTTATAATGCTTACATTGCGTACATTTTGCCAACTCACAGGATTATTAATCAAATCATTATCATTGACCTAACTGCACTCTGCACGTAAGGTAAAGTACAAAAACTTCATTCTGTCCTACATGGCACTTCCCATGAACTGCGTTGTTCTTCCAGTGATATAAAGTATAAACATAACTGGCACTTCCCACTAACTGTGTTGTTCTTAAAGTGATATAGAGTTCTGACACAATGCTGTGCTTTTGCCATTTTGAAAGACAAAAGAAATAGATAGAATTCATTCATTCATAGCCCTCCACTCCCAAAGGAGCATAGGCCTTCAACAAACACTTGCCAAGTCCTCCTGTCACGAGCCATCATCTCAAGTTCTTTCCACGTTCTCCTAATCATTTTCACCTGTTTCCAGCTCTCTTCTCCATGTGCTTCTTGGTCTACCTCTTGTCTCAGAGTCTGTGAAAGAAGCATTTTATACTAGACTACAGGAAATTATGGAAAAAGTAAAACGAAGAAACATCACAATTTTGAGGGTGACATGAATGCAACGATTGGTACAGTCAACACCGGCTTTGAAGAAGTCATGGGAAAACAGGGGCTAGGAATAATGAATGAAAATGGGGAACTATTCTCAAACTTCTGTGCTTCAAATCAACTGGCTATAGGAGGAAGCATGTTTCCACATAAGAGAATACACAAGGCAACATGGATATCACCAGACCATAGAACAGAAAATCAGATTGATCATATATGCATAAAGAAGAAGTTTAGATCATCATTGCAGGATGTAAAGGTATATAGAGGAGCAGATGTGGCATCAGATCACCACCTTCTGATAGCCAAAGTAAAATGAAACTGAAGAGATATGCAACAATGCAAAATTATAGACAACAATTTAATGTAGGACATCTAAGGAATCAAGAAACAAATAGATGAATGTAACACTTTTATTAACCACCGTAACAAAAATAATTTAAACCATATTTCACTGCAGAAAAATGGCCCAACAAAAGGATACAACACAAGTAACACACAAACCTTTCTTCTAATTGCTTCAACAATTGTTCTTGACATTGTGGCCACTTCTGGGTGGGGTTCATTCGAAAGTTCATTAAGCGCCTGCCAGGTAGAAGTATACACTGTGACAAATGTGTGCCCTGCATTGGAAGTTCCCGATGAGACCCGGCGAAGCATGAGCCAATCATCACCCAGATTGTCAGAACTGGCAGAGGTGACCAATGAGGACAGCTGATGGCTGGATGCGGCTAATTTTGACCAATAAAATGGAGAATAATTATCACTGCAGTAAATACTGCTAAAATAAGTTTGATCATCAGCCTGAGTAGTGTATTTTGTCATTATTTTTACTGTTAAATGCTGATCATTGTTTCTTATGAGAAGCAAAATATAAATTTGTAAATATAATGTGCAGCATAGATAAAATAAGTTAATTATGCGCTGATCCGGGGAAAGCAAATTACAAAATCAACTACTAGTTAAAATGAACCTCCAACAGCATGTCACAGCAAGCAAACAAAAAGTTTGAATGTTTCTAACATATAGGATATAAAAAGCTGTCAAAAGTTTGATGATATAAAGCAGTGATCCGCAACCTTTTTTACTTCCCAGCAAACTTAAAAAGGATCCCTTTACATGCCCACTGAGGCCTATTGGGAATATAGTGTTAGGTCCATATTTTCTTGATCATATGGCACACTAGGGGTGATGTGGTCAGCATCACGCCGGCTGCCTTAAATCTCTCCAGAGTTGCTCTGGTACCCAATTTATGATACTGGGTCGATCCCAGAGCCATTTGCAGTCTAAAATATCCCAGCTCAACTAGGAATTTTAGTGAGGAATGTTTCGCTTCATAGAAGCCAATGTTTTGACGCCGAGGGCGCCTAGCACAAAACATTTAGGTCAGCCGGTGTCTGGGGGTTTTCCTACCAGACCGATATTAAGTGGGAGTTGGGTAGTAGTATTTGTTATCGTTTGTGCGTAGAGGTGTGTAGGGGTAGACGGGAGATGTATTTAATTAAGGGAGTTAGGTGTTAGAGATGAGTATATTTTGATGTGTTGTATATCTGTGTTATTTTGTTTCACAGCATTTTCATGGCACATTAAGAGGGTGTAACCTGCCCTACAATTTACCAACGGCAATAGTCCTCTCAGGAGCTGAGGGCTTGAGATATCATCAGAGGCTAAAGAAAAGAGACGTTCTCATGCAGTGAAGCACATTTCTTCAGCGGGAACGGATTTCTTAAAAATCCAGAGCTCTAAGCTCATATTAACACACCGAAAAAGGCGCGTTGCCTGGTGCTGTTGTGTAAACACGACCATAACAATGTCGTTGTCCTAAACCCGAAGAGGGGTAACTGAGCAAGTAAAAGAAGTCTCATCAGCAGTGAAGCCTCTACATTCTGAGTCAAGTACCTCGTGCTTGATACCAAAGGCATCAGTTGCCATAGTCAGGATCAGGAGAAAGGGTCATCATACCTTTTTCTGAATGCTCATGAGAGAAGGGGGGTAACGGAGATGCCACATCAGCAGTAGTCGGTAGTGTCAGAGAGACACTGAAGCAAGGAGGAGAGAGAGAGAGAGAGAAAATAGCTGGGACCAGTAAGGTCATATAGGATACTTAGAGGACAGCCTCTGAGCTAGAGCTGTAGTAAAAGTCTACTAGTGTAGCAATCCAGTGATGTTATTTAGTGGCGTGTATATCGCCTAAAGAGCTTTGAAGCTGTGTAGACAGTTAGTTTAGGCATTGTCGCGAGAGGTTTCTTAATTTATGAAGAATAAGACAACAAGGTGTATCAGGTGATACTAGGATAGTTGCCAGAGAAGAGTCTGGTCTTAAAAGAAATACCCCATTCTCAGAAAAGAGCAATGGTGTATAGAGTTCATAGGTATAAAGTCAGGCTGTAAAGAATTTCTGGCCGAGATAGTAATATTCAGTACCAGAATTCTATGGTGCCCCTCTCAGAATTATACCTATGGGCTGTTATAGTATCTAGGGGATTTAATTAAATTCAAAGTAATTCAAGCTGACATAAAGTAATAAAAACAGTGAACTACAATTTCTTAATTTTATTTATGTACAGTCATCTGTTTAGATGTATCTACACCAAATAAAAGTCAAACACTACAAATAAAGTCTTTTCCTAGTTGTTAAGGCTCCCTTGTTATGAAAAGTCTTAGTGCAACTAATCCTCTGGAACCAATGTTAATGATGGTACTTGAGTTTATCTTCATCATTAGGGGAGTAGATATTGACAACTGTCATAATGACTTCACTGTTACTGATATCACTTGACTTCACAATATTTCTAGGTTATGTATCTTTTGAAAATGTCACACTGACTACAATGTTACTGAGATCACTAACACACAGGAAAGGTAGACTCAGTCAGTGACAAATAGGTTTATGCAATAATATAACAACATTACAACACACACTTTCCTAATATGTCCATGACTGACATCACCAAAACTGCATAGGCCTTATGGTGAGTGTTGAGTGTCTAAACAAGTTTTATGCAATAATATAACACAGCATTACAACACACACACTTTCCTAATATGTCCATAATTGACATCATTAACTGCATAGGCCTTATGGTGAGTGTTGAGTGTCTAGGCCTACTCAAACAATACATTAAATTACAATATTTCCTCTTTTACTAGTTCCTGATAGTATAGTCTAGTCCAGCAATCAGAAAAGGCTTTAAAAGCTTCTGAAACTAACACCCCTCATTCTGTCCGGCCTTAGTTTTAAAGTCGAACATAATTTGTACAGCACAAAGTAGCTTTCCTTCTACGAATCACACAATGAGATTTACACGCAATATCACTTCCATTAACCACTAGTAATTAATATTATACATATTATGACTTAATTCTCTTACCCACAATCTCAGATTCAACAGGCTTTTAATTAAACCCATGCAGTCTGCTTCACTGGCAATTGGCGAAGGAGCTGGGTTCTGGCGGTTCAAGAGAAATATTCCAGATTTGTTTCCCCTTTTTATTACAGGTAGCGGGCAAAAGGAAGACAAGCGATTCTATTGGCTGGCTGGGTCAGTTTATGTTTACAAAAATTTCTGTAAAACCACCCTTTCTGCCCGATCTGTCGATCCGACAAAACTCCGATAATTTATTCTTCCGGTGTTTCCCAACCGATTCTTTCCATCCAGGTCTTGTTTAAACCGGCCAATTGGGCGCTACCATTTAAACACGCTAACCTTTTTCTGCCTCCCTTGTAGCGTTTGCAATCACAGTTGAAACCGGGGAAAACAGTCTTCGCTCTAAGTTATACTGCATGTAATCACTCAAAACTCCTGTGTCCATGCTTCTACAACTAAATCCATGTATCTAATGAAAGTTTACGATTCCTGTTATTTTATTGTGCTCACTGTTCCGAGGGACATGCCCTATCCTTTGACCTGAAGTCACAAATACATATTCACAAAACACAGATTCCATCCCGCTATCCTGCAGCCTACAGTTTCCGAAACCGGTTTACAGCTCGTGCAGCGATTGGTCGAAAACATGTGTTGACATATTTCGATATAGGTAGGCAAGGTAGGCTCTCGTTAATTGCCCTTAGATGCTGGTTCAAGACTACGCTACAGGCATCATCAGCAGGACAGTGACAGAAGTAACATTAGTGTAGTCGGGAGTGTAGGCTCAAGTTTGAGACCCCCACCAATTAGATTGTGGTTAGATCATTAACCCTTCTTTTTTTTTTTCAAGCAGGTTGAAAGAGCGGATGAAAGTGGTTGTTTCTAGTGTCTATCAATTTAATTGTTTCTTTGTTTCAGGTCGGTGCAACATTGCACATTATTTATTTTACTGTGTTATTGGATTTTTTTTATTTGTTTAATAAAACTATAAAATGTAACCTGGATCAGTTTCTATCTAACTATACTGTACATATATGCTTGTCTGTATAGTTGTGTCTGTGGAACTTGTAGTGAAACCTTATCTCCTTTATGGTAGTCAGAGGTGGTGAGTCTTTGGCAATTAACAAAGTCTGAAGTGGCGAGGGAGAGTCAATCTTAGTTCTCACCCTTGTAGCTATAAGCCTCCTCTGTCCACATTCACTGTCATTTCTCATACAAAATCTATCTTCTCAGACTTTCTCATACTAGTGTCTTGTCTTTACACTCAGACAAAACTCTATACATAAATCCACTTCGTGACATGGATCAGTTTCTCTATAACTATACTGTACGTAAATATGCTTGTCTGTATAGTTGTGTCTGCATACTTAGTGAAACCTATCTCCTTTATGGTAGTCAGAGCTGGTGAGAAAATAGTTAGTACTTAAAGTCACGAGTGGCGAGGGAGAGTCAATCTAGGTTCTCATCCTCGAAGCTATAAGTCTCATCTTTCCACATTCACTGTCATTTCTCATGCAAAATCTATCTTCTCAGACTTTCTCATAACCAGTGTCTTGTCTATACACAGACAAACTCTAAACGTAAATCCCCTTCGTGACAAGTGGGCGGCTATCGTCTTCGGGATCATTTCTGTGATCTTGTCTAAAGATTCACAGATTTTTTTCTATAGGAAGTTCTCTGAGAATAGATTTTCTTTATTTTACCCCTAGACTCAGAGCTGTTAGAACTGATCCAGTCATAAGTTTGTCCACAGGGTGCATTCATTATAGATTATTGTAGTTGTATTTTGGTTCTAGATGACATAGAGGTAATTGATGGCTAACCGTAAATTTTTTCTCTAACAGGAAGGTAATTCCGGGATTTAGGGTAGCTTCATAATCAATTTTTTTTCAGGTGGCAGTGATTACTCAGATTAGGCGAGAGTCTATGTTGATGATTATTAACTATGTATTTTTCCTACCATGACCATTGCTGATGTCTTCCTCATCCCCCTCATGTCCTGTCTCCAGCTCTTCTCTCAATGCATTCCTTGGTCTCCCTCTACTTCTCTCACCCCGGGGATTCTAGAAGGGCTGCCTGGTAATGCTATCAACAGGTTCCCTCAATGTGTCATCCTATCCATCTCCAGTGTCTTCTTCTTTTCTTTTGTTCAACTGTATATTTTGTTGTTATGATGACAAGAGCTACAATCATTGTTAGAGATAAATTAGAAAGTATATTCTTAATGAGAAACTTCAGTGCAAATGTAGGAATGGATAATATGAGATAAGAATATAAAATGGGAAAGTGCCACTGGATAATGCTCCATGTAAAAAGTCATAACGTCCTGCTGAAGACCATAATGGAAGGTAGTGTATAGGTCTGTTTCCTTTTATCTGAAATCTTTGAGGACAGTTTTATTTTGGAAGATGGATTTTTTCAGCTTTCAGATGTCGCCCAAATCACGTTAGAAAAGTTGTCAAAATTGTCATAAATGTGTTTTAAAATAGCCCAAAGTCCCCCAAAATAGTCAAAAATCGCCCAAATTCTGATTGAAAATTAGCCCAAAGAAACTTTTGATTCTCAGAATATTTCAGTTTTCAGATAAAAGTATAAAGACTTGTAGAAGGCAACACGTGCAAGAGGAAGACAGTGCTACACGTGCATCAAGAGACAGAAGACGTTGATTTATTGCAGCCTACCTTCAATTGTGGAGATGGCAGCTGATGATGATGATGTTTCAATAAGGGTCGCTACATGCTTAAACACACCAGAAGTAAAAGTAAAATAAGCAGATGGAACAACCAAACATACCAACCCAGTCAGTCTTATTAGTGCATCACAAAGACCATTGATACCTACCCTAAAGAATGCGTGCATGTCTAAACTGATGGACTGGCATTTAAGGCCACCATCAAAGCAGGTTATAGAGTCTACATGTTAATCCTCTTTGATGCATGTTGGGAGTTTTGCTCCAACTATGAAACTGAAATCATTGCACTGGAAACAGCCGTATACCATCTGAAGACTGTATTAGATGCCTTTCCCTCAAAGGCTCAAAATATTGTCATTTTTACTGACTCAATGTCTGCCCTTCAAGCTCCAGAAGGCAGTGGACATTGTAGAACTGAATTAGCCAAACTAATCCTGGATGCTGATCAGCTTATCACTTCCTATGGCATCAGAATAGTTATGCAGTGGATTCCAGGTCACTTAAATACACCAGGTAATGACAGAGCAGACAGATTAGCAAAGAAGGGAACAAGACAACAACTCTCCAAACAGCCAAATCACTCATACAAACAACAAAGAAACTTGGCTGAATGGATGGGCTATGGGAAACACCAGGTGAGAGGCTTACAGACATATGGCCGCTCCTGATACTAGAGACAACATCAGTCATCTTACAAGGAGAGATCAGAGCACCATATTTTGGCTTAGATCACAACATATACCACTCAACATTTACTTTAACAGAATCCAACCACAACACTCTCCAGAGTGCCAGCGATGTAACTACCTCTACAAATCAGTTGACCAACACCTCTTTGAGTGACCAGCACTCGATGATGTTAAGAAAATGCTCCTTCCTCAGAGGCCAGATAAGGGGAAGACGTTGTATGGAGAAACAAAACTTGTGAAAACAGGCAGATATCATTACATGGCATTGGGCCAAATGGCGAGAGCCCAAGCACCGCTGGAGCAATAACAACAACAACAAAGCTGGCTAGTGTGACAAGTAGGCCTAGACATTACAAACCAATACCATGCTTTTAAGAAGTCTCCTGTTATACATGTCTTACTGTGCAATGATTATGTAATCAGAAAATTTCAAGGTCTACTGGCTCTAAACCAAACAAAATAAAAATTAAAGTCATTAATGGTCCTAATGTAGAAATAAATAAAATCAAATGCTTTAATCTTACCTATGTACCCGTCCATCCCCATGAAGATCTGAAAATCCATAAGTACTTGTAACATAAAGCCAGTGAGGAAAACGTCTTGGTTCATCAATTACTGAGAAAACTTTAATGTAATCCAAGGGATAATCACCACCCCACCTGGAGAATCATTATATGTAAGTGTCAGTTAATTTAAAAGCTAGAATAAATGAAGACATGATATTAAATTTTCCTTTCCAGTTACATTCTAAATTATGTGCCAATAGTCCCAGGCTTATTGGGCAATACAAAGTTGTCGTAAGCAAAAGTAAAAGTAAAATTTGAATTTGCACAAGGCTAAGGATCAAAGAAGAAGAGACATAAGAAAAAAAAAACAACAACAACAACAAATAGAATTCTGTACAAAGCCTTCTTTTTTTTGGATACTTAACCTTTGACTGACAAAGCCGCCAGTGGCCATCACACCTAGTCACGTCTCTTGTAGGGCAGCAACAAATTGTAACCACTTTGCTCAGTTGGTGGTCATCTTTTATGTGGTGCACCAACTGTGATTCATGCTTTGCATTCCAGCCTCCAGAGCTCTCTGCCAGGTTGTCTTTGGTTTGCCTCTTTTTCTGGGGTCCAAAGCATAGCATTTCTGGGGATGGCGAAACCTATTCCAGCGTCTACCAGCTATACATATACTACTGTGAATATCTTCGTGATTGCTCTGAGTAAGCAGTTCTTTGTTAGTAATAGTACTCAGTCCAAAAATTTGGTGTTTCTTTGCATTAGTATTTCTTTCTTATTTAGTATTTTTATTTGCTTATTAATTATTTATTTTCTACATTTCTGCCGTGCCCCATGCCTTCTATATTTGTACTCCTTGTTTCCTGTTTGCGACTGTGGCTGTTGAAGGGAAAAACCTAAAAATCTCATGTTTCTAATGTACTGTTTATTTGTAAAACTTACTTCACTACCATTTTTCATTCTGTTACTTTCTATTGCAAGAATCAGCAGAGCAAGTAAGTAAAGACTAGAAGCTCTGAGTATGGATTGGACACTGATATTCAACAAGCTAAAGACAGGAACTACCGATGACTGTAACTGTGGCACCGATAAAATGACTGCTGAATATCAGCTTCAAATTAAAAAATACCCAACTTATGAGCAATAGAGAAAGCACAAATGTACCATTCCTGGAAAACCTCTATGGAGATACAAATAGCCTCTAGCTGACCACTGCTTCCTTTCAAAATATTCAAGCAGACGTCTGAGAGTGTACGAAGAAGAAGGACATTGATAATAACCACACACACAAAAAAAAAAGCAATCAAAAGATAACAGGCAAATATTAATTCTCTCATTACCCTTTAAGTCCTTATGCATGGAGGCATAACTGGAGTCATCCATATATGACCACCAGCTATGCACAATCCTGTAGTATGTAGATCAGGTTGTGAACCTCTGTCTGTGAGGCTAATTACACCCTCATTGGCTCTTAAAATCATCCATACACTTCCCCCTGTGGTGAAACATTGCACACTAAGATTGGAGAAGTTGCTTGAGCCCCAGACATGATTTTTTGGCATTGACCTGGTTGACTGCATGCAAGAGGATCTCACTTTGGACCCAGTGATAGGCAGGGGGAGCTGAGAAGTGGCTCTGTGCAGGATGTGACAATTCCTTGGAAGAGCCCAGAACCAGAGCACAGTATTTTAGCTCTGCATACTTGGAGAGCCCTCTTAGATGGTGGGGAATGCACAGCATGCCACATGCTGCTTACTCCTAGCTTGGGACCAAATGTGAGGATCTTTTAAAAGGAATCAAAGCTGGAGAAACTGAAACTCGTGACTTCAACTCAGCATGTTTCGGAATGGCAAAGCCACAGTAAAAGCCTAGATCTACAGTGTAGATAATACTAAGGAGTCTTCAACTTGGTATTGGCTGCAAAAAAGTGAGAAGCTCAGCAGCCCTAGTTAAACAACAATGTAATGTCTACTAACTGCATATTTGTTAATACTAAAAAATCAATTAATAATTACAATTCTCCTTCCATCCCTCTTCATGTTGATATATAACGTGCATGTTCAAAGGAAAATTCACAAATAGACTGAAAGATGAACACTTCATTCTTTTAAAATAAGTCCAGCACAGGGTACAAAATAATTTTGGAAGCAAAGAGTTAAACATAATAACAGAGGATAGCAGATGTGAACAAAAAAGCCAGAAGACAATAGTAATGGCCCAAATTAAATTTAGCTACATGATACAGATACTAACATCCAAACAAATAATTAAAAATGAGACTCATCAAGTGTTATATGTACTTTTCAGTACTCTGTGGTGTAACAACACTGGCCAAAAAAAAAGCAACTGGAAGACAGAACTGAGGCTATTAATATGTGACGCCTCTTATGGAAACTGAAGAAAGCATCCTAGAAAACCTAGGTATGACAACAAAACTAATCAAATAGATCAACATTTGACGCAAAAAATATTCTGAAAATAGAAAGAGATGCAACATATCGCAGATAACCATGACAGGCGGATAAGGGGAGGAAAAACGGAAGATCGCTCTATTAACAGAAAGATAACACAAAGAGATGGACAGGAGGGATATCTAGTATCCTCATATAATACTAAAAGTTCATAATTTTTTTTTTATTTTAATGATGAAAAATATCTCGTTCAACCTCTGATGGGTTATAATTAGGATATATAGTGTTTTCAATTCCAAATAAGATGAATAACTGCCGATATGGGAAAGTGGCATCTGTCAAACCATTGTAAATACGGCGAATCAAAATTACCAATTTTGCCTGTTTGTTAAAAAAATATAAAATAAATAAAAACCAAACAAACAAAAACGAGACAAAACAAAACCAAACAAAAATAATATTCTTCTTCTTCGTTCATCCTGAAAAGGACGTTGGTTGCGTTGTGTCCGTTTACAGCGAAGCTGCGATATTTGCGCCTTTCGGCTGACACATCCGACTTCAGCACGGCACTTTTTGGGACCAGGTTAGCCTTCCCTCTTCGATCCCTACTCACTCAGCCAGACTGCAGTGATGCAGCCTGTTTCCAGGACCACCATTTGGAGGTGGAGTAAGGTCTTGGTCGGCTCTGGTTCGCTGTCCCTGACGCAAGCAGTCTACAGGGTTCATAGCAAATTTCTTCAAGCATTTTCCAGGCTTTTTCCAGGTTTTTCCAGGTCCAGCACGTGATTTTCAAGGATGGGAAACTCTAATATTTTCCTCATCTAATTTTCTCAGATATAATTATCACTTTGCTGATCAGCAATCCGGAGCATTACCGTCTCCCATTACCAAGGGTGTTTGCAGATTTCTTTAAAAAGAACTTTTTTTTTTTAAATTCATAAAAGATTGAAAAACAGACATCTTTTCCAAGTTTTTAGTGAATTTGTTCAACATCAGCGCAATAAAATGTTAGTGACATGGATGGTAATGAATAAAATAAGCTTGATTGACGTGTTGATTTAACGATTAACCACGTATATCAACATAAAAGGCTAATAAAATTGGAATAAAATGTTTTAAAAAAAACTATTTTTCGTGTTTTTTTTTTTTTTGGAATGTATTCTGCGTCTGTGGCATCTGACAATGAGTGTTTGTAAATGTTTGAGTAGTTAAGTACCTCTAGTTGGAGTCTGAGCTGCTTTTTTCATTAACTGGGGTTGAAGTTGTAGCTGTAGGCCTCTGCAAGAGTCTTTGTCAACGATCTACGTTGATAATCCTTGACTGTGTGGTATAACTTGAAGCAGGGTATCAGGCATAGAGGTATATTGCAATCTGGGCAGTACATGCAAGTCTGGCTTCTGTTCCCTGCAGCCTTACATACTTTACAGTCTGGTTTGTACCTTGCCCTTTCATATTTATCAATGAAGTGGTGCTCAGTAAGTCGTGTTGTTGTGACCTGTGGTTTTGAAGGTGTCACATTGCGACGAAGAATAGCAGGTTCAATAAGAGTCATACTGACATCCTGATCTTCGCTTTGATCTTTTTTGTAGAGTTGGCAGTGTTGTAGGTTATGTGCCCATTGACCAGGGCAGTTTCCACTAAGAAATAATATAAAAATAGGATCTGTGTGGGTAGGGGTAGGCTGCACCTAGTTGGCTGAAGTTTCCACACCTCCCATACTTTTGCTGTATTTTTCTGCAAGCACTGGCTTCTGAATTGTTCTGCCCTACAGAATTTGTCTTTCTAACTGTCTTGTTTATATTATCATTGGAGTGAACAGTGGATATAAGGTTAAATCTTTTCGTATCATGCCAGGTGACTGTCGGCATGCCTTATCTTCTGTCGCACAAAACACAGGATCATTTGTCTTTTTCAATTTGAGTTGTTTTTTCTTCAGTGCTACAGGAAAATGCTTCCTATTTTCCACTACTGTTCCAAATGCACCAATCTGAATTTCAGGTCTTGAAATAAAGCTGAAGGCTGAATCAAAACTACCACAGAAGAGAATATGTCCCTTGTTGCATATGAAATTTGAATTAAAACTATGGGGACTTTTCACTGAAAAAAAGAGTCCAAATAATCTCAGCTCTCAAGAGTTTTTTCCTTGGTCACAAATGTAGGTCTCCTAGTAGTGTTAGTTTAAAAAAAAAAGGGAACACAAATAACTTATGAGTAGGCCTAAGCTATGTATATTTACCAATTCAAAATTCTAAACGCATACATAATAGCCTACAGTCAAACAATATTTAACTAGAACAAAAGGTAATATATATAGTAATTGGGAGGGTAATACTTATGATAAGTGAAAATCTATTAAATATCTAACTGGAGACCTTTACACCCCCCAACTACTATTTTTGTTGGGTTTTGTTTCGTTTGTTTGTTTAGATTTTTTTTTAAAATTTAATTTAATTTTTTTTTTTAAATTTTAAATAACATAGGCCTATCCACAAAATTGCTGATTTTCATTTATCCTAATTACAGTGATTTGACAGATGTGATGCCACTTTCATGTATCGGCGGTTATTCATGTTATCTGAAATTGAAAACATGTAGGCCTAGGCCTATCCTAATTAGCCTATAACCCTTCAGAGGTAGAACGGGATAAGTCTTTTCATCATAAATATAATAAAAAAGCATTCAAAATATATTTATTTCCCAAAACTGTGGTGAAATGAACAGTGGGACATGGGTCTGATAACAGGGTAGGCTATAGGATATGGAATCGCCATCAATTTCTATTCCTGACCATCTTAAACTGTGTCAAATATATTCCCGTATGCAGAGGTAAACCAAGAAATTTCGTTCAAACGCTTGCTTATAGGCTAATTTTGGCCATAGTTAAAAATTAAACTGTAAATTGTAATGTTATGATGTATGTATATAAGCATTACCTCGTCATCTACACAAGCACACACATGTTTCAGAAGGCACTCAGTAAAAGCATGTTCAGTTTGTAGCCATGTTTATTTACAGGATGTCGTACATGTCAAGATTCGCATTATATTACAATGTGTGGTTCGTACTTTAATGTATTCATATTACATCCCCCCCTTTTTTGAAGAAAAAAAAATGTGTGCAAACATTTCCAACGAAATGTTTCATGTGAGAAAGGATAAGTATGTGTAATGCTCAGTGTGAGTATATATGTCACTGTCTGTATCGGCTGGGAGGTGTCACTGTACGGCCAGAACGAGTGGTGTAAAGTGCTGGTGGTTCTGCGGAAATCCCTGGTTTAGCTTGAGTTGGTTGTGATTTCGGCCTTGGCGCTTGTTGGTTTTGTGGGGCACCAAGGTCTGGAGTTACTGCATTGTCTGTTGAAAGCATGGGAATTCTCTGTTCTGTTGTATTCTGTGGGATTTCTCTTATGTCCACTCTGTTTCGCCTCAGGAGGTTGCTGCTGCTGTCTGGTCTTAAAGTATAGCTCCTGGGTTCAGGGTTTCTGGAAATGATTGTTGCTTTTGACCATGTGTCATTGTTGTGGTTGTAGGTAGTCACATGCTGACCAGGATGTAATGGTGGTAAGTCTTTAGCACATTTGTCATAGTTGGATTTCTGAACTTGCTGACGATGCTGAAGTTGATCATATGTGCTGCCTCTATGTTCTTGGCAAATTGAACAGTTTTTACATAGTGTTTCTATGTCCTTGTTTATCTGTGGCCAGTAAACATCTTTCTTTGCTCTCAGTTGTGTCTTCACAACACCAAGGTGACTATTATGGAGCTGTTTAAGGATGATATCGCGTTGTGTTTCTGGTACAACAATGCGATCTCCTTTAAGGATCAGACCATCTTCGATGCTTAACTCGTCCCTCATCGAGTAGTATGGACGGATGTGTGTTGGAACTTCCCTGATAGAGCTTGGCCATCCATGGTATATCAGTTCTTTGAGAGAGTTAAGGATAGGATCTCTCATTGTGTCTTCTCTGATGTGTTCAAGCCGATTATCGCTAAACTTGACAAAATCAACTTTGATGTTTGGGGTAAGATCTGCTGTCTTGTTGGGGTTTATCTTTGGCTCAGCGTTGTCTTTTAAAAAGAATCTTGCCTTTCCTGGAAGTTTGCCTATTCTGTCGAACTGTTCTGGGAATCGCTGTTTAAGGTCATCTACTCCAGTGGCGTGTAGAGTAAGATGTTCTTTTTTGTCAGCTTTAATGTTGTTAATAGTTACCACACTCAGCTTTTCGCACATTGGTAAACCCAAAATTGCAGGTCCTTCAACATCTACCAAGTAAAATGTTGACGATGTCCATTCAGAGTCTCTGTATAAACATTCAAGTGTTACTGCTCCGAAACAGTCTATACTTGTTCCATTGTAAGCTCTTAGCTTTGTCCTGCCACTCCTACTTTTTACATCCCTTGTGGGAAATCCTTGCTCATCCACCTTGTCAGGCATGATCTGTCTGAATATTCTTAAGGGTAGAGTGTTACCTTGGGCACCTGTGTCTATCTTGAACCGAATATATCTTTCTTTGTGCCTTTTAATTCCTGGTATTTGGAATTGTACCTTGCAGAAAGCCTGCGTTCTCTTTGGTTCATTACTGAAAGTTAGTATCTTCACAGTATCAAATGTGGAAGGATCACTTGCTTCACCGGAGTCAAGGTCCTCAGTCATCATAAAATGTGTTTGTTTTGGTGACTCTCTGCTGTGAAGGTTGTGCTGAGCACTGTCTTGTTTCCTCTTGAAACATAATTTTATCCAGTGGCCCCTCTTTCTGCAGTAATGACATGTAGAGTCTTTAGCTGGACAGTGGTTTTGTATGTGGTTTAGGCCACAACATTTACACATAGCACCTCTGCTTGTGTTGTGTTTTTCTTGTTGCTTCGAACCAGTTGCTTTGTTGTGTCTAGGTTTATAGCTTTTCACTGCATCCACCTGGGCTGCTAATGTACCTTGCTGAATTTGTTTAATGTTTAGTGCTTGTGCCTCGTGTTTCCTGCCTTCATCCAGAAGTTGTTGTAAAGTTAGTGTATCACTCTGGCTCAGTATCCATTTCTGGAACTCTGGCATTGGTGTGCTGAGAAGGATCTGTTCGATAATTCGCTCTTTTTCTTCTTCTTTGTTAAATTTGCATACACTTGTTTTCTCCTTGATGCGAGTGAAAAAATCATCTAGACTTTCACCAGGTTTCTGTCGCAGGTGGTGAAGTTCTAATCTTGCCGCTCTAAAGTTCGTGTGCTTTATTATCAGACGTTTTTCAAATTCGTCCAATATGGCTGCGGGGTCTGTCACCGACTCCACAGGCATGGCGGTAGCAAAACTGTTGTAAATTTTCAAACCTTCATCGTCCAATGCTTCTAGGATATATGGAGTTAGGGTTTGTCCTTCCAGACCAGTGGTCTTGGAATATAGATCTATGCGTTGGCGCCATAATAAGAAAACTTCACTCTTATCATCTTGACCGGCGAATCTCATTTGCGGTGCGTTGCGATATTGTTTCGCCGCCATGGCTGACCTCGATGACGAAAATTAGCCGAATACTGTACTCACGTGTTATCGTGTAGCTGTTTTTTGCGTCAGTCCGGTATCGACCGCTGCCACCATGTAATGTTATGATGTATGTATATAAGCATTACCTCGTCATCTACACAAAGGTTTTATAAATGAGATAAATGAATTTATTACTTACGACGAGTGCTAAAAATAAATCTGCGTTTACGTCGTTAACGCAAAGCGCCGAAAACTTCTGGAAATGGATTTAATGCCCAAAGGGAAGTAAAAATTGTACGGTAACTTTGCGCAAAGGGAAGTAAAAATTATACGGTAACTTTACAATTTTTACTTCCCTTTGCTCACTTCCATTTCCAGAAGTTTTCGGCGGTTTCTTTTTCGGCGCTTTGCGTTAATGGCGTAAACGCAGATTTATTTTTAGACTCATCGCGTCTGTTGATGAGAAAAATACCATCAATAACCAAAAAATGGGCACAAAGTAACGAACTTTCGATTTCGTATTATTTTTCAAGGTCCGATGCGGAAAATTCAAGGCTTTTAGCCATTTTCCCAGGCTTTTCAAGGCCTGGAATTTTTTTTTTTCGTTTTCCAGGTTTTTCAAGGTTTTTCCAGGTCGCTACGAACCCTGAGTCTAGCTTTGGGTCGCTAACGGCATTTCTCACTGTTGACGAGTCTTAAGTCCCACAAAAATAATATTCAGGGGAGGGGTATAACACCCTTGTGTTTCCAGTTAGATATTTGTTCATAATCTTAAATGCTTACTTAGTCGTTTCCCTTCAACCGTGAGGTGTAGAGGTTTGGAAGAGAGAGCACCAGACTATCCTATCGGCTGTCTTTCTCCTGGCCTGGTTCCATTCTAGTCCTCGAAAGATTGTCTAATGTTGTCCTCCCAGCGGACTCTGGGTCGTCCTGGGGATCTGGATCCCTGGCTCTTTGCATAATCTTAAATACAAGCACAATAAATGTAAAGAAAGTAAAGTCAGACTTTTAGTATTTTAATACATTATAATAACTACAAAGATATAATTATAATAACTTAACCACAATTAAGAAAGTTTTTTTTTTTTTTTAAATTTTACCAAACTTTGGTGATTGGACTCATTAAAGATGCAGCAATAGAGAATGCAGTCAGCGATCCATGGCTTGACTGCTTGCGTTAGCGAACCAGAGGTGACCAAGACCCTACTTCACCTCTACGTGGTGGTCCTGGAAACAGGCTGCATCACTGCAGTCTGGCTGAGAGAGTAGGGATCGAAGAGGGAAGGCAAACCCGGTCCCAAAAAATGCCGTGCTGAAGTCGGATGTGTCGGCCGAAAGGCGCAGATATCGCAGCTCCGGTGTAAACAGGCACAACGCAACCAACGTCCTTTTCAGGACTAACGAGGAGGAAGAAGAAGAAGGACTCATTATATATGGTGCCTGATTTGGATATTCGCTATTTAGCGCTCGATCAATTGCTACAACTCCATAAAAGTTAATATCATCCACATCTTGTTTCAACGACGAGGCCTCTGTTTTGGTCCAATGTATGCTAATTCGTTTTCCACAGGATGAAAATGGCTGATCAAAGCATTTGCCATCGCTGAGCGATGAAAACTAAAAATCTATCTGTTAAGTAGTTGCACGAAGTCATAGACACATTCAACTTTACTTCAAATTTGTATTATAGTTGACTCCCCTTAGTGGCAGAAGAACGGGGAAAATGGTTTCTCGGGATCCCCCCTCCCCCTTTTTTTATATCTCGAACCAAATCGAAGTTTTTGATGCGTAACTATCGAGACTATTTTAAAGCTTCAATTTTATATTGTATATGACACAGAAAAAAGAATGAGCTGAATAATAATAGCCCCTTCAGTCATAACTGACTATGGGAATGCGCCCCTGAGGTGACAGCCCTCAGCTGCTTATTTTCCTGGTGCTCCTTTCGACGTTTTCTCCTCACCTCTGCTTCTTGTGTGAGCCTCTCTTCGCCCAATCTGAGGTGGCGCCGTAAATAGCATCGCCACTTAGTGCGATCGGCAGCTTCATCCTCCCATGTTGCTGGATCCATGTCCAGTGCCCTCATATCTCTCTTGCACACATCTTTGAACCTCAGCTGTGGTCGCCCAACTGTTCTCTTGCCATCTGCTAATTGTCCGTAGAAGATATCTTTTGGGATGCGACCATCTTCCATGCGGCGAACATGGCCAAGCCAGCGAAGTCTGCGCTGTCTAAGCAGCGTATACATACTTTGAAGGCCAGCACGTGACAACACCTCGACATTTGTCACTTTATCTTTCCACGAGATGTCGAGCTGAAATAAATAAACAAATTGTGTGTGTATCATCATCTTCATATTTTGCCGGCATATTGTTACATTTATTTCGTTATTCCAAATTTATCACCGGCAGTTTTTATGAAATATACTTTTTAAACTTAGCGTATTTTGTTTCTGTGGTTTTCTCAAATGTATATCCTAGTTGCGCTTTTTTATTTCTTTTTATGCAATAATAAATTGCATGCTGACGAAAGTGTTGATTAGAACAAATAAAGGGAATACAGCAAATGCCTCTAAAACAATAAAGCAATAAGAAGCAATAAATATGAACTTTTCTAACGAGACCTTTGATATCATCTTGAACGGGGAAAAACTACAGAAAGTTGAAAGTTTCAATTATTTAGGCAGTAAAATGACTCAGGATGGTGACACAACCAGAGAAATCCATACTAGAATTGCTTTGGCAGCTGGCGCCTTCAATAGATTATCTAACATTTGGAAATTGCGATCATTGAATATACATACTGTCGTAATTTTTATCTGAGAGGGTGCTGATGAATATTGGTCCCTTTAGAGTGTAAAGTGATATTGAAGGCTCTGTGAGAATAAGGATTTGGGAGAATGAGGTAGTAGATTTACAAGCGCTGGGAAGGAGCAAGGACAGTCTCTTATTACGACAATATCTGTTTTCTCACAGACTATTCCTATCTCTCTTCTGCACAAACAATTGTTTGTCAGTTCCAGTCGCTCAACGCGCTCACCGATTTGGTGATTCTGTCGCTCAACGTACATGAATACAACCTACACGGATGGAAATGTTTGGAGTTTTAGGCCAACCGACAACCAACACAAATAAATATTAATACCTTTATTATCATAAAGGACTCACACATAATTGTACATATACAGTCAAAAATCAAAGGTTACAGAATACAAATATGATAAGGGAAAGGGGGGGGGGGGGTGGAGGGGGGGGGGGGGGGGGGTTGAGGAGAAATATCCCATCCACCGTTTCCCGTTTATATTTACTAACAGACAAAACCCGGTCCCAAAGACAAGAAAGGGGGGGGGGGTGATCAGAGATAGGCAATTTAACCCACTGGTAAATTTATTATTCTGAGGCAAGGGGTTACAGAAAAAGGGGGGGGGGGGGTAGAGGAAAGCTAGGGTTCTCAATTGTCTCCCTTTAAATCAACAAATTTCACGGGAGGGGGAATGAACACAATTACCCAATCCCGCTAGGAGAGATCCCGTACAAGGAATATAATGCACCTTAGTACAAGGTCGAACTAATTAAAAAGGTAAAGAAAAGCTAAATCTCCTTTCATTCAAAAAAACACACTAGGGATGGCCATCCCCACAAACACACACGCAGACTTACCGAAAGGTGAATTCTGGCACTTCATAGGAAATACATCACAAAAAAAAACAGCACTAAACCTTGGCTTAGGTAAAAGTAATTTCTTCCGTGTACAGCCCCAGATTTGGGGTTTGTTGAAGTTAACAAAGTGTCCCGAAATCGCTGGACGTTGAAGTTTAACGGTACTGTTTATTTATTAGATAAAGTTCCTAAAGAATATCACATGCACTTGGCTAGGCGTGAGGTATGGTGTGGTTCCTAAAATTGGCACAGCTGGTGGAGATAACTTCCTTTTTCCCGTAATGTCACAAGTTAAGAAAACACTGAGGTAAGTTCTTCTTCGGGAGGGGGGGGGGGGGGGGGTAAAATCCACTGAATATACGTGACAGACAGGGTTCAGGTAGATCGGTGTTTTTTCTTCACAAATAGGGGCAGTGAATAAAATATGTTCTGCTTCCAGTTTTCTTTAAGGACTCTATATGAACTAGTATTTTTAAAGTGTTTCTTGAATGGCTTTTTTCTCAGTTACGTTCAGAGGAGCGGGGCCCATTACAGGTCGCCACAAGTTTAGCTTTAAAAAGTTCATATGTTTACTGGAGTTATCGAATTGAGTTTGGCAGAACTCTGTATATAATTAATAATTGCTGGGATGCAGGTTGAATGATCGTTCGTCTGCACAGAAAGAATACACTCCAATAGTCACGAAGGTAGATGAAATCCAGCAGGAATCCGACTATGCTAGTGCAACTAGGATTCTGTCAGAGCGAACGATAAAATGCAGTTTTTCGGAGTTCTCTATTTATACTTCTCGAATGTAACTTGAATGGGGCGTGTTAAAATTTTCGCACCTTTCTTGAACTTGAGCAAAATTCGAGATACCTCGCCGTGGTGTTAACCGTTGCAATTCCTACGATTCCCCCGGTCTACCGATTTCCTTCCGTCTCAGGCTGCTCGCATAAGAGTGCGAAAATTTCCCGAGAAGCTAACTCTGTGAGCTGAAAGTTCCTGATTCTTTAGATCGCGGCCGCTCCACGTTGAATTCTGAAGATCAGCCTGTTCTTTGATGGTACCGCTGTTCTCGTGGAAAAGCTGCATGCCGGTAAAAGTTACAACAGATGATCAGGGGTTCTAAAGTTATGAGAGGCCAATATTCTGTTATCATCCATCGAGTCAGGGAAATTCATTTGTCATACTTAGACGTACGTCACAATCGTCCCCACTTTTGAGACATGGAAACTCGTTTTCATGTTTCATTTATGACAATGAAGCTGCCCTGATCGGTAGTTTTAGGATGATTGGCATCGTCGATTTTCTCCTCTTCCTCTGTGGTCCAGTTTCTACTCAAGAAGTCAGCTCCGACATTCTGTTTTCCTGGAATATATTCCACTTTGAAGGAATAAACACTCAATAGCAAGGCCCAACGCATTATCCTTGCGTTGAATTCCTTCTTGGCACCCAGGAAAGCTAGTGGAGCATGGTCTGTTTGCACCGTGAAAGAAGTACCATACAGAAACTCATGATGGCGTCTGATGCCATGAATCAGAGCGAGACATTCTCTTTCAACGACACTGTAGTTGCGTTCCGCTTTATTCAGTTTCCGACTGCCATAGGCAACTGGAAATAGCATGTTCAGGTCACTGTCATCGGCTTGCAGCAATGTTGACCCGATGCCCTGACCTGACGCATCAACTCTCAGTATGAAAGGTTTCTTAAGGTCAGGTAACCTTAGGATGGGGTATGCCGACAACTGTCCTTTCAAAGTGCTGTATGCATGTTCGCACTTTTGATTCCACATGACCTTATCAGGACAACCTTTCTTGGTGAGGTCAGTCAGAGGTGCTGTCAGTCCGTTGAAGTTCTGGATGTATTTCTGATAGTATGCACATAGCGATATGAAGGAACGTACGTCTTTCTTCGTTCGGGGTCTTTTTGCTGCCACAATTTTCTCCACGTTCTTCTTAATAGGCCAACTGCATCCGTGAGAAATAGTATGCCCCAGGAAGTCTAACTGTTCAAACCCGATGAGACATTTGCTAGGTCTGGCTGTGAGACCCGTTTCCTGTAGTCTCCTGAGGAGCATAGCAACCGTAGCAATATGTTCTTCATAGGTTTCCGATGCAATTAATATGTCATCCATGAAATTATGGATATGGGGACTTTGCAAAGGCTCTAGAAGCTTCCTCATCATCCTGGTGAACACTCCTGGTGCGTTATGCAAACCGAACGGCATCACATTAAATGTGTAATGTCCTTCGCTAGTGCTGAAAGCTAACAAAGGTTTAATTTCCTCCTTGACTGGTATTTGATAATAACCTTTACTGAGGTCAATCTTGGAGAAGATCTTTGCTTTGCTGAGCTTGGTGAACAACTCAGAAACAGTTTGGAGAGGTTCGGGCTGGAATTCCGTTACAGCGTTTAGCAACCTGTAATCAATGCACAGCCGAACTTCCTTATTGGGCTTCTGCAACAGCACTACACTCGAGCTGTAAGGAGATGTAGACTCACTGATAATTCCTGCCTGACGCAGCTTGTCTATTTCTCCGCGAAGTGCATCCGCTTTAGCGTACGGGATGGGGTAAACTCTGGTTTGAACAGGGGTCTCGTTTGTTAATTTCATATCAAATTCAATGAGATTTGTTCGACCAGGTACATCCGTTAAGACTGCACTGTACTGTTTTAGTAGAGCCCTGGTTTCTGTTTGTTGTTCTGGTGAGAGATTGTCGCCGAACTTGACATCTTTAAAGGATTCTGTGGGTTGCAGTGGATACTCCATGCAACCATCATCATCTTCCTCGTCTTCCGTTGCTATGGCGACAGCCAGGAGATGCTCGGAGGATGGCACCGGTCTTTCCAAATATTTCTTTAGCAGATTTATGTGGAAGACCTTCTCCTTTCCTTTGATGGAGATCTTGTAATTGGTACGTGAGATCTTTTTAAGGACGGTAAACGGCCCTTGCCATCCGATGCGAAGTTTATTGCTTCCGGTTGGGAGTAGCAACAAAACTTTCTCCCCTGGTTGGAGCTCTCTCTCTTTTGCAGCTTTGTTGTATCTTTTAGCGTGTTTAGCGCGGGCTTTCGTAAGGTTGGTTGTAGCTAGATCCCATCCTAGCTTTAGCCTTTCCTTGAGCTCAGATACATACTTGCTTGCAGAGACGACTGTCTCGTCAGCCTTTTGGTCTGTCAGGGACCGAAGTAAGGCTTCTAATGGCCCCTTTATAGGTCTGCCAAATAAAAGTGTAGCAGGCGGGAATCCCGTAGACGCTTGGGGAACCTCTCGGTAGGCGAATAAGGCAGCCGATATATATAGGTCCCAGTCTTCCGGTTTCTCCTGACCCAGCTTACGTAACATGGTGGTGAGGCTGCCATTAAAACGTTCCACGAGCCCATTTCCGGCCGGATGGTAGGGACTTGTGTGGATATGTTTGGCCCTCAAGATCTTAAAGATCTCCTCCATTAACAGGCTACGGAATTGGGATCCATTGTCCGTCAAAACTTGTTGAGGGAATCCCAACCGTGTAAAAATTTGCACAAGGGCTTCTGCGACATGCTTGGAATTAGTGCATGGTAGCGGTACGGCTTCGGCCCACATAGTGCAAGTGTCAACTAAGGTCAGGATGAACCTGTTCCTTCTTTTGGTCTTTTCCAGAGGACCAATAATGTCGACAGCAACCCGTTCAAATGGAGTCCCTACTATTGGCATTTGCCCCATAGGTACTGGGGGTGTCAAGTGCTTGGGTGCTACCCGTTGGCACTGGGCGCAGGATTTCACATACCTGACAATGTCAGAGTTCATTCCTGGCCACCAATAGTGGGTTTTTATTCGCTGAATAGTGGCGTTTTGTCCCATATGTCCGCTAAAGGGAAGAGAGTGCCCCATCTCTAAGATCTGGCTTCGGTACTGCGTCGGAACTAGGAGCTGGTTATTCCCCGTGTCCGGGTTTCCCGTTCTACGATACAATACGCCATCCTTAGAAAAGATGTCTCCGTTGTGTCTGGGGTCCTTAGCCATGGGCAGTTTTTTAAAGCAGAGCTCCAGAGTAGGGTCCTTTTGTTGCGCCTCCTTCAGTTCGTTCGGCAACAAATTTGGCGCAGGCTCCCTCTCCTTCTTGGCTTGCCCTCTTGTGGTTACCGCTGCCACAATCGGCTCCTTTGGTCTCCCAATAAACACATATCTACATCCCAGGATAACTGGGTAGATAGGATCATCCATAATGGCCGCTTTTATAACTCCTCTGACAAAGTCAGAGTGTATTTCTACCAGTGCGATAGGAAGCGTCCTGGGCGCATCACTCCTGAAAACTCCACTAAGTTTGACGGTTTCCTCTGTCTCCTGACCTGGTTTGACTAGGTGTCTAGCAACAATACAACTAAAACTTAATCCAGTGTCAAAGAGACAAGTGGTTGAGGTACCATTCAAAATTACAGTTCCTCGAGTTGAGGGTCGGTCCCCCTCAGGTTGAGAATCACTGACATTGACTCTACCTTTCGAGGCTGTATGCAAACATCCAACGCGGTTTGAACCGGTTTGTTTGCCCTGATCAGACGTTCCTGGTGTAGGGGTCTTCCCTTTTCCTTGACCTTGGTGGCCGCGCTGCCACGTAGGCTTGGTGGGTTGATCAGAATTGTTGTTGGGGGGGGGGGGGGTGGGGGGGGGTATCGGGTTTTGTAGAATTTCGATTTTTCCTGGGGAGGTCTCTGGGTATTATTTTCTCGTTGGTTATAATTCTGAGAGGAATTAGAGGAATAGGATGACTGCTCTAGATTTTGTTTACGAGATGGCTCATCTGTGGGTTTACGTTTAGTGCTGGGAAGTTCGGCCATTGCATTGGTATAGCGTTCGGCCTTATTGAGTATGTCCTCAAGCCTGACTGCGCCCTGTTCAGCCAAAAATCTACGGGTTTCGTTTGACAAGGTTGCCTTTCTCTGTTCCACAAGAACAAGTTCAAGTAGTCCCTCATATGTAAGAGGTAGGTCAGATAATTCAATGCACTTTGTCAAATAGCCCGTGAGACGTGAAGAGAATTGGGGGAATGTTTCCGTGCTCTCTTTTCGGCTGTTTCTGAACATTTGCAGAAATTTTCGGGCGGTCATTTCGAACCGCTCTAGCAAGGCCTTCTTAAGCATGTCGTAATCATGTTGGTTCGGTCCCAGCTTTGTGTATACGTCATAAGCATTCGCTTTTAGTGACGTCGAGAGTTTAAGTGCCCAGCGGGAACTCTCTAACCCATACAGATTTGCGAGCCTTTCGAATTTTTCTAGGTAGCTGTCAATTTTTTCGTTAGGGCTAGGAAAAGACTCTAAAGCAAAAGACATCGCAGTTAATTGGGCAGACTGAGTGCTGGAGAGATCCATTGTTTGAGAATGGGGCGAAGACGGCTCTCCATTATTTGAAGTAGAGGCACTCCGACTCTCTAAAGCCTTGAGCGCTAATTCATGCTGTCTTTCCTTGTCTCTCTCTCTTTCCCTGCGGGCGTCCATCTCTGCCTCAATTTTCTTCTGCTCCAATTGACGATCGTCCGCTTCTTTCTTCCTAGCTTCTGCCCTCTCTTCCTCCGCGTCATACCTTTGCAGTTCCTGGGTGATAAACAGATTCGCGGCTTCTGTGTCTAATCCTGAGTCTTTCGCTTCCTGTCTCAAAATGGATCTTATCCTAATTCTCTCAGCCATTGTCAAAGAACTGGATGCTTCTAAGACTAGAGAATAGTAAGATGGAACAAGAAGGGGAAAAACTCAAAGCCGCTACGAGAAAAACCAAAGTAAAAAAAATTTACTGAATGACCTCGTGTGTTAACTTATCGCCGCTATTATTGTCACTTAAGACTCGTAACGCAAGCAACTATGCCAATTCAATGGTAAGTTACACTAGAAAAGAATCTACTCTTACTAACAGTAGAGAAAAATTTATATTAAACAATTTAAAAGGAAAAAAAAAAATTTCCCAGAAAATGTTAATTCTCTAACAACAAACTCCGTCCCTGAAGACAATTTTTGAGATGAGACGTAGTTAACTTAATTTTAAAAAATCAGAACAATCCGTCTTTAGCTTAGCTCAACTCAAACGCTTCATAACCTTTAGTGATTGTAAAACAATCACGCAGTCCCAGCAATTATATAACCAAAAATTTTCAATTCCCTCTGCCAGAGAATACAAATGTGACAATCTTTTATTATCACTAACTGCCTGTTCCTGTGGAAAAACAAACCTGTCTAACTTATTGTGTGGTTGGCCCAAAATACTGAACGGCTTGGTCTAGGGGAAGTAATACTTTTTAAAGATTATACCCTACTTCACAAAGACAATCAACCACACTCTATTTTAACTAAGTTCAGAATCTCGAACGAGCTAACCATATATTGTCGTAATTTTTATCTGAGAGGGTGCTGATGAATATTGGTCCCTTTAGAGTGTAAAGTGATATTGAAGGCTCTGTGAGAATAAGGATTTAGGAGAATGAGGTAGTAGATTCACAAGCGCTGGGAAGGAGCAAGGACAGTCTCTTATTACGACAATATCTGTTTTCTCACAGACTACTCCTATCTCTCTTCTGCACAAACAATTGTTTGTCAGTTCCAGTCGCTCAACGCGCTCACCGATTTGGTGATTCTGTCGCTCAACGTACATGAATACAACCTACACAGATGGAAATGTTTGGAGTTTTAGGCCAACCGACAACCAACACAAATAAATATTAATACCTTTATTATCATAAAGGACTCACACATAATTGTACATTTACAGTCAAAAATCAAAGGTTACAGAATACAAATATGATAAGGGAAGGGGGGGGGGGGTTGAGGAGAAATATCCCATCCACCGTTTCCCGTTTATATTTACTAACAGACAAAACCCGGTCCCAAAGACAAGAAAGGGGGGGGGGGGGGGATCAGAGATAGGCAATTTAACCCACTGGTAAATTTATTATTCTGAGGCAAGGGGTTACAGAAAAAGGGGGGGGGGGTGTAGAGGAAAGCTAGGGTTCTCAATTGTCTCCCTTTAAATCAACAAATTTCACGGGAGGGGGAATGAACACAATTACCCAATCCCGCTAGGAGAGATCCCGTACAAGGAATATAATGCACCTTAGTACAAGGTCGAACTAATTAAAAAGGTAAAGAAAAGATAAATCTCCTTTCATTCAAAAAAACACACTAGGGCTGGCCATCCCCACAAACACACACGCAGACTTACCGAAAGGTGAATTCTGGCACTTCATAGGAAATACATCACAAAAAAACAGCACTAAACCTTGGCTTAGGTAAAAGTAATTTCTTCCGTGTACAGCCCCAGATTTTGCGGGTTGTTGAAGTTAACAAAGTGTCCCGAAATCGCTGGACGTTGAAGTTTAACGGTACTGTTTATTTATTAGATAAAGTTCCTAAAGAAAGGCACAGGCACTTGGCTAGGCGTGAGGTATGGTGTGGTTCCTAAAATTGGCACAGCTGGTGGAGATAACTTCCTTTTTCCGTAATGTCACAAGTTAAGAAAACACTGAGGTAAGTTCTTCTTCGGGGGGGGGGGGGGGGGGGGGGGGGGGGAAAATCCACTGAATATACGTGACAGACAGGGTTCAGGTAGATCGGTGTTTTTTCTTCACAAATAGGGGGCAGTGAATAAAATATGTTCTGCTTCCAGTTTTCTTTAAGGACTCTATATGAACTAGTATTTTTAAAGTGTTTCTTGAATGGCTTTTTTCTCAGTTACGTTCAGAGGAGCGGGGCCCATTACAGGTCGCCACAAGTTTAGCTTTAAAAAGTTCATATGTAACTGGAGTTATCGAATTGAGTTTGGCAGAACTCTGTATATAATTAATAATTGCTGGGATGCAGGTTGAATGATCGTTCGTCTGCACAGAAAGAATACACTCCAATAGTCACGAAGGTAGATGAAATCCAGCAGGAATCCGACTATGCTAGTGCAACTAGGATTCTGTCAGAGCGAACGATAAAATGCAGTTTTTCGGAGTTCTCTATTTATACTTCTCGAATGTAACTTGAATGGGGCGTGTTAAATTTTCGCACCTTTCTTGAACTTGAGCAAAATTCGAGATACCTCGCCGTTGTGTTAACCGTTGCAATTCCTACGATTCCCCCGGTCTACCGATTTCCTTCCGTCTCAGGCTGCTCGCATAAGAGTGCGAAAATTTCCCGAGAAGCTAACTCTGTGAGCTGAAAGTTCCCTGATTCTTTAGATCGCGGCCGCTCCACGTTGAATTCTGAAGATCAGCCTGTTCTTTGATGGTACCGCTGTTCTCGTGGAAAAGCTGCATGCCGGTAAAAGTTACAACAGATGATCAGGGGTTCTAAAGTTATGAGAGGCCAATATTCTGTTATCATCCATCGAGTCAGGGAAATTCATTTGTCATACTTAGACGTACGTCACAATCGTCCCCACTTTTGAGACATGGAAACTCGTTTTCATGTTTCATTTATGACAATGAAGCTGCCCTGATCGGTAGTTTTAGGATGATTGGCATCGTCGATTTTCTCCTCTTCCTCCGTGGTCCAGTTTCTACTCAAGAAGTCAGCTCCGACATTCTGTTTTCCTGGAATATATTCCACTTTGAAGGAATAAACACTCAATAGCAAGGCCCAACGCATTATCCTTGCGTTGAATTCCTTCTTGGCACCCAGGAAAGCTAGTGGAGCATGGTCTGTTTGCACCGTGAAAGAAGTACCATACAGAAACTCATGATGGCGTCTGATGCCATGAATCAGAGCGAGACATTCTCTTTCAACGACACTGTAGTTGCGTTCCGCTTTATTCAGTTTCCGACTGCCATAGGCAACTGGAAATAGCATGTTCAGGTCACTGTCATCGGCTTGCAGCAATGTTGACCCGATGCCCTGACCTGACGCATCAACTCTCAGTATGAAAGGTTTCTTAAGGTCAGGTAACCTTAGGATGGGGTATGCCGACAACTGTCCTTTCAAAGTGCTGTATGCATGTTCGCACTTTTGATTCCACATGACCTTATCAGGACAACCTTTCTTGGTGAGGTCAGTCAGAGGTGCTGTCAGTCCGTTGAAGTTCTGGATGTACTTCTGATAGTATGCACATAGCGATATGAAGGAACGTACGTCTTTCTTCGTTCGGGGTCTTTTTGCTGCCACAATTTTCTCCACGTTCTTCTTAATAGGCCAACTGCATCCGTGAGAAATAGTATGCCCCAGGAAGTCTAACTGTTCAAACCCGATGAGACATTTGCTAGGTCTGGCTGTGAGACCCGTTTCCTGTAGTCTCCTGAGGAGCATAGCAACCGTAGCAATATGTTCTTCATAGGTTTCCGATGCAATTAATATGTCATCCATGAAATTATGGATATGGGGACTTTGCAAAGGCTCTAGAAGCTTCCTCATCATCCTGGTGAACACTCCTGGTGCGTTATGCAAACCGAACGGCATCACATTAAATGTGTAATGTCCTTCGCTAGTGCTGAAAGCTAACAAAGGTTTAATTTCCTCCTTGACTGGTATTTGATAATAACCTTTACTGAGGTCAATCTTGGAGAAGATCTTTGCTTTGCTGAGCTTGGTGAACAACTCAGAAACAGTTTGGAGAGGTTCGGGCTGGAATTCCGTTACAGCGTTTAGCAACCTGTAATCAATGCACAGCCGAACTTCCTTATTGGGCTTCTGCAACAGCACTACACTCGAGCTGTAAGGAGATGTAGACTCACTGATAATTCCTGCCTGACGCAGCTTGTCTATTTCTCCGCGAAGTGCATCCGCTTTAGCGTACGGGATGGGGTAAACTCTGGTTTGAACAGGGGTCTCGTTTGTTAATTTCATATCAAATTCAATGAGATTTGTTCGACCAGGTACATCCGTTAAGACTGCACTGTACTGTTTTAGTAGAGCCCTGGTTTCTGTTTGTTGTTCTGGTGAGAGATTGTCGCCGAACTTGACATCTTTAAAGGATTCTGTGGGTTGCAGTGGATACTCCATGCAACCATCATCATCTTCCTCGTCTTCCGTTGCTATGGCGACAGCCAGGAGATGCTCGGAGGATGGCACCGGTCTTTCCAAATATTTCTTTAGCAGATTTATGTGGAAGACCTTCTCTCCTTTGATGGAGATCTTGTAATTGGTACGTGAGATCTTTTTAAGGACGGTAAACGGCCCTTGCCATCCGATGCGAAGTTTATTGCTTCCGGTTGGGAGTAGCAACAAAACTTTCTCCCCTGGTTGGAGCTCTCTCTCTTTTGCAGCTTTGTTGTATCTTTTAGCGTGTTTAGCGCGGGCTTTCGTAAGGTTGGTTGTAGCTAGATCCCATCCTAGCTTTAGCCTTTCCTTGAGCTCAGATACATACTTGCTTGCAGAGACGACTGTCTCGTCAGCCTTTTGGTCTGTCAGGGACCGAAGTAAGGCTTCTAATGGCCCCTTTATAGGTCTGCCAAATAAAAGTGTAGCAGGCGGGAATCCCGTAGACGCTTGGGGAACCTCTCGGTAGGCGAATAAGGCAGCCGATATATATAGGTCCCAGTCTTCCGGTTTCTCCTGACCCAGCTTACGTGACATGGTGGTGAGGCTGCCATTAAAACGTTCCACGAGCCCATTTCCGGCCGGATGGTAGGGACTTGTGTGGATATGTTTGGCCCTCAAGATCTTAAAGATCTCCTCCATTAACAGGCTACGGAATTGGGATCCATTGTCCGTCAAAACTTGTTGAGGGAATCCCAACCGTGTAAAAATTTGCACGAGGGCTTCTGCAACATGCTTGGAATTAGTGCATGGTAGCGGTACAGCTTCGGCCCACATAGTACAAGTGTCGACTAAGGTCAGGATGAACCTGTTCCTTCTTTTGGTCTTTTCCAGAGGACCAATAATGTCGACAGCAACCCGTTCAAATGGAGTCCCTACTATTGGCATTTGCCCCATGGGTACTGGGGGTGTCAAGTGCTTGGGTGCTACCCGTTGGCACTGGGCGCAGGATTTCACATACCTGACAATGTCAGAGTTCATTCCTGGCCACCAATAGTGGGTTTTTATTCGCTGAATAGTGGCGTTTTGTCCCATATGTCCGCTAAAGGGAAGAGAGTGCCCCATCTCTAAGATCTGGCTTCGGTACTGCGTCGGAACTAGGAGCTGGTTATTCCCCGTGTCCGGGTTTCCCGTTCTACGATACAATACGCCATCCTTAGAAAAGATGTCTCCGTTGTGTCTGGGGTCCTTAGCCATGGGCAGTTTTTTAAAGCAGAGCTCCAGAGTAGGGTCCTTTTGTTGCGCCTCCTTCAGTTCGTTCGGCAACAAATTTGGCGCAGGCTCCCTCTCCTTCTTGGCTTGCCCTCTTGTGGTTATCGCTGCCACAATCGGCTCCTTTGGTCTCCCAATAAACACATATCTACATCCCAGGATAACTGGGTAGATAGGATCATCCATAATGGCCGCTTTTATAACTCCTCTGACAAAGTCAGAGTGTATTTCTACCAGTGCGATAGGCAGCGTCCTGGGCGCATCACTCTTAAACACTTCACTAAGTTTGACGGTTTCCTCTGTCTCCTGACCTGGTTTGACTAGGTGTCTAGCAACAATACAACTAAAACTTAATCCAGTGTCAAAGAGACAAGTGGTTGAGGTACCATTCAAAATTACAGTTCCTCGAGTTGAGGGTCGGTCCCCCTCAGGTTGAGAATCACTGACATTGACTCTACCTTTCGAGGCTGTATGCAAACATCCAACGCGGTTTGAACCGGTTTGTTTGCCCTGATCAGACGTTCCTGGTGTAGGGGTCTTCCCTTTTCCTTGACCTTGGTGGCCGCGCTGCCACGTAGGCTTGGTGGGTTGATCAGAATTGTTGTTGGGGGGGGGGGGGGTATCGGGTTTTGTAGAATTTCGATTTTTCCTGGGGAGGTCTCTGGGTATTATTTTCTCGTTGGTTATAATTCTGAGAGGAATTAGAGGAATAGGATGACTGCTCTAGATTTTGTTTACGAGATGGCTCATCTGTGGGTTTACGTTTAGTGCTGGGAAGTTCGGCCATTGCATTGGTATAGCGTTCGGCCTTATTGAGTATGTCCTCAAGCCTGACTGCGCCCTGTTCAGCCAAAAATCTACGGGTTTCGTTTGACAAAGTTGCCTTTATCTGTTCCACAAGAACAAGTTCAAGTAGTCCCTCATATGTAAGAGGTAGGTCAGATAATTCAATGCACTTTGTCAAATAGCCCGTGAGACGTGAAGAGAATGGGGGAATGTTTCCGTGCTCTCTTTTCGGCTGTTTCTGAACATTTGCAGAAATTTTCGGGCGGTCATTTCGAACCGCTCTAGCAAGGCCTTCTTAAGCATGTCGTAATCATGTTGGTTCGGTCCCAGCTTTGTGTATACGTCATAAGCATTCGCTTTTAGTGACATTGAGAGTTTCAGTGCCCAGCGGGAACTCTCTAACCCATACAGATTTGCGAGCCTTTCGAATTTTTCTAGGTAGCTGTCAATTTTTTCGTTAGGGCTAGGAAAAGACTCTAAAGCAAAAGACATCGCAGTTAATTGGGCAGACTGAGTGCTGGAGAGATCCATTGTTTGAGACTGGGGCGAAGACGGCTCTCCATTATTTGAAGTAGAGGCACTCCGACTCTCTAAAGCCTTGAGCGCTAATTCATGCTGTCTTTCCTTGTCTATCTCTCTTTCCCTGCGGGAACCATCTCTGCCTCAATTTTCTTCTGCTCCAATTGACGATCGTCCGCTTCTTTCTTCCTAGCTTCTGCCCTCTCTTCCTCCGCGTCATACCTTTGCAGTTCCTGGGTGATAAACAGATTCGCGGCTTCTGTGTCTAATCCTGAGTCTTTCGCTTCCTGTCTCAAAATGGATCTTATCCTAATTCTCTCAGCCATTGTCAAAGAACTGGATGCTTCTAAGACTAGAGAATAGTAAGATGGAACAAGAAGGGGAAAAACTCAAAGCCGCTGCGAGAAAAACAAAGTAAAAAATTTACTGAATGACCTTGTGTGTTAACTTATCGCCGCTATTATTGTCACTTAAGACTCGTAACGCAAGCAACTATGCCAATTAAATGGTAAGTTACACTAGAAAAGAATCTACTCTTACTAACAGCAGAGAAAAATTTATATTAAACAATTTAAAAGGAAAAAAAAAAAAAAAATTTTTTCCATAGAAAATGTTAATTCTCTAACAACAAACTCCGTCCCTGAAGACAATTTTTGAGATAAGACGTAGTTAACTTAATTTTAAAAAATCAGAACAATCCGTCTTTAGCTTAGCTCAACTCAAACGCTTCATAACCTTTAGTGATTGTAAAACAATCACGCAGTCCCAGCAATTATATAACCAAAAATTTTCAATTCCCTCTGCCAGAGAATACAAATGTGACAATCTTTTATTATCACTAACTGCTTGCTCATGTGGAACAACAAACCTGTTGAAATTCTTGTGTGGTTGGCACAAAACACCGCACGGCTTGGTCTAGGCGAAGTCATACTCTTAAAGATTATACCCTACTTCACAAAGACAATCAACCACACTCTATTTTAACTAAGTTCAGAATCTCGAACGAGCTAACCATATATTGTCGTAATTTTTATCTGAGAGGGTGCTGATGAATATTGGTCCCTTTAGAGTGTAAAGTGATATTGAAGGCTCTGTGAGAATAAGGATTTGAGAGAATGAGGTAGTAGATTCACAAGCGCTGGGAAGGAGCAAGGACAGTCTCTTATTACGACAATATCTGTTTTCTCACAGACTACTCCTAGCTCTCTTCTGCACAAACAATTGTGTCAGTTCCAGTCGCTCAGGCGCGCTCACCGATTTGGTGATTCTGTCGCTCAACGTACATGAATACAACCTACACAGATGGAAATGTTTGGAGTTTTAGGCCAACCGACAACCAACACAAATAATGATTAATACCTTTATTATCATAAAGGACTCACACATAATTGTACATTTACAGTCAAAAATCAAAGGTTACAGAATACAAATATGATAAGGGAAAGGGAGGGGGGGGGGGGTTGAGGAGAAATATCCCATCCACCGTTTCCCGTTTATATTTACTAACAGACAAAACCCGGTCCCAAAGACAAGAAAAGGGGGGGGGGGGGGATCAGAGATAGGCAATTTAACCCACTGGTAAATTTATTACTCTGAGGCAAGGGGTTACAGAAAAAGGGGGGGGGGGGGGGTGTAGAGGAAAGCTAGGGTTCTCAATTGTCTCCCTTTAAATCAACAAATTTTACGGGAGGGGGAATGAACACAATTACCCAATCCCGCTAGGAGAGATCCCGTACAAGGAATATAATGCACCTTAGTACAAGGTCGAACTAATTAAAAGGGTAAAGAAAGATAAATCTCCTTTCATTCAAAAAAACACACTAGGGCTGGCCATCCCCACAAACACACACGCAGACTTACCGAAAGGTGAATTCTGGCACTTCATAGGAAATACATAAAAAAAACAGCACTAAACCTTGGCTTAGGTAAAAGTATTTTTCTTCCGTGTACAGCCCCAGATTTGGGGTTTGTTGAATTTAACAAAGTGTCCCGAAATCGCTGGACGTTGAAGTTTAACGGTACTGTTTGTTTATTAGATAAAGTTCCTAAAGAAAGGCACAGGCACTTGGCTAGGCGTGAGGTATGGTGTGGTTCCTAAAATTGGCACAGCTGGTGGAGATAACTTCCTTTTTCCGTAATGTCACAAGTTAAGAAAAACACTGAGGTAAGTTCTTCTTCGGGGGGGGGGGAGGGTTAAAATCCACTGAATATACGTGACAGACAGGGTTCAGGTAGATCGGTGTTTTTTCTTCACAAAGAGGGGGCAGTGAATAAAATATGTTCTGCTTCCAGTTTTCTTTAAGGACTCTATATGAACTAGTATTTTTAAAGTGTTTCTTGAATGGCTTTTTTCTCAGTTACGTTCAGAGGAGCGGGGCCCATTACAGGTCGCCACAAGTTTAGCTTTAAAAAGTTCATATGTTACTGGAGTTATCGAATTTGAGTTTGGCAGAACTGTGTATATAATTAATAATTGCTGGGATGCAGGTTGAATGATCGTTCGTGAATGAAAGATACATCCAAAGTCACGAAGGTAGCATTAAAATCATATCAGGAATCCGACTATTACTAGTGCAACTAGGATTCTGTCAGAGCGAACGATTAAAAATGCAGGGAAAACTTCCCGTGAGTTCTCTATTTATACTTCTATCGATACAGTAACTTGAAACGTATTAAATTTATCGCACCTTTCTTGAACTTGAGCAAAATAGATACCTCGCCGTTGTGTTAACCGTTTGCAATTCCTACGATTTCCCCGGTCTACCGATTTCTTCCGTCTCAGGCCGCTCGCATAAGAGTGCGACAATTTCCCGAGCAGCCAACTCTGTGAGCTGACAGTTCCTGATTCTTTCGATCGCGGCCGCTACACGTTGAATTCTGAAGCTCAGCCTGTTCTTTGCTGGTACCGCTGTTCTCGTGGAAAAGCTGCATGCCGGTAAAAGTTACAACAGATGATCAGGGGTTCTAAAGTTATGAGAGGCCAATATTCTGTTATCATCCATCGAGTCAGGGAAATTCATTTGTCATACTTAGACGTACGTCACAATCGTCCCCACTTTATAGACATGTTAAACTCGTTTTTTCATGTTTCATTTATGACAATGAAGCTGCCCTGATCGGTAGTTTTAGGATGATTGGCATCGTCGATTTTCTCCTTTCCTCCGTGGTCCAGTTTCTACTCAAGAAGTCAGCTCCGACATTCTGTTTTCCTGGAATATATTCCACTTTGAAGGAGTAAACACTCAATAGCAAGGCCCAACGCATTATCCTTGCGTTGAATTCCTTCTTGGCACCCAGGAAAGCTAGTGGAGTATGGTCTGTTTGCACCGTGAAAGAAGTACCATACAGAAACTCATGATGGCGTCTGATGCCATGAATCAGAGCGAGACATTCTCTTTCAACGACACTGTAGTTGCGTTCCGCTTTATTCAGTTTCCGACTGCCATAGGCAACTGGAAATAGCATGTTCAGGTCACTGTCATCGGCTTGCAGCAATGTTGATCCGATGCCCTGACCTGACGCATCAACTCTCAGTATGAAAGGTTTTCTTAAGGTCCAGGTAACCCTTAGGATGGGGTATGCCGGTACAACTGTCCTTTCAAAGTGCTGTATAACGCATGTTTCGCACTTTTGATTCCATATGACCTTATCAGGACAACCTTTCTTTGTGAGGTCAGTCAGAGGTGCCGTCAGTCCGTTGAAGTTCTGGATGTACTTCTGATAGTATGCACATAGCGATATGAAGGAAACGTACATAGTCTTTCTTCGTTCGGGGTCTTTTTGCTGCCACAATTTTCTCCACGTTCTTCTTAATAGGCCAACTGCATCCGTGAGAAATAGTGTGCCCCAGGAAGTCTAACTGTTCAAACCCGATGAGACATTTGCTAGGTCTGGCTGTGAGACCCGTTTCCTGTAGTCTCCTGAGGAGCATAGCAACCGTAGCAATATGTTCTTCATAGGTTTCCGATGCAATTAATATGTCATCCATGAAATTATGGATATGGGGACTTGCAAAGGCTCTAGAAGCTTCCTCATCATCCTGGTGAACACTCCTGGTGCGTTATGCAAACCGAACGGCATCACATTAAATGTGTAATGTCCTTCGCTAATGCTGAAAGCTAACAAAAGTTTAATTTCCTCCTTGACTGGTATTTGATAATAACCTTTACTGAGGTCAATCTTGGATAAGAATAAAAGTGGGTGACCAGTTTATGTTTTTTACAGTCAAAGGGACATAATCCGAGTTATTGAGACTACAATTTTTTAGGAGTTTGCCTTCTCTTGTATAGAGACACGTTCGGTCTATAATTTCTTGAACGAAGCGTGACCATATCTCCTTATTTGGTAGTATCAGTCAACTGTTGTAGATGCCTGAAACCTTTCTTAACGCTTCTGTTCATGACCATAAAAGGCGCGACTGTGTAAGACTTTTATCTCGAATGTTCTTAGAATCGTCTTATTGTGAACGGCGACTCAGAGATTGTCGCTCTGCGCATGTCTCGACTTGGTTTTCGTTTGTTGTTCCGCCCAGCTCGGGGAGTTTAGAAATGGTCTAAGTAGCGAGCAGACGCGACCTGCGTCTTGTGATTTTCTGAGGGAAATACATTGTCTTTTGTGAGTTAGTTAGCTAACTAGACTATTTCCCAGTATTATTCAAGCCTGCCTGGAGGCATATGTTCATGGTTGATTTTCCGAAATAAGGTAATTCCTCTTGTATCGAACTTTATGCTATCATCTAGAGGTTCGTCATTTTGTCGCCTTTTTGCTCGCCTGTGTGATTCAAAATGGAGAGGTACTTTGACTAGGATTAAGTCACCGGTATCTTTATACCTGAACTAGTTATATATATATGGGTCGCTCTAGACCAACAAGACTATTGTCTGTGTTCCAGGATTCGTTATATCAGAGATCACGTCCAAGTCAGATGGTTAGACTTAGGAAGGTTATAAAGGTCGAGCTGACCTGTAATCCATGTATGCTATTCACGTGCAGACAGTAAACGGACTTATTGTATACATCTGATCTGCTAGCATCAGGAAGGGAATAATTATTATTGTCTATGAACATTGAAGATCTGCAGCTGACACTGTTGCAGAAGTTATATGTATTATTTATAAAGCTTCACGAACCAGAACTTTATGATATCTGTTTACCATACAACTATGGAGTATTGAATCCTACATGACTATCAGTTAATATGATTTTGAATGCTGCATTCGTTATACTGTGCTGATGATGACATAAATATCATGACTGTTTTGTGGCGTGCAATAAATGGTATAAAACTAAAGCGAAGTTACCATTTCTATGACTCTACACGTCATGTTGCCTGTGGTGTACCCTGTGAACTGTTCTACTGCAACACACACAGCAACATTCTAAATCAGAGAAGACACCTACATCTTGCACTTTAATACCAGGTGTCGATAGGGGTGGCAAGTTATCATTTCAGCTCAAATCCACCCTTATCATTTTTGGTGGCCAGTCGTTGGTTTGGCATTTTGGCGCACCATTATCATTTTTGGTGGCCATATGTTGGTTTACTCTGATACCAGCTATCAAGGGGGTCAACAAACCCAGACATCATCAGCAGACTACAAGACAACGTTGCAGTTTCTATTCATCACCTTTGATGAAATTTTTTTGAAAGACGCGGCATTACTGACAGTTGTTGATATTTTGAAACTACCCGGCGCTGCTCGGCAGTATTGAAGTTTGTCTACAACTAGAAGGACAAGTACCGAGCGAATGGATTTCCTGATCTGTTAAGAAGAAGGACAAGTGCCGTAACAACTGTTCCGGTCTCAGAGGTACTGTTGCAGATTCAGAAGGTCAAGTGCTCAAGTCAATTTGTAGAATTCAGAAGGTCAAGTTCAGAAGCTGTTTCCTGTCAGAAGCTCATTTCCTTCGTCATGGCAGTTTACGAGAGCAGATATGGATCAACGTTGGATCATTGTCCTAAGAATGCTGATCACATCCTGTTCTGAACTGTGCTGACGTTGTGGATACATAGAAGTTAAGTGGCCTGTTTTGTTTGTGAACTGTGCCCTTATGTTCTAGCTGAGCCTTCTAAATTCGTTCACACTTTTTGCTGTTTGTTATATGTTATATGTTATTTGTATTTGTATATTTATATGTTTATATTCAGCGGGTTTTCTCGGTTGGGCGGTGTCTTTCAGTAGAAGATACCACGTCACAGAGGTTCTACTGTTAGCGTTTTCGTTAGGGACTGTGCGAATTTCCTACTGTGAAATTTGCTAGCGACAATCGTTGCTATATCTGTTTAGTTGTGACGAGTTGTGCTTTATTTTTGTTTCTTGTATATTTTTTTTTTCTTTTTCTTTTCTCTCTTTCTTTCTGTTTTTTTTTAGTTTCGATTTCGATTGTTTGTATTTGTAGGTCTCCCCTATCTATTATTCAGTTCTTTACGTATATTTTTGTGTATACACTGTAGCGTCATTTGTTTGTCATATCTTCGCATTTTGTCATCACATTTCTTTTTAGTTTCGCTGTTTATTTATTTGACTTATGCGAATGTTTTCATATTGTTTGATCTTTGTTGTTGTTTACATTGACTTTGATCTTTGTTATTGTTTACATTGACTCTGATCTTTGTTTTTGTTTACATTGACTTTGATCTTTGTTGTTGTTTACATTTGACTTTGATCTTTGTTATTGTTTACATTGTTGGTGACCTTTGTTATTGTTTACATTGTCTTGTTATTGTTTGCATAGTTCTTGCATAGTTAGCTTTCACTATTGTTACATATATGCTCATGCACTATTGGTCTATAGTGCACTTATCATAACTAACTGGTGGTTTTTTGCTTATGCACTATTGTAGTGCAGTTATGATAAATAACTGATGGTTATGCACTGATTTGTGTAGTGCACTGATAATTAAGAGGTGACTTGTGATATTATTATACATTTGATAATACAAGTTGGTGTCAAGTCTTGTTTCCCACAGAGATTGGGGTAAACATAGTGATTACACAAGCACTTTATTAAGTCTTGTTGCTATTAAGATTGAAATAAGATAATTAATTATTTCAGGTTCTGTACTCACATTTTAGACATCATGTCTACATTTGAGTACTTTATTGAGCAGGGTAAAGCCCTTGGGAAGACAGGTGATAAATTAGAAGAATTTGCGACTGTTCAATATGCCAAGGCATTGAAGTCGGAAGAAAAGAAAATGAAAGAACAAACTGAACAAAAGAGAATAGATGCTGAAAATTTAAAACTGCAGATGCAGGTAGATGAGAAAAGATTACAAATGGAAATGGAAAAAACAAAAAAGAGAAGCTGAAAATAAAAAAGAAGCTGAGACTTGAAAAGAAGCTGAAAAATAAGAGACTTGAAAAAGAAGCTGAAAATAAGAGACTTGAAAAATAGAGACTGAAAATAGAGGCTGAAAATAAAAGATTAGAAAAACAGGCTGAGGCTGAAGAAAGAAAGTTACAGGCTGAGGCTGAAGAAAGAAGGTTACAAAGAGAAGCTGATGAGAGAAAAGCAAAAATGGAGCATGAAGAAAAACTCTTAGCTTTGGAGTTAGAAAAGTTGAAGTTATCTAGTAATGCTAATGATGCTAATAAGGTATCATCTGCTAATAAGTCTAATGCTGTTGATTTCAAGCTTAATTTACCAGCATTCAATGCTTCAATTGATGATATAACATTTTATCTAGATAGATTTGAAAGTGCATGTAAGGTGCATAATATAGATAAAACATTATATGTTTATCATCTGTCCAAGATACTTAGAGGTGATGCTTTGACTTTGTTGGGTATGGTAGATGTGCCTGACAAGAACAACTATGAGGTTGTCAGGGCGGCATTGTTAAAGAAGTACCAACTTAACGAGGACGGATATCGTCTTAAATTTAAAAACATGTTACCAGAAACTGGAGTTGAATTCTCTGAATTCATCTCAGGCATCCGTCTTACTTTTTTACGATGGGTTGAGTTGTCTAAAACAGAGAGTACATTTGAAGCTCTTATGGACTTACTACTTAGAGACAAGGTTATGTCTTCTGTTAATGAAGCTTTTCTTTCTTTTCTTCATGAGCGTAAGCCTAAAAACATAAAAGAAATGGAAGAATACTGTAGCCAGTATGTTACTGCGCATCCTCACATAACCATTAGCAACTCTAAAGTAAAAGAAGGTCTGCCAGTTGCTTCGGCAGCACCTTATGGCCCAAATTTTATGCGTAAATTTCAGGGTAGCCAGCAAAATTTCAATAAAAAGAGTAACCGTAATTATGCCCAGAATCATAGTAATCAATTCCAGGGTGATTCTTCTTCCCAGAACTGGAGACATCCTAATACTACACGTTATTCTACTCCGGTTAACTTTAGAAATTTTCACAAAGGTAATCGGTATAGAGGAAAATATTTTTTCTCAGAGACCTCAATACCAGGATAATAGAGGTTCTCAACAGTATAGAGATGGTAATGACAGTTATGGAAACTGGAACTCAAACCAGGATAAAAATTACAGTAGGGACTTTAATGATAATTGCAGAGGCAATAATGGTCGCGGTAGATCGCAACATAAGAGAAAAAAATATCAACAGACAAACTCTGTTCAACAAGAATCTCAGGGAGTAGATAAACAGGTTAATGATAATAAAGACCATAATGCTATCGGATGCTCATCTTTTGATTTTGGTAGAGCAAATAAATGTATCCAATGCAGTACTTTATTTGACCCAAAGACCGTTAGTACTTTAAGCTGTGGTCATCCTTTGCCCGCTCTTCCTGCTAATGTTGCTCATGATGGGAGAGGTTCTCTTATATTACATAAGGGGCTTGTAAATAGTAATCCAGTCTCAGTGTTGTTTGACTCTGGATGTACTACTGTCGGGGTTAGGCAATCTCTTGTAGATCCATCCTGTGCTACAGGAAAGGTCATCAAATGTGTCACATTTGGTGGCACGTTGGAAAAGTATCCTACTGCTATAATACACATTGCTACTCCTTTCTTCACGGGAGAGGTCCACGCGTGTCTACTTCCAAACCCTATTGCGGACCTTATTATTGGTCGTATTCACGGAGTTAGGGAATGTACCCCACAGCAGATTGCTGTTTGGGAAGAGCAAAACATTGAAGCTACCAATGCGGTGGTCACAAGAGCACATGCTCTGGATCCACCTCAAACTTCATTAACTAATAATGATGAAGTAAATGACCAAGATAGTCACTTGACTATTACACGTGACTCATTTATCAAATTGCAAGAAGAAGATCCTTCTTTACAAAAATTCTTCATTCTAGCAAAAAAAGGTGATCCTAATCAAAATACTAATAGAAAATCTTGGATTTCTATGAAGAACGGCGTACTTGTACGTATGGTACAAGACTCGACTACGTCCACTCATTCACAAATTCTTGTGCCCAAGAGCATGAGATTGCAAATATTGCAACATGCTCATGACTCGCAATGTGCTGGACATATGGGTTTTTCCCGTACAAAGTCGAGAGTTCTTGCGGCTTTCTTTTGGCCATTTGTGAGCAAGGACATACGAATGTACTGTCGCTCTTGCAAAGTATGTCAGGAGGTCAAATCTAAAGGACCACGACATGCTGCGCCTATCCAGGCTGCTGACATTCCTATTCGCCCTTTTCAAAAAATGGCAATAGATATTATCGGTCCTTTTAGAATTAAGTCGGCTAGAGGACATCAATTTATCCTTACATGTGTCGATATGTGCACACGTTGGCCAGAGGCAATACCTCTCAAGAGCATCTCAACTGCTGACATCGCAGACGCTCTTTGGCTGATATTTTCTCGCTTGGGTTTTCCCGGAGAAATATTGTCAGACCATGGCACTCAACTTATATCAGACACTATGTCACAGGTAATGTCTATGCTACACATTAAAAGGTCTCTCAGCAGTATCTATCACCCAATGTCTAATGGGTTGGTCGAACGTTTAAATAGGACTCTGAAAACTTTACTTGGTAAGATAACTGAGGATCATCCTCAGGATTGGGACAGGGTCTTACCCGCGGCTCTCTTTGCGTATAGAGAGGTCCCCAATGAACATACGGGGTTTTCCCCTTTGAACTTGTCTTTGGCGCGCAACCGCGCGGCCCTATGTCTTTACTTCACGATCTAATCACTGCCGATAATATTAGCGATGAAACTCAATCTTCTTATGAGTACGTCATTGCTCTTAGGCAAAAGATCATCGAGGCATGCAAACTAGCAACTTCGTCTTCCGAATTTGCTAAAGAAAAGGCAAGGCAGTTTGCAAATAAGAATAGATGTCTACGACAACTTTGTCCAGGTGACAAAGCTCTCGTTCTACTTCCTTCAAGGGAGAACAGACTTCTAATTGCATGGAAAGGTCCATATGCAATAGTCTCCAAAATTTCTGATGTCGACTATGTTGTCGATATTGATGGAAAGCATAAAACTTTCCACATAAATATGCTCACGGAATTTTATGAAAGACCTGACTATTTGCAGCCTATTTTCCAGGCAACGGACAATTCTCAAGTACCTCATGGTCAGTACTCATCGCTGTCAGTTATACAGGATGAGGAAACTACTTTTTCTGATGTCAATCTTCCTCTTTCTATGGTCCCACTTTATTCTACGGAATCTTGGAAAAACGTGACCGTTTCTCCAAATCTTTCCGCTGAGGAACATCGACAAGTTTCTTCGATGTTGCAAACATTTCAGGATGTTCTTACAGACATCCCGGGACACACACATGTCATTGAACATGACATTGTGCTAACTGATCATAATCCTATCAGAGTCAGACCCTATCCAATACCTATCCATTTCCAGTCTCAAGTCGAAAAAGAATTGGATGAAATGATACGTTTGGAAATCATTGAACCATCCACTTCAGCATACTCTTCGTCTATGGTTATTGTTCGAAAGAAGGATAATAACATTCGCATTTGCGTAGATTATCGCAAATTGAACCAAGTTACGAAGTTCGATGCTGAACCTATGCCTTCATTAGAAGAGCTACTCAATAAACTTTCTAATTCTAGATTCTTTACCAAACTAGATTTGTCTAAAGGTTATTGGCAAGTTCCTCTAACCGAACGTGCCAAACCTTTTACAGCTTTTTCTACACCCAGGGGTTTATTCCAATGGAATTTCATGCCTTTTGGTCTTATGAACGCCCCTGCTACATTCGTACGCATGATGCGGCGAATTCTCGCATATCGTACAGATGTCATAGCATACCTAGATGATATCTGTCTATTCAGTGATTCCTGGGAAGATCACTATTTGGGTTTATACGAATTACTGTCCACTCTTCGCGAGTATAACTTGACTGCAAAACCCTCTAAAGCCTTTATAGGATTTAGTGAGATTTCTTTCCTAGGTCATCGTGTTGGTCGTGGTCTTTTAAAGACAGAGGACCACAATGTTTCAAAAATACTTAACATTTCGGTCCCTAAGACGAAGAAACAAGTAAGGAGTCTATTAGGTTTGATCCAATTCTACGGACGATTCATTCCGAATCTGTCCTCCATTATGGCACCGCTTTCTACTTTATTGAAGAAAGGGTCGCCTAATCTGATCCGCTGGTCTAAAGAATGTCAATCCTCATTGGACCAGGTTAAAGCCCTATTTTCATCTCCACCTATTCTTAGGTTACCTACTATTGAGAAGACTTTTGTTCTTCGAAGTGACGCCTCGTCAACTGGGATTGGGGCGGCACTAATGCAGGAGTATTCTGATACTCTGCATCCGGTGATGTATATCTCTAGGAAATTAAATGCTGCAGAAAAGAATTACTCGGTTTTAGACCGTGAGTTATTGGCTATGGTATGGTCTATTCTGAAGTTACAAAGATTTCTTCTAGGCGCACATTTCATTGTGGAAACCGACCAGAAAGCGCTTACTGCTATTCAGAGCAAAAACTTGAAGAGCTCGAGGTCCACTCGTTATGCCATAGCTCTTCAACCATTTCATTTCTCGGTTCGAGCTATCCGTGGTTCGGATAATGTAATGGCAGACATTCTGTCCAGATGCCCACACGATTCCACATGATTCTTCTGTCATATATATATATTTCCTGATATACAGTCCAATGTTATAATGACATGTTAGTAGATTTTTTTTTTCTCACTTTTTTGAGGGGAATTTATAACATTGTACCATGTAATTATCTAAGAAGGCTTAGTTAGTGATATACGGGCCAAAAGATCACTCGGCCACATTTAAATAATATATTTGCATAATTGTATTAAGAGATTTACCAGTTGTCTTTAAGATTTGTGTTATTGATATTTTCGCAGCACATCATTGAAGATGCGAGATTGTGTCCATTGTGGAACTTTGAGGATATCAAGTCCTGTCCTAGATTGGGAGCGGATGATGTCCACATCTTCTTCTATTGAATGTTTTATGTCAACGAAGATCAACACATGTATTACTTATTAATTACTGTTGCTTTATATAATGTAATAAAATAGTGCGGTATATTAATATATTACACCGCTGTTTGCACAACACATTGTATGATATCATAATAATATATTTAATTTCATATATTGGTATGAGAATAATTTGATTTTCATTATGATGTTGCCATCATTGTGGCGTGTGTTGGTGGCACCTTCCTGGAATATATAAGCGTATACTTAGATAAATTTTTTCTCTAAGGATCTGAGATATGATCTCAGTGTCGCTCCATGCGTTGAGCTAATTTGTTAGGTATATATCCGCGCATCATACGTGCGTTAGGAGCCTAGATTTTTCCGGCTCCAGGATTTAAAAAAAAAAAATGTTTCATTTTTTTTTTTCCCGGGAGGGTGCGGTAATGTTACGCACAAATAATTACTTTTTTCAAAGCCTTTGTATGATCATTTTTCGTATGTATGATCATTTTTTGACTGAAGTGTGTATTATGTTTTTTACAGTCAAAGGGACATAATCCGAGTTATCGAGACTACAATTTTTTTTAGGAGTTTGCCTTCTCTTGTATAGAGACACGTTCGGTCTATAATTTCTTGAACGAAGCGTGACCATATCTCCTTATTTGGTAGTATCAGTCAACTGTTGTAGATGCCTGAAACCTTTCTTAACGCTTCTGTTCATGACCATAAAAGGCGCGACTGTGTAAGACTTTTATCTCGAATGTTCTTAGAATCGTCTTATTGTGAACGGCGACTCAGAGATTGTCGCTCTGCGCATGTCTCGACTTGGTTTTCGTTTGTTGTTCCGCCCAGCTCGGGGAGTTTAGAAATGGTCTGAGTAGCGAGCAGACGCGACCTGCGTCTTGTGATTTTCTGAGGGAAATACATTGTCTTTGTGAGTTAGTTAGCTAACTAGACTATTTCCCAGTATTATTCAAGCCTGCCTGGAGGCATATGTTCATGGTTGATTTTCCGAAATAAGGTAATTCCTCTTGTATCGAACTTTATGCTATCATCTAGAGGTTCGTCATTTTGTCGCCTTTTTTGCTCGCCTGTGTGATTCAAAATGGAGAGGTACTTTGACTAGGATTAAGTCACCGGTATCTTTATACCTGAACTAGTTATATATATATGGGTCGCTCTAGACCAACAAGACTATTGTCTGTGTTCCAGGATTCGTTATATCAGAGATCACGTCCAAGTCAGATGGTTAGACTTAGGAAGGTTATAAAGGTCGAGCTGACCTGTAATCCATGTATGCTATTCACGTGCAGACAGTAAACGGACTTATTGTATACATCTGATCTGCTAGCATCAGGAAGGGAATAATTATTATTGTCTATGAACATTGAAGATCTGCAGCTGACACTGTTGCAGAAGTTATATGTATTATTTATAAAGCTTCACGAACCAGAACTTTATGATATCTGTTTACCATACAACTATGGAGTATTGAATCCTACATGACTATCAGTTAATATGATTTTGAATGCTGCATTCGTTATACTGTGCTGATGATGACATAAATATCATGACTGTTTTGTGGCGTGCAATAAATGGTATAAAACTAAAGCGAAGTTACCATTTCTATGACTCTACACGTCATGTTGCCTGTGGTGTACCCTGTGAACTGTTCTACTGCAACACACACAGCAACATTCTAAATCAGAGAAGACACCTACATCTTGCACTTTAATACCAGGTGTCGATAGGGGTGGCAAGTTATCATTTCAGCTCAAATCCACCCTTATCACTGAGCTTGGTGAACAACTCAGAAACAGTTTGGAGAGGTTCGGGCTGGAATTCCGTTACAGCGTTTAGCAACCTGTAATCAATGCACAGCCGAACTTCCTTATTGGGCTTCTGCAACAGCACTACACTCGAGCTGTAAGGAGATGTAGACTCACTGATAATTCCTGCCTGACGCAGCTTGTCTATTTCTCCGCGAAGTGCATCCGCTTTAGCGTATGGGATGGGGTAAACTCTGGTTTGAACAGGGGTCTCGTTTGTTAATTTCATATCAAATTCAATGAGATTTGTTCGACCAGGTACATCCGTTAAGACTGCACTGTACTGTTTTAGTAGAGCCCTGGTTTCTGTTTGTTGTTCTGGTGAGAGATTGTCGCCGAACTTGACATCTTTAAAGGATTCTGTGGGTTGCAGTGGATACTCCATGCAACCATCATCATCTTCCTCGTCTTCCGTTGCTATGGCGACAGCCAGGAGATGCTCGGAGGATGGCACCGGTCTTTCCAAATATTTCTTTAGCAGATTTATGTGGAAGACCTTCTCCTTTCCTTTGATGGAGATCTTGTAATTGGTACGTGAGATCTTTTTAAGGACGGTAAACGGCCCTTGCCATCCGATGCGAAGTTTATTGCTTCCGGTTGGGAGTAGCAACAAAACTTTCTCCCCTGGTTGGAGCTCTCTCTCTTTTGCAGCTTTGTTGTATCTTTTAGCGTGTTTAGCGCGGGCTTTCGTAAGGTTGGTTGTAGCTAGATCCCATCCTAGCTTTAGCCTTTCCTTGAGCTCAGATACATACTTGCTTGCAGAGACGACTGTCTCGTCAGCCTTTTTGGTCTGTCAGGGACCGAAGTAAGGCTTCTAATGGTCCCTTTATAGGTCTGCCAAATAAAAGTGTAGCAGGCGGGAATCCCGTAGACGCTTGGGGAACCTCTCGGTAGGCGAATAAGGCAGCCGATATATATAGGTCCCAGTCTTCCGGTTTCTCCTGACCCAGCTTACGTAACATGGTGGTGAGGCTGCCATTAAAACGTTCCACGAGCCCATTTCCGGCCGGATGGTAGGGACTTGTGTGGATATGTTTGGCCCTCAAGATCTTAAAGATCTCCTCCATTAACAGGCTACGGAATTGGGATCCATTGTCCGTCAAAACTTGTTGAGGGAATCCCAACCGTGTAAAGATTTGCACGAGGGCTTCTGCAACATGCTTGGAATCTATGCATGTTAGCGGTACAGCTTCGGCCCACATTGTGCAAGTGTCGACTAAAGTCAGGATGAACCTGTTCCTTCTTTTGGTCTTTTCCAGAGGACCAATAATGTCGACAGCAACCCGTTCAAATGGAGTCCCTACTATTGGCATTTGCCCCATGGGTACTGGGGGTGTCAAGTGCTTGGGTGCTACCCGTTGGCACTGGGCGCAGGATTTCACATACCTGACAATGTCAGAGTTCATTCCTGGCCACCAATAGTGGGTTTTTTTTTTTGCGTTTATTCGCTGAATAGTGGCGTTTTGTCCCATATGTCCGCTAAAGGGAAGAGAGTGCCCCATCTCTAAGATCTGGCTTCGGTACTGCGTCGGAACTAGGAGCTGGTTATTCCCCGTGTCCGGGTTTCCCGTTCTACGATACAATACGCCATCCTTAGAAAAGATGTCTCCGTTGTGTCTGGGGTCCTTAGCCATGGGCAGTTTTTTAAAGCAGAGCTCCAGAGTAGGGTCCTTTTGTTGCGCCTCCTTCAGTTCGTTCGGCAACAAATTTGGCGCAGGCTCCCTCTCCTTCTTGGCTTGCCCTCTTGTGGTTACCGCTGCCACAATCGGCTCCTTTGGTCTCCCAATAAACACATATCTACATCCCAGGATAACTGGGTAGATAGGATCATCCATAATGGCCGCTTTTATAACTCCTCTGACAAAGTCAGAGTGTATTTCTACCAGTGCGATAGGAGCGTCCTGGGTGCATCACTCCTGAAAACTCCACTAAGTTTGACGGTTTCCTCTGTCTCCTGACCTGGTTTGACTAGGTGTCTAGCAACAATACAACTAAAACTTAATCCAGTGTCAAAGAGACAAGTGGTTGAGGTACCATTCAAAATTACAGTTCCTCGAGTTGAGGGTCGGTCCCCCTCAGGTTGAGAATCACTGACATTGACTCTACCTTTCGAGGCTGTATGCAAACATCCAACGCGGTTTGAACCGGTTTGTTTGCCCTGATCAGACGTTCCTGGTGTAGGGGTCTTCCTTTTCCTTGACCTTGGTGGCCGCGCTGCCACGTAGGCTTGGTGGGTTGATCAGAATTGTTGTTGGGGGGGGGGGGGGGGGGTATCGGGTTTTGTAGAATTTCGATTTTTCCTGGGGAGGTCTCTGGGTATTATTTTCTCGTTGGTTATAATTCTGAGAGGAATTAGAGGAATAGGATGACTGCTCTAGATTTTGTTTACGAGATGGCTCATCTGTGGGTTTACGTTTAGTGCTGGGAAGTTCGGCCATTGCATTGGTATAGCGTTCGGCCTTATTGAGTATGTCCTCAAGCCTGACTGCGCCCTGTTCAGCCAAAAATCTACGGGTTTCGTTTGACAAAGTTGCCTTTATCTGTTCCACAAGAACAAGTTCAAGTAGTCCCTCATATGTAAGAGGTAGGTCAGATAATTCAATGCACTTTGTCAAATAGCCCGTGAGACGTGAAGAGAATTGGGGGAATGTTTCCGTGCTCTCTTTTCGGCTGTTTCTGAACATTTGCAGAAATTTTCGGGCGGTCATTTCGAACCGCTCTAGCAAGGCCTTCTTAAGCATGTCGTAATCATGTTGGTTCGGTCCCAGCTTTGTGTATACGTCATAAGCATTCGCTTTTAGTGACGTTGAGAGTTTAAGTGCCCAGCGGGAACTCTCTAACCCATACAGATTTGCGAGCCTTTCGAATTTTTCTAGGTAGCTGTCAATTTTTTCGTTAGGGCTAGGAAAAGACTCTAAAGCAAAAGACATCGCAGTTAATTGGGCAGACTGAGTGCTGGAGAGATCCATTGTTTGAGACTGGGGCGAAGACGGCTCTCCATTATTTGAAGTAGAGGCACTCCGACTCTCTAAAGCCTGAGCGCTAATTCATGCTGTCTTTCCTTGTCTCTCTCTCTCTCTTTCCCTGCGGGCGTCCATCTCTGCCTCAATTTTCTTCTGCTCCAATTGACGATCGTCCGCTTCTTTCTACCTAGCTTCTGCCTCTCTTCCTCCGCGTCATACCTTTGCAGTTCCTGGTTGATAAACAGATTCGCGGCTTCTGTGTCTAATCCTGAGTCTTTCGCTCCTGTCTCAAAATGGATCTTATCCTAATTCTCTCAGCCATTGTCAAAGAACTGGATGCTTCTAAGACTAGAGAATAGTAAGATGGAACAAGAAGGGGAAAAACTCAAAGCCGCTACGAGAAAAACCAAAGTAAAAAAATTTACTGAATGACCTCGTGTGTTAACTTATCGCCGCTATTATTGTCACTTAAGACTCGTAACGCAAGCAACTATGCCAATTCAATGGTAAGTTACACTAGAAAAGAATCTACTCTTACTAACAGTAGAGAAAAATTTATATTAAACAATTTAAAAGGAAAAAAAAAATTTTCCATAGAAAATGTTAATTCTCTAACAACAAACTCCGTCCCTGAAGACAATTTTTGAGATGAGACGTAGTTAACTTAATTTTAAAAATCAGAACAATCCGTCTTTAGCTTAGCTCAACTCAAACGCTTCATAACCTTTAGTGATTGTAAAACAATCACGCAGTCCCAGCAATTATATAACCAAAAATTTTCAATTCCCTCTGCCAGAGAATACAAATGTGACAATCTTTTATTATCACTAACTGCCTGTTCCTGTGGAAAAACAAACCTGTCTAACTTATTGTGTGGTTGGCCCAAAATACTGAACGGCTTGGTCTAGGGGAAGTAATCTTTTTAAAGATTATACCCTACTTCACAAAGACAATCAACCACACTCTATTTTAACTAAGTTCAGAATCTCGAACGAGCTAACCATATATTGTCGTAATTTTTATCTGAGAGGGTGCTGATGAATATTGGTCCCTTTAGAGTGTAAAGTGATATTGAAGGCTCTGTGAGAATAAGGATTTGGGAGAATGAGGTAGTAGATTCACAAGCGCTGGGAAGGAGCAAGGACAGTCTCTTATTACGACAATATCTGTTTTCTCACAGACTATTCCTATCTCTCTTCTGCACAAACAATTGTTTGTCAGTTCCAGTCGCTCAACGCGCTCACCGATTTGGTGATTCTGTCGCTCAACGTACATGAATACAACCTACACAGATGGAAATGTTTGGAGTTTTAGGCCAACCGACAACCAACACAAATAAATATTAATACCTTTATTATCATAAAGGACTCACACATAATTGTACATATACAGTCAAAAATCAAAGGTTACAGAATACAAATATGATAAGGGAAGGGGGGGGGGGGGTTGAGGAGAAATATCCCATCCACCGTTTCCCGTTTATATTTACTAACAGACAAAACCCGGTCCCAAAGACAAGAAAGGGGGGGGGGGGTGATCAGAGATAGGCAATTTAACCCACTGGTAAATTTATTATTCTGAGGCAAGGGGTTACAGAAAAAGGGGGGGGGGGTGTAGAGGAAAGCTAGGGTTCTCAATTGTCTCCCTTTAAATCAACAAATTTCACGGGAGGGGGAATGAACACAATTACCCAATCCCGCTAGGAGAGATCCCGTACAAGGAATATAATGCACCTTAGTACAAGGTCGAACTAATTAAAAAGGTAAAGAAAAGCTAAATCTCCTTTCATTCAAAAAAACACACTAGGGCTGGCCATCCCCACAAACACACACGCAGACTTACCGAAAGGTGAATTCTGGCACTTCATAGGAAATACATCACAAAAAAACAGCACTAAACCTTGGCTTAGGTAAAAGTAATTTCTTCCGTGTACAGCCCCAGATTTGGGGTTTGTTGAAGTTAACAAAGTGTCCCGAAATCGCTGGACGTTGAAGTTTAACGGTACTGTTTATTTATTAGATAAAGTTCCTAAAGAATGTCACAGGCACTTGGCTAGGCGTGAGGTATGGTGTGGTTCCTAAAATTGGCACAGCTGGTGGAGATAACTTCCTTTTTCCGTAATGTCACAAGTTAAGAAAACACTGAGGTAAGTTCTTCTTCGGGGGGGGGGGGGGGGGGGGGGGAAGGTAAAATCCACTGAATATACGTGACAGACAGGGTTCAGGTAGATCGGTGTTTTTTCTTCTCAAATAAGGGGCAGTGAATAAAATATGTTCTGCTTCCAGTTTTCTTTAAGGACTCTATATGAGCTAGTATTTTTAAAGTGTTTCTTGAATGGCTTTTTTCTCAGTTACGTTCAGAGGAGCGGGGCCCATTACAGGTCGCCACAAGTTTAGCTTTAAAAAGTTCATATGTAACTGGAGTTATCGAATTGAGTTTGGCAGAACTCTGTATATAATTAATAATTGCTGGGATGCAGGTTGAATGATCGTTCGTCTGCACAGAAAGAATACACTCCAATAGTCACGAAGGTAGATGAAATCCAGCAGGAATCCGACTATGCTAGTGCAACTAGGATTCTGTCAGAGCGAACGATAAAATGCAGTTTTTCGGAGTTCTCTATTTATACTTCTCGAATGTAACTTGAATGGGGCGTGTTAAATTTTCGCACCTTTCTTGAACTTGAGCAAAATTCGAGATACCTCGCCGTTGTGTTAACCGTTGCAATTCCTACGATTCCCCCGGTCTACCGATTTCCTTCCGTCTCAGGCTGCTCGCATAAGAGTGCGAAAATTTCCCGAGAAGCTAACTCTGTGAGCTGAAAGTTCCTGATTCTTTAGATCGCGGCCGCTCCACGTTGAATTCTGAAGATCAGCCTGTTCTTTGATGGTACCGCTTTTCTCGTGGAAAAGCTGCATGCCGGTAAAAGTTACAACAGATGATCAGGGGTTCTAAAGTTATGAGAGGCCAATATTCTGTTATCATCCATCGAGTCAGGGAAATTCATTTGTCATACTTAGACGTACGTCACACATACCAAGCTTCGTCTGTTTAATTCAAATGTTATCTCAGTGTTAACATACGGCTGTGAGAGTTGGAAAATAACAAAATCATTGGAGAACAAGCTGAATACATTCGAGAACAAATGTCTTAGAAAACTCATGAACATCAGTTGGAAAGAATTCAAGACTAATCGACAAATAAGAGAAGACTCTAGGCAGAAATATGTCTCCGACTATATAAGGAAAAGACGATGGTCATATATCGGTCATGTCCTACGAATGCAAAACAACAGAATACCACTACAGGCGCTCACTTGGGTTCCTGAGGGTAAGAGGAAAAAAAGGAAGACCAAAAGAAACACTCAGAAGAACAATAATAAGAGAAGGAAGAACGTTGGGCCTAAATAATGTGCAAGAGCTAAGAGGAGTGGCGTCACAACGAACAACCTGGAGAGCACTGGTTTCTGCCTTATGCGCCGTGTTTGGTGCTTAAAGAATTTATTATTATTTATTATTATTAATAATAAATGACAAGTTATACATGTATGAATGGGACTAAACTTTCTGTTTCTTATTCGGACGAATATTTTGGAGATACTGATTTTTGAGAGTATTTGCGTCTTGCAAGATGTCAACAGTGCAATTGTGTATTGAACAAGTGTGTTTTCTATATTCAGGATTGTTCCTTGAAATTGAATTGTTGTTGTTCGTCCATCACAGGTGATGAAGACCACTCTGTTCATCCAATTATTAGGATGTTAGGATAGTCTATGAGTACGAAGGTGACTGATGAGCCCGATGCAGGCCTGGAAGGATCTTGGACAGTGTGGGCAGGGAATGTTTGCTTCATGTGAAGGTTTTATTTCACGATCTTTTCTAGCTTGTCTCCGCTGTTCCGCTGCTGCTCTTCTGGAAGATTCGCATGCCACTGCACCTTTACGAAGAGATGTGCGCCTGTGACGTACGTCTAAGTATGACAAATGAATTTCCCTGACAAGATGGATGATAACAGAATATTGGCCTCTCATAACTTTAGAACCCCTGATCATCTGTTGTAACTTTTACCGGCATGTAGCATTTCCACGAGAACCTTACACGCTGGATCATTAATATGTAGCCTGCTATCTTATGTGAACGTTTGAGATCGCATGGCCTTTGATGGGAGGTTAAATCCCGCCCACAACCATTTCTGAGAACGATTTATAGCAATCTTTTCCTTAACGCCGGCCCAAAAGAGGACGGGCCACAGACTCACTCCTGTTTCTAGAGCAATATACAGCAGATCATTTTCTTACCTGGCCGTCACCCCGCCTGGTGGGAGTTGCCAAAGCTCTCAGAACAGCGGTACCATTAAAGAACAGGCTGATCTTCAGAATTCAACGTGGAGCGGCCGCGATCTAAAGAATCAGGGACTTCCAGCTCACAGAGTTAGCTTCTCGGAAAATTTTCGCACTCTTATGCGAGCAGCCTGAGACGGAAGAAAATCGGTAGACCGGGGAAAACGAAGGAATCGCAACGTTTAACACATCGGAGAGGTACCCCGGATTTTGCTCAAGTTCAAGAAAGGTGCGAAAATTTAACACGCCCTATTCAAGTTACATTCGAGAAGTATAAATAGAGAACTCCGAGTAACTGCATTTTATCGTTCGCTCTGACAGAATCCTAGTTGCACTAGCATAGTCGGATTCCTGCTGGATTTCATCTACCTTCGTGACTATTGGAGTGTATTCTTTCTGTGCAGACGAACGATCATTCAACCTGCATCCCAGCAATTATTAA
>JAMPIV010004122.1:0-48199 GCA_024509875.1 Oreohelix idahoensis | reverse complement strand
GCTAAAACCAATACATGCTTTAGAGGGTTTCGCTGTCAACTTATGCTCGCGTAAGGTAGACAGTAATTCACCTAATTCCAAATAGTGATCTTCCCAAGTATCACTGAAAAGACAGATGTCGTCTAAGTACGCAATGACATCTGACCGATGAGATAAGATTTGACGCATCATGCGTACGAATGTAGCTGGGGCGTTCATAAGGCCGAAAGGCATGAAATTCCATTGAAACAAACCCCTAGGTGTAGAAAAAGCAGTAAGAGGTTTGGCTCGTTCGGTTAATGGGACTTGCCAATATCCTTTTGACAAATCAAGTTTAGTGAAGAAATGGGATTTAGAAAGCCTAGTTAGTAGCTCTTCTAGTAAAGGCATAGGTTCAGCATCGAACTTCGTCACCTGATTCAATTTGCAATAATCAACGCAAAGACGTATGTTATTGTCTTTTTTCCGAACAATAACCATTGGCGAAGAATATGCTAAACTGGATGGTTCGACTATTTTTAATTCTATCATCTCATCCAATTCTTTCTCGACCTGTGTCTGAAAATGTATAGGTATAGGATATGGTCTGACCCTAATAGGATTATTGTCAGTTAGAATAATGTCATGTTCAATGACATTGGTGTGTCCAGGAATGTCAGTAAGGACATCCTGAAATGTTTGTAACATAGAAGAAACTTGTCGCTGTTCCTCTAGAGATAAATTAGGAGAAACAGTAACGTTTTTCCATGATTCACTTGAATGGAGTGGAATCACTGGAAGAGGGAGATTTACATCCGAGAAACTTGTTTCTTCATCCTGTATGTTCATTGGGGACCTCTCTATACGCAAAGAGGGCCGCGGGCAAAACCCTATCCCAATCTTGAGGATGATCCTCAGTTATCTTCCCTAGTAAGTTTTTGAGTATTCTGTTTAGACGTTCCACCATCCCATTAGACATGGGGTGATAGATACTACTCAATGATCTTTCTATCTTCAGAGTAGACATCACTTGAGACATGGTATCCGATATCAATTGGGTGCCATGATCTGATAATATTTCTCCGGGGAATCCCAGACGAGAAAATATTAGCCAAAGAGCGTCTGCAACATCGGCAGTGGAAATGCTCTTCAGAGGTATAGCCTCTGGCCAACGTGTGCACATGTCCACACACGTTAAGATAAACTGATGTCCTCTGGCAGATTTGATCTTAAACGGACTAATAATGTCTATTGCCATTTTTTGAAACGGCCGAATAGGAATATCTGCAGCCTGAATAGGTGCAGCATGGTGTGGTCCTTTGGATTTGACTTCTTGACATACCTTACAAGATCGGCAATAAATCCGTTTGTCTTTGTTTACGAAAGGCCAAAAGAAAGCAGCAAGAACTCTTGACTTAGTACGGGAAAAACCCATATGTCCAGCACACTGAGAGTCATGAGCATGCTGCAAAACTTTAACTCTCAAATTCTTGGGGACACGAATCTGAGAATGAATTGACGTAGTAGAGTCTTGGACCATACGCACAAGTACGCCATTCTTCATTGTAATCCAAGATTTTCGATTTGTATCTTTATTTGGATCAGCTTTTGTTGCAAGAGTGAAGAATTTCTTTAGAGTGGGATCATCTTCTTGCTGTTTTATAAATGAGTCACGAGAAATTACCAAGGGATCATCTTGGTTATGCACTTCAGTATCTTCAGTAGATGAAGTTTGAGGCATATTGAGAGCTTGTGCTCTTGTGACTACTGCATTAGCAGTTTGCATATTTTGTTCTTCCCAAGCAGCAATTTGTTGCGGAGTGCATTCTTTGACTCCGTGAATACGACCAATGATGAGATCAGCGACCGGATTCGGCAGAAGACATGCGTGCACATCTCCCGTAAAGAAAGGAGTAGCAATATTGATGATATCAGTACAGTACTTCTCTAAGGTGCCGCCAAATGTTATACATTTGACTACCTTGCCGGTGGCATGGGAAGGATCTACGAGTGACTGCCTAACACCAATGGTGGTGCATCCAGAATCAAAAAGAATTGAGACTGGGCTATCATTTACTAGACCGTTATGTAAGACAAGAGATCCTCTTCCATCATGCGCGACTGATGCAGGAAGAGCAATGAGAGGGTGACCACAATTCAAAGTAGACACCGTAGTTGGTTCGAATAATGTTTTGCATTGGGGGCATTGAGATGCTCTCCCAAAATCAAAAGCAGAACATGCCATATTATTAGAGTTTTTATTATCGTTAGTCTGATCACAAGCTTCATGGGGCTCTTGCTGTGCAGAGTTTGCCTGATAATGTGATTTATGTCCTCTGTATTGAGATCTACCCCGATTATTATTGCCTCTCCAATTATTATTGTTTCCTCTATTGTAACCCCTATTTGGGTTTGAGTCATAATTCTCATGGTTACAATTATTATGTTCATTATAATGAGTATCTCTGTAATTATGGTCTTGTTGTCTCCATTACGGATGACTTGGATAGTTCCTATAATGACTTCCTCTGCGGAAATTCCTATAATTGTGACAACCCCTATATCGAGGGCTGTCAGCTCGTCTCCAGTTCTTCGAAGAAGAACCTTGAAATGATTGATTACCTTGATTTTGATAACAATTCGAGTTACTCTTTTTATCAAACCTGTTTTGTGGTCCTTGAAATTTGTGTGAGTAATTAGGATTGTATAGTATTGCTGAAGCAACTGGCATACTTTCCTTAACCTTAGCATAGCTAATAGCTACGTCCGGATGTGCAGTGACGTATTGGGTACAATATTCTTCCATTTCTTTTAGTGTCTTGGGTTTACGCTCATGTAGGAATTCAAGGAATGGTTTATTTACACATGACATAATCTTGTCTCTGAGCAACAAGTCCATAAGGGCTTCGTATGTCTTTTCTGTTTTGGACAGCTCAATCCAACGATTAAATGTAAGACGTGTCCTTGCAATGAATTCCGAGAATTCTACCCCTATTTCAGGTACCATTTTCTTAAACAAAAGACGGTAACTTTCCTCTGTCAATTGATATTTTTTTAATAAGGCTGCTCTGATAACATCATAATTATCCTGGTCAGCCTCTTCTACCAAGCTTAAACTAGTCAGAGTGTCACCTTTCAATATCTCTGTTAACTGATTAGCATATTTTGATCTATCCACATTATGATTTCGACAAGAACGTTCAAACCTATCTAGCCAAACTGTTATATCGTCACTGGATGGATTAAATGCTGGTAGCCTGATCTTGTAAATAAAAGGTTTACCATTACCACCAGATGACTGATTAACATTACCCATGTTTGTCAATTTCAATTTTTCTAACTCAAATGTGAAAAGTTTTTCCTCATGTTCCCTTTTTGCCTTTCTCTCTTCGGCTTCAGCTTCTCTTAAAAATCATTTTTCTTCAGCTTCTCTATGTAATCTTTTTTCTTCAGCCTCAGCTTCTAATCTTTTATTTTCAGATTCTCTCTGTAATCTTTTTTCTTGAGCCTCAGCTTGTAATCTTTTATTTTCAGATTCTCTCTGTAATCTTTTTTCTTCAGCCTCAAATCTTTTTTCTTCAGCCTGAAGTTTTCTTTCCTCCGCTTGAATTTGCAACCTTAAATTTTCAGCATCTATTTTCTTTTGTTCAGCTTCTGCTTTCAATTTATTTTTCTCTTTTTGTTTCTTTTCTTCCGACTTCAATGCCATGGCCCATTGAGCAGTCGAGTATTCTTCCAATTCTTTACCAGACTTGCCTAGGGATTTCCCTATCTCAATAAAGTAATCTAAAGTCGACATAATGTTTAACAATATGTGACTATTTACCTGAAAAAGTCAATGAAATTTATTCCACCGTAAATGAGAGCAAGTTTTAATAAACTTGAATAATCAGCTCCCTTTACCCCAATCTCCGTGAGAGACAAGCCTTTAATAAGGTATTGTATACTCCCTTGTATAATAATAATAATGGTAATAAACTACAAGTTTATTCTATACTACAAGTGTACTACACATCTAGTAGTGTATGATCAAATATACCTTATAGCATATGTTAACCAACAACATAAACAAAGGACAATCAAGAAAGACAATACGAAAACATTCACAGAAATAAATTAAACAAATTGGAAAACTGAAGAAAATAATCACAGAATCTGTGATGATAACTGCGCGGAAATAAACAACACAAATGACATCACAGTGTATAAATATATATAGTTGTAGAAATCTTATATTAGACACCTTACCCAACCGCCCACAGACATATACACAACACTATAACATGTAAACACTTAAACATAAATACATATATGTCATATAATGTAATGTAATGTGTTGCACGGAAGGCTCAGATGTTATCACACAATAGTATTATAATTAACAATAATCATTCTGGCTTTAACTATTACAAAGTTCAATTTAGAGCAGAACACCAGAAGATCCACCGTTGAAATATAAGCACTTCTCGCTAACACAGTTAATACCCTGCTGTGCGATGATGTCTGTTCTATCACAAATGTCAACAAGCGCTGACCTAGTTACTGCCTCTGCTTTGACAGGTCAGGTCACGTAACAAAACTGCTGACTAGCTGACATCGACTGTAGACTTGTACTGCTGGTGTTTATGTGTGTCGTATGCGGCCACAAGAAACGATCTGGTATCAGTAGCTGACTTCTGGCAATGTCCACTGTGCAGGTTAGACCAAGAAATCTGGCCTACCACATTGATAACGGCCTTTTTTGAGGCCATCACATTGATAAAGCGTTCTTTTGTAGTGATGTTTGATGATACTGCTTTCATAAGGTTATGAATGGTCAACTCTTCCCGACACAGTGTTAAGTAGTTAGGTCACCTTGTACGTCAAGTGTTGGAGCGCTGACAAGGGACCGTGTTGACATAGAGTGAGCGTGTAGATGTAAATAACGCGAATGGGTGTATAGTTCTGTTAAGTTGACAGGTCACTCACTCAATCATAGTTTGAAGTCAATAAAGGGCAGACCACTGATGACGTTTCATACATTTAATAATGGACGTACACTTCGACATCACGATTACAGTCATTTGAACAGGTTGGCACAAAGATCATCGTATACTTGAAAAATGGGTGACAATATCAGGTGTACATTCATGTAGTGATAAATATAATGGAACGATAGTAGGCAAGCACTCAATATTCTGGTTGTCTATCGTCTCATGCTTCAACTGACTAATCGCGTCAGTTAAGGTGGATACATAATCATCAACAATGGTTCATTGACAGAACCTTCTCCTGGCTAAGTTTCTCAAGCCGTAAATTCATCCAATGTTTATAGCAACAATGTTAAACCACAGTAGTGGGTTTTCATAATATGTAGATCTCTGTACCATCATCAGATAATAAGACCTTTTCTGTTCTCCGACATTGATCCGCTTACAATGGCGGGAATCCAAAATGGCTCTCCTCCATGAGCTTCGCTCACCCAGGATGAAAAATTATGAAGCAGAATTACTTCGTTATTCATACGTAAATGTCCTCATTGGGCTTCTATACATATCTACTATCAATAAGGCTGGTTACATAAAGTGATCTAGTGCTGCTAGATAACACGTCATCTTCATCTGTTAACAACAATCTTAGATGTACGATAATACGTCTCCCATCTAGGCTTAGCAAAAAAGTTCAGCAAAAAAGGTTTCGGTTTTACCTGGCTTTAGGAAAACACATACAAGCGAATAACGCACGCCATTCCTAGGCGTTAATAATGGACATTAGGAGAATCTCTGATAATACAGTCATACAGAGAAACAATCTCCTTCCTAGAATAAATCACAGAGATCAATCTTCAAATTTTCTAATCGACCAGCCCATAGTAGTGACGACATGACAGCCTTCTCTGTCCACACACCCAAAATCGACGCATGCGCAGAAAAGCCTTTCACCCCAGAGTTCAGCTCACAAAATAGTCCGACATAGAAATACAAAGATACAAAGATATAAGACCGAATCACCTTAAATAGTCAAGGAATAAATATAAATTCGGGCCATAAAAATTTTAAGCAAGACCAATCTGTTTCTGGCCATACCAGAAAAAAAATGATGCAAATCTAGTATTCATACGCCAGACTGAGACACAAGAACAGATAACCCATAGAACCGAATACAATATCGACCAATCAGGGTTCTGTCCCTTAGGCTAAGAATCATTGATTCTCAAATAAATACTTTTCATCAGACAAATAGTTATTCTTTACATTTGTATGCCTACCAACAGTAATCTGTGCGTCACATACTACCACGCAAAAGAATATGTGCGCAACAACTACCAAGGTGATGACGTACGAGGCCATTAATGTAAGGATGTGCATGAGGCTGGCAACCTCACCATGCCACAGAAACGACTGCTGCACGAGCACACGAATGTTGGTGCAGGTTTCCTGTAAAGGAACCAGGTACATTGATTGCTCTATGCTCCACGCTCTACAAGGTACATTGATGGCTCTATGCTCCACGCTCTACCAGGTACATTGATGGCTCTATGCTCCACGCTCTACAAGGTACAGTGATGGCGCTATGCTCCACGCTCTACAAGGTACATTGATGGCTCTATGCTCCATGCTCTACCAGGTACATTGATGGCTCTATGCTCCACGCTCTACCAGGTACATTGATGGCTCTATGCTCCACGCTCTACAAGGAAGGCAAAATGAAATAATGATGATGTTAGTGAGATGTGTAGATGTTACATCTTAATGAGATGTGTTGATGTTACATCGTAATGAGATGTGTAGATGTTAGTTCTTAATGAGATGTGTAGATGTTACATCTTAATGAGATGTGTAGATGTTCAATCTTAATGAGATGTGTAGATGTTAAATCATAATGAGATGTGTAGATGTTACATCTTAATGAGATGTTTTAATGTTACATCTTAATGAGATGTGTAGATGTTACATCTTAATGAGATGTGTAGATGTTACATCTTTATGAGATGTGAAGATGTTAACTCTTAATGAGATGTGTAGATGTTACATCTTAATGAGATGTGTAGATGTTACATCTTAATGAGATGTGTAGATGTTACATCTTAATGAGATGTGTAGATGTTACATCTTAATGAGATGTGTAGATGTTACATCTTAATGAGATGTGTAGATGTTACATCTTAATGAGATGTGTAGATGTAACATCTTAAAGAGATGTGTAGATGTTACATCTTAATGAGATGTGTAGATGTTACATCTTAATGAGATGCATGTTGTTACATGTTACGCGCTCTACAAGAAGGACACAATGAAATAATGATAATGATGATGAAAGATTGTGCCGTTGCAAGGAAAAATTACTATATTTCAACTTAATTTCTAAGTTATTACTTTGTTAGTTTTTTGTCATATTATGATGATGATTAACGTGAGTGTGCTTACGGATGCTGAATGGACAGATGTCTTGTGTGAAATATGTATTGGTTATTGTTGGTGCTTGTGAGTTAAGCTTGAATGAATACTGTTCATATCTGCAAGGTGCGGCAATTTTTTTTTAAATTTTCGTTGACGTCTGGCTGCTGGCTACAGTGGTAAATAAAATGAAGCTCGTTTGTACAGGGTGTCTGATAAAGTCTAATTTTCGGTCACCACCTTGATAAGGACTGTGTTTTATGTGATATCGCTCGTCCAGTCACAATGTTCTTTAAATGTGTCAGGTTACCGACTGTTGAGGCCCTGACAAGGTGTACTGTTAGGTGCATATATTCTGATGCAATGAGTGGGTGTAAACATCAATAATGAAAACGCGAATGGATGACAGTTCGACAGGTGCACAGGACACTCACTCCAATCACAGGTGGAAGTCAAGGATGGCTGGACTACTGTGGTCGTTTCATACTGTTTAATAAGACGCACACACTTAAACAGTACGAGTATAGTTACAGGAAAACAGGTTGACATACATAGCATACTGTTGATCAATGGTCTACAGTCTTAAGTGGGCATTCATTTTGCAGAACATTACAATGGAACATCCGTAAACAAGCACTTAGATTTCCACTGTTTATCAATATAATCATCAGGCCTTACTGACCGAGCGTGTCAGTTAATAAATACTGTTCAAGCATGACTCCTAGACAGAACCTCTTTTCTAGCGAAGATTCCTTTAGATAAAGTTCAGCAAATCTATCTGAAGACAATGTTAACCCACCAGTATTGGGTTTTCTTTATAACTGTGATCTCTTAATCATCACCTGATAATAAGGGGCATCCCCGTTCTCTGATCGATGATCGACAAAAAGTTAGGGTCCAAAAAGGCTTCTGGTTCCCTTTGAGCATCGCTCACTATACAGATGTATAGTAAATCTTCAACAGAAGCTTTGTTCATAAACACAAATGTTTCTACAAGAATCAGCATATTCTTTCATTATAACTGCTGCATACAATCATTTTCAGTGCTGCTAGGTAACATGTCATCCCGACATATTGATATAGATAATCTCAATGTAGACGTCTGCCCAGCCAAGCCTAGGACGAAAAAGTTCAGCAAAAAGTTCTTTTACCTGGGCATGGGAAATACACTAGCATAACACATACGCCCCTCTCCTGGCGTTATAGAATAAACACTGGGGACTAATAGACATAATAATCATAACAGAGATTATCTCCTTCCCCATAACAAATCACAGAGATCAACAGACTGAGGACTCGTCTTCGACATGGCTTTCGCCAGGCATTCCATCATCACGGAAGACCTTCTTTCCTCTCGGCATGCGCAGAAACTCCCTGACCTCAAAGTTCAGTACAAGGAAAAATAGTTCCACTTAGACATACCAAGATATCACGATATAAGACCGAATCGTCTGAAATAGACACAGAGTAAACATAGACTCGGACCATAAACATTCCTGCATAAACCTAAGCAAGAACAATCTGTTTTCTGGCCCAAAAAGGGACAGGCTAACGAAATCCAGATTCATACGCCAAATTCGATCTCCAGGGGAGATAACCCATATAACAAAAGTATCAATCAATCATGGGTGATATATCTTTGGCCAGAAAAGCATCCTGATTCTAAAAACAAATACCTTCCCTCAGACAGATACATATTATATTATCTATATACATTGTCACCAGTAATCTGTTGGTAACAGACTACCGCAACCCCCGGGAAAAAAAATGAAATTTTTTTTTTCATCCAAGAGCAAAATACAATAGGCGCACAAAGCACGAATAATGCGCAGATGACTAATAAGAGCAATTTATAATTTCAAATTAAGGTAAAGTCGAAACATAGATCGACTTGTGAGAATACATCTCAATATCTCAGAGAAAGCATTTCTTTTAAGCATCAATGTTTCCAGGGAGGTGCAACCAACGTATACTACAATGCTGGCAATGACACAATGCATATAACAATTTCATATTTAAGCACTATAAGTACATGATTGACAAAGAAGAAAAATCATTAAAGAGTAGCGGTGAATATATATATATATCAATGAACGTAGTGATAGTAGTGATACAATCACTATATTACAAATTACAATGTGTATCTATCTTGATATAGAAAAGAAAAACTGTTGTAGAGTTGGATGTGTTAAGAAGTCCAAGACCCAACAGTTAGGTGGAATCATGTGGGCATCTAGACAAAATGTCTGCCATCACATTATCTGATCCACGGATAGCTCGTACCGAAAAATGAAAAGGTTGAAGAGCAATTGCATATCGAGTAGACCTCGAGCTCTTCAAATTCTTACTCTGTATAGCCGTAAGAGCTTTCTGATCGGTTTCTACTATGAAATGTGCGCCTAGATGGAATCGTTGTAGTTTGAGAATTGACCAAACCATAGCCAATAGCTCACGGTCTAAAACCGAATAATTCCTTTCTGCAGCATTAAGTTTTCTGGAGATATACATTACAGGATGCAGAGTTCCAGTGTACTCTTGCATTAGTGTCGCTCCAATCCCAGTTGATGAAGCGTCACTACGAAGAACAAATATCTTATCTGTAGTAGGTAACACTAAAATAGGTGGTGTTGAAAACAAATTTTTAATCTTATCCAATGAGGGTTGGCATTCCTGTGACCAGTGGACCATATTAGGCGACCCTTTCTTTAGTAGTGTAGAAAGAGGTGCCATGATAGAGGATAGATTCGGAATGAATCTTCCATAAAATTGAATAAGACCTAAGAGACTTGACACTTGCTTTTTAGTCTTAGGAATAGAGATGTTAAGTATCTTAGTGATATTATGGTCCTCTGTCTTTAGGAAACCATGACCAACTCGATGGCATAGGAAAGAAATTTCGCTAAAACCAATGCAGGCTTTAGAGGGTTTTGCTGTCAGGTTATACTCGTGTAGAGTAGACAGTAATTCAACTAACCCCGAATAGTGATCTTCTTAAGTATCGCTGAAAAGACAGATGTCGTCTAGGTACGCAATGACATCTGACCGATAAGATAGGATTCGACGCATCATGCGTACGAATGTAGCGGTGCGTTCATAAGGCCGAAACTTGTCACTGTTCTCCTAGAGATAAATCAGGAGAGACAGTAACATTTTTCCATGATTCACTAGAATGAAGTGGAATCATCGGAAGTGGAAGATTAACATCTGAAAAACTTGTTTCCTCATCCTGTATTACGGACAGTGATGAGTAATGACCATGTTGGACTGGTGAATCGTCCGTTGCCTGGAAAATAGGCTGTAAATAATCCGGACGTTCATGGAATTCCGTAAGCATATTGATGTGGAAGGTTTTATGCTTTCCATCAATTTCGACAATGTAGTCAACATCGGAAATTTTCGAAATTATATCGTACGGACCTTTCCAAGAAATAAGAAGTCTGTTTTCCCTACAAGGTAGCAAAACAAATGCTTTTTCACCAGGACAAAGTTGTCGTAAGGTTCTTTTCTTATTGGCAAATTGTCTTGCCTTCTGTTTAGCAAATTCAGAAGAAGAAGTTGCCAATTTGCATGCTTCGATAATTTTTTGTCTCAGCGCGATGACATATTCATAAGAAGATTTTGTGTCATCGGTAATATTATCAGCGGTTATGAGATCATGAAGAAAAGACATAGGGCCGCGCGGTCGCGCGCCAAAGACAAGTTCAAAGGGAGAAAATCCTGTATGTTCATTGGGGACCTCTCTGTAAGCGAAGAGGGCCGCGTGTAAAACCCTGTCCCAATCTTGAGGATGATCCTCAGTTATCTTCCCTAGTAAGTTTTTGAGTGTTCTATTTAGCCGTTTGACCATCCCATTGGACATAGGATGATAGATACTACTCAAAGATCTCTCTATCTGCAAATTAGACATTACTTGAGACATGGTATCCGATATTAGTTGGGTGACATGGTCTGATAATATCTCTCCGGGGAATCCCAGACGAGAAAATATAAGCCAAAGAGTATCTGCAATGTCAGCAGTAGTAATGCTCTTCAGAGGAATAGCCTCTGGCCAACGTGTGCACATATCAACACACGTCAAGATAAACTGATGTCTTCTAGCAGATATGATCTTAAATGGACCAATGATGTCTATTGCCATTTTCTGAAATGGTCGAATAGGAATGTCTGCAGCCTGAATAGGTGCAGCATGGCGTGGACCTTTGGATTTGACCTCTTGACATACTTTACAAGATCGACAGTATATCCGTATGTCTTTGTTCACAAAAGGCCAAAAGAAAGCCGCAAGGACTCTTGACTTAGTACGGGAAAAACCCATGTGTCCAGCACACTGAGAGTCGTGAGCGTGCTGCAAAATTTTAACTCTCCAATTCTTGGGAACCAGGATTTGAGAATGACTTGACGTAATGGAGTCTTGAACCATACGTACAAGTACGCCATTCTTCTTTGTAATCCAAGATTTACGACTTGTGTCTTTATTCGGATCACCTTTTGTTGCAAGAGTGAAGAATTTCTTCAGAGTGGGATCATCTTCTTGCTGTTTTATAAACGAGTCACGAGAAATTACCAAAGGATCATCTTGGTTATGCACTTCATTATCTTCAGTAGATGAAGTCTGAGGCATATTAAGAGCTTGAGCTCTAGTGACTACAGCATTAGCAGTTTGCATATTTTGTTTTTCCCAAACGGAAATTTGTTGTGGAGTGCATTCTTTGACTCCGTGAATACGACCGATGATAAGATCAGCGATCAGATTCGGCAGAAGACATGCGTGTACATCTCCTGTAAAGAAAGGAGTAGCAATCCTAATGATAGCAGTAGAGTATTTCTCTAAGGTGCCGCCAAATGTTACACATTTGACTACTTTTCCTGTGGCACGAGAAGGATCTACAAGTGACTGCCTAACACCAATTGTGGTGCATCCAGAATCAAAAAGAACTGAGACTGGATTGTCGTTTACTACCCCTTTATGTAAGACAAGAGAACCTCTTCCATCATGCGCGACTGACGCAGGAAGAGCGGGAAGAGGATGGCCACAACTTAAAGTGGACACCGTAGTTGGTTCAAATAATGTTTTGCATTGGGGGCACTGAGATGCTCTCCCAAAATCAAAAGCGGAACATGCCATATTATTAGCGTCATTATTATCTTTAGTCTGTTTATAGGCTTCATGTGACTCTTGCTGTGCAGAAATTGCCTGATAATGTGATTTATGTTTTTTGTATTGTGATCTACCTCGATTATTATTGCCTCTGTAATCATTATTGTTTCCTCTATTTTAACCCCTATTTTGGTTCTCCAGTACTTTGCAGAAGAACCCTGAAATGACTGGTAACCTCGTTTTGATAACTATTATGGTTACCCTTTTTATCATACCTGTTTTGTGGTCCCTGAAATTTGTGTGAATAATTAGGGTTGTATGGTGTTGCTGAAGCAACTGGCATACTTTCCTTAACCTTAGCATTGCTAAAAGCTACGTCCGGATGTGCCGCGACGTATTGGGTACAATATTCTTCCATTTCTTTTAGTGTCTAGGGTTTACGCTCATGTAGGAATTCAAGGAATGGCTTATTTACACTTGACATAATCTTGTCTCTGAGCAACAAGTCCATAAGTGCCTCATATGTCTTTTCTGTTTTGGACAACTCAATCCAACGATTAAATGTAAGACGTGTCCTTGCCATGCATTCCGAGAATTCTACCCCTGATTCAGGTACCATTTTCTTAAACAAAATACGGTAACCTTCCTCTGTTATTTGATATTTTTTCAATACGGCTGCTCTGATAACATCATTGTGGCGTTCTCCAACTTGCGCTTAGGTTTGATGGTTTAATTCATGGAATAGTAAACATATTAGCAGTAGCCAATTGGTCATTACGAGAGTCCTTAACCTTGCTACATAAACAGCCACACAAGAATTGAAGAAACGTCCAGCTTATTCACAACACGAACATGTTTATTATGAATAAAACGTATGCTCCAATGAAGTATTACTTGTAAGACCTTTTCACTACACATCGCTAACTCCCCTGGCATAGGGTAAATGCAGATACTGGCATATAACAGTCTGTCCGTAAATGTCGAGGTCCAGTCCTGTCATCAGCTGTATCTATGAACATACGAATATATAAGAACAGGAACATCGCCCGTCCTCAGTCTGCAAACATCACTATATCATTTCTATCCACTCATCTACCTATCCTGTGAATGAATCAGGCACTCTGTCATTCCAGGATGACAAGACTAACTTCAGAATATATATATCAAACACACTGACATCCGAAATATCTCGGAGCAATTCACACATGCATCCTCCCTCTTCCACGACACACCGCTCAATCCCCCGTGAACCCTAGGCTATCATCTCGCCTCCTTTTGACCTCTCTTGCACACTAATTCGTGACGTCGTATCCGCCGCAATGCGACAGATCGTAATAAAACCTTGTGGACGAAGCTATTTAATAGCTAGATATAAGAACATAAATAACTGCATATAATATGTACGTCACATCTTCCCCCCTCCCCTGTCTGAGGAGAAAAATGAAATGTTTCTTCTTCAGAGGTAGGTAAACAAAATATAAAATGAGGTTCCAGTGCCAAGTAGACAGTTCAAATATAATACGAGCGGAGACCAGGAAGTACTCCAACCCCTGTGTCTGTCATGAGAAAGCCAAATTTAACACAACGTGAGGACATTGATATGAAAATATCAAAGCCTAAGTCTTACTCAAGTAGAGACAATATGACACATAAGAAGTAGATGACTTGCCTTCCAGTAACTAAGACTACGTGTTATATGAACTCATCCATACCTGTCAATCATTTTCACTGTAATGTCACATACTTTTGGTCTAAGTCCTGTCAGGTTATAGACTTAGTGAATATTGTCACTTAATACAATTGCAAAGTAATTATGCTACAGATGACCATTAAGTAATTCTAACCTAATATATGAAAGTTGTAAGCCACATGCAATGAAGTACATGATGTAATACCTTCACGATAAGAGAAAAATGTTTTCTGGTTTTCTAATTTGTTTTTTCATTCATATTATGTTTTGTTTTCTTCTCTCACATGAATCTTTATTCACACATAAATGCAAGTATCCATGCATACTAGTTGCTGTGAACAAAGTCCTTGAACTATGCGAATAACAGTCTCATGGAATGAACATAAAGATAGTCAAATGTGGCAGATATAAGTGTACCTATAGGTTGTCGAAGACAACTAACTTGAATATGACAGATTCTCAGATTTTCTCCATCTGGGGTAATTCCGTGCTGTATCAAACCAGTACTAGATGGTTGTACAGCGAGACAGGACGTCCGCAAGATTGTTCTCAGAAACCTTGATCGCCCGGATGGTGTAAGAGTATGGCTGTAGACTTAGGGCATATCTAGCTGTTCTTTGATTTGAAAAATTAGCATTTTGTAGATATGCTAGAGCCCTCTGGTCTGTTTCGATGGCAAATGGAGCCCCAATCAAGTATTTTTGTATTTTGGAAACACTCCATGATATTGCTAGGAGTTCTCTTTCCAGAATGGGATATTTCGCTTCATTTGAAGATAACTTGCGGCTTACATACAATACTGGATGCAAAACATTGTTGTGGAGTTGCATCAAAGACGCTCCTATCGCATATTGAGATGCATCACACCTGAGAGTAAAGGAGATAAATGGGTTAGTGTAGCCTCGCTTTTCTTCGGGTGTGAACCGCTGACTAGAGGATGTTGATTGTGTCGTAGTGACAACGGTCCAACACGGGCGATGCTATTTGGACTTGACAATAATAACGCGAATGTTTCTTTCCTGGAACGTGAAGGAAGGACTTCAGGAACAATCAGGCACGTCAACGAGTGCCAATACGGGTATGAACGAACTCGTCATGTCGATTGGCAACAACATATTTATTTTGGACGAATCACGTAGACAATAGATTATACGAGACAGTACGTTCATAGTGGTTTCACAGTTCATAAAAATGCATGGATCAATGATAGGAAATATAGTGCTTGTAGGCTCATGGTTTCTTCAAACAATCTAACGGTTTTGACCTTTTGTTAGTGATAAAGCTTCTAAGGTCATGGATACAATCAAATCTTTCTTATGTCTATTTCGGACCTGTAACGTTGTCCTGGTACATGTTAATTCTGGTGTCTGTAAAACATTCATGATCCTGGCCTCCACCATATATGATAATACAGCATCAAGTTACTTAAAATACTTGGTTCATCTCTCATGATCGCCGTGTCACGTATGACGGCGCTTCCATACTTTAAATCAATGAGTCGCTCTGACGGAGCATTAAATCCTTCAAAGCCTTAGGATACTATCAGCTCAGTATCAAGTTGATCCATTATAACCCCTCCTGAACGAGAAGGGATTAGCTAGATACCAACGTCTAACACTGTCACTGGAAATCATATTAAAACTATATTCAATTATAACAATCCCTGGCACTGACTTACGCAGGGGTAAACCGACAAGGGCTTCTATTCAGTAGTCTTGTCCCAGAAATATACTTGCCCCATTATGATGGGTACATAAACAAATCAACAGACTCTCTGTCTGGAAATATGAGATGCGGTGTCCATTTCAACCTTTTACGTCATCTGGCTTGCTTGGACACAAGCGCGCACGAATTCAACTACACCAAATTGTGCATATTCGTGCGTGACAGAAGACATTTATAAAAACTAACATCAACATAAGTTGGTGCGTACTCACTCAACCGAAGTAGAACCTGATGACTACCCGTGAGTATTAAGGATACAAAAAAGGAGGCATCAGTTAGGCAGTTTCAATATTGGTGCCTGTGAAAATACAGATTTAATACGGTTTAATACATCTTGGCATGGCTGGGTCCAGACTATTTTGTTAGGACATCCCTTTTTCAGCAAAGATGACAAAATGGAAGTTATTTCCGAGAAACGAGGAATGAATTTCCTGTAAAAGTTGATTAGACCTAACAAACTCATGACTTGTTTTTTTTTGTTTTAGGAACCTCAAGATTAGGAATTTTTGAGACAGTGTCATCCTCTGTTTTCAAGAATCCTTGAGAAATTCTATGTCCCAGAAAAGAAATTTCTTTATAGCCGATCTGGACTTTTGAAGGTCTAGCTGTGAGGTGGTGACTGCGTAGAATGTCCAATAAGGATTGAAGACCTAAGATATGGTCCTGCCAAGAATTGTGGAAGAGACAGATATCGTCGATATATGTTATGATATCAGGCCGACCAGCAAATAGTAATCTCATCATCCGGACAAACGTTGCCGGTGCGTTCACTAGCCCAAAACTCATATGAGTTCACTGATATAATCCATTAGGAGTGGCAAAGGCAGTGTAAGGCTTAGATCTATCTGTTAAGGGAATCTGCCAGTAGCCTTTTGAAAGATCAAGTTTACTGAAATATGTGGCATCAGACATCTTTTCCAGTAAGGAATCAAGAACAGGCATAGGCTCTGCATCAGCAGAAGTTATACCGTTAGGACGACGGAAGTCTATACAGATTCTAATGGACTTATCTTTTTTCCTAACAATCACTAGAGGAATTGAGTACGGTGATTGAGATGGTTCTATAATACTCATTTTAAGCATGTTATCAATTTCCTTATCCACTTGAGCCTGAAAGTGAATTGGTATGGGATATGGCTTTATCCGGATAGATGTTTGATCTTGAAGTAGAATGTCGTGAGAGATGACATCAGTACTACCTGGGATATCAGTCAACACATTCTGATAGGATTGTAACAGATTAGAAATTTGAGTGTGTTGATCGACTGATAGATCTGGAGATATAGAAACGTCCCTCCAAGATTCTGACGCTTGAAGCGGAACAAAAGATAATGGCAGAGAGACATCTTCAAATGAAGACTCCTCATCATGAATTACAGCAAGTGAGGAATAGTTTGAGTCAGACGCATCAATGGCCTCGAAAATTGGTTAAAGATTCCCAGGTCGAGAATGGAATTTTTGGAGCATATTGATGTGAAATTTTCTATGTTGACCCTTTATATCCACAATATAATCAACATCAGTTAACTGTGAAACCACTTTATACGGTCCTCTGCATGCAATTAATAGTTTATTCTCTTTTGTGGGGAGAAGCACATATGCTTCGTCACCAGGCCACAATAAGCGTAATTTTCTCTTCTCATTAATGAATAGTCTGGTTTTTCCTTTTGCTCACTCTGAAGCATCCACTGCTATCTGGCATGCATCAATAATCTTTTTTCGTAGATTTACAACATACTCATAAGAGGATTGAACCTCCTCTGACAACTCTGAGCCCACGAGAAGCTGTTTTAAGATCGACATGGGACCTCTAGGATTTGCCCCAAAAATTAATTCGAATGGCGACAACCCGGTTTGTTCGTTTGGGATTTCCCAATAGGCGAACAAAACAGCTGGTAAAATTCTGTCCCAGTCCTGTGGACATTGTGAGGTAACCTTACCCAACATCTGTTTGAGTGTCTTATTGAATCGTTCTACTGTGACATTCCCTTCTGGGTGATAGGCACTACTTAGAGACCTCTGAATTTGAAAATCCTTCATAACCTGTGCCATAACTTCTGATGTAAATTGTCTACCTCTGTCTGATAGTATTTCCTCCGGAAACCCCAATCTACTGAAAATGATCATGAGTGCATCAGCAACATCTCTAGTTGTGATGTTCTTAAGTGGTATTGCTTCAGGCCACCGTGTGCACATGTCAATGCACGTAAGAATGAATCTGTGGCCTCTTGCTGATAATACTGGTAATGGTCCTATGATGTCAATTGCCATCTTAGCGAATGGTCTGTTAGAGATATCAAAGGCCTGTATAGGTGCTTTGTGATATGCACCTTTCGCAGCCATGCTTTGGCATGTCTTGCAAGTTCTACAAAACGTTTTTACATCTTTAGTGACCCCAGGCCAGAAAAAATTGGACAGCACTCTTTGCTTAGTACGAGCTATCAACAAATGGCCTGCACAGTTGACATCATGGGCATGTTGTAAAATAAAAGGTCTAAAATTAGTTGGCACCGTAATCTGTTTTTTCTCAGAATTAGCATCTTTAAAATTCCTAATTAAAATACCATTTTAGATGGTGTACCAGTGAATAGCCCTCTCATTGTATACAACATAATCTTTTCTAGCCACCTTGAAAATTTTTTTCAATGAGTCATCATTATGTTGCATAGTAATTAACGACTCTTTACTGACAAGTGAAACTTGTAAATTGTCATCCTGCTCATTCCCTGATGCCGTACTATCATTGGCCTCTGCCTGAGCCTGTGCCCGTGTAGTAACTGCATTAGCAGTCAATAAATGCTGGTTTTCCCAACTTTTAATATCATCATCTGAGCACTCCTTCAGCCCAGGGAGGTTACCCAGATTCAACTCGCTGACTGGATTTTCCAACATACAAACAAGAACGTTCCCTGTGAAGTAGGGTGTGTTTATGTAAACAAAGGCAGTTTGATAATATTCAACTGTGCTCCCGAAGGTAACACATTTCACCTGTTTACCTGTGTAACATGAGTTATCAACAAGAGATTGCCGCACCCCTACGGTAGTGCATCCCGTATCCCTGAGGACGGAAACAAGTCTATGATTAACAAAACCCCTGCAAAATTTAAGTGAACCTTTTCCATCATGAGAAGCAAGTACTGGTAGAGGGTGACCACAAATTAATCTGGGTAATTCATCTGTCTGAAAAAGAGTGTTGCAAGCAGAGCAATTTGCTTTATTAGAAAGATCAACACTGCATGCATTGGCATGAGACGTGGTCTCAAAACCTTGATTCCCAGCAACTGAATGGTTGTTTTGTTCAACAACAGCATTAGACGTATGTGGGAGTCGAGAGCCTCTGTAGTGCTGATTATTCCTGTTGTTCTGGTAATTACAATCATTATTATAATTTGATCTTCCTCTGTTAGAATAGGAATTCTGAGTTCTGGTCCAGCCTCTGTTTGGTCCATTAAATTGTTGTTGAGGCATATTTTCCTGGCTATATGGTCGAAATGGTCTGTAAGCAAAGTTATACCGACCCCTGAAAGTTCCGGCATTCCGGCTAAAATTTCGTCCCCAAACTGAAGAATTATTAGGTGGTCCCTGTTTTTGATTTCTTGTATATAAAGCCTTTGCTGAAGCAACTGGTAATGCCTCCTTAATGTTAGAGTTGCTTATATTCCTCCCAGGATGTGCGGTCCTGAAACGTCGCCCCAAAATCTCCATTTCAGCAATGGTTTGGGGATTCCTCTCTTGGAGATAGGACAAAAATTCTGGACTGACTGAAGAGAGAACCTTATCTCTTAGTAAGAGATCCATAAGCGACTCAAAAGTATGGTCGATTTGTGACAGTTCAATCCATCTCTGAAAAGTAAGCTTGATAGATGCAATGTATTCTGCGAAGTCCTTGGACGAGTCAGGCAATAGAGTTTTGAATTTTAATCTATAACCGTGAGTATCCAGCTGGAATTTTTAAATAATAATGCCTTTATAGAATCATAGTCACTTCTAGAGGCATCATCCAACGTGCAGATAGCTGTAAGGGCTTCACCTGAAAATAATGACATTAATTTACTAGGCCATTCAGATTTGTCCAGTTTATGTTCCTGACAAATTGTCTGAAACCTGTTCAAGTAACACGAGATGTCATCGGATGGATGAAATTTGGGTAAATGAACCTTAAAAGGACACCCATGATCCCTTTTTGTTGTACCCTGATTAGTGCTCTCCGCCGGTTTGTTCTCATTCTCAAGTTTAAGTTTTTGAAGCTGAATTTCAGCCATTTTTTGCTCATGCTCAAACTGTGCTAGCTTAAGCTTTTCTTCTTTTTCATCTTGCCTCTTCTTCTCCGCTAATTCTTGTTCTAATTTTTTCTCTTCCTTAGCCACCTGCTCTAAAGCAAACTCTCAAAGCCTTCGCTTGAAACCCAAGTCTTTCCCCCACGTTGACAAAATGTTCTAGGCGAGACATGTTGAGGTACCCTGATGTAATCAATCAGTTACACCAATAACAAATCTTAAATAAAATTATATCACTTTCCAACAAATTGCCTTATACTTAATATCAGAACTGAACAATTCTGCACTATTTTCACAGGAGACAGTAATATATTTCCAAAGGAGCAGCCAAGACAATACAATTTAAGATATATATATATATATATATATATATATATATATATATATATATAATATATATATATATATATATATATATAATATATATATATATATATATAGACAATAGATCAAGCCTAACAAGGACAATACTAAGATATAAAGAAAGATAAGGTATAAAAGTTTTAACAGGTAATGAAAAAAAAACGTAATCAGTAGAAGATCCACCATTTAATATATGAATCAACTGAATTGATAGTCAGATTCGATAAACAGAGCACGACCAATAATAACGAAAAATTAAAATAATCAACAGAATATGACAAAGACCAACATTAAAACAAGTCCGAAACTAATAAAGAAGAACAAAAATTAATAATAATAATTGTAATGATCTAACAAGTTATGATCACCACACAGTACCTATTGAACAATTTGTGTGTGCCCTCTTTACGGCGAGATGTATTACACAACAAGACAGCCGAGCCAACCTTGCCCGCTTATACAAGAATTACATATATTAATACATTAAAAAAGGAAATCAAACATCAGAGCTGATGGAGATCCAACCAAAATATTCATGGACACAGACCCAAAGTTGTAAAAAATCGCACTTATCTTGTATGAAAATAAAACAGTCTCCTTCCTGGCCTGAGATATGGTGCTAAGAAATTTATGTGCAGCTCTGAAGCACTCCACAACAATGTAAAATGATTCGTCTCTAGTCCTTCCCTACAGTCCGGTCTGACAGGCCTCCATTTTGAATTTGATTGTAGACTCGCAGAAGTCGCTCACTTGAAGTAGTGACTGCTGGTAAATTGATATTTTCCTCTAATGAATAAAATTCTTCGCTAGTGCTGGCCTTCTTAATTTTTTCACTGCCGAACCCTTGATAATAATGAACAGTTAATTCATAATATATTTCGAAAGTTACTTCAAAAATTACCTCTCCTCCATTCCAACACCGCTCTGAGCAGATGTGACCTTCACCTTGTCCGTAAGTGGGACGAACTTACGGTAAACATTTGCTTGTAGACCTGGTTTTAAGATAATGTACTTTACGAGTTCAAAATCCACGGTACTTGGCCCCCAAAAAGCTGTGGCGTTCTCCAACTTGCGCTTAGGTTTGATGGTTTAATTCATGGAATAGTAAACATATTAGCAGTAGCCAAGTGGTCATTACGAGAGTCCTTAACCTTGCTACATAAACAGCCACACAAGAATTGAAGAAACGTCCAGCTTATTCACAACACGAACATGTTTATTATGAATAAAACGTATGCTCCAATGAAGTATTACTTGTAAGACTTTTTCACTACACATCGCTAACTCCCCTGGCATAGGGTAAATGCAGATACTGGAATATAACAGTCTGTCCGTAAATGTCGAGATCCAGTCCTGTAATCAGCTGTATCTATGAACATACGAATATATAAGAACAGGAACATCGCCCGTCTTCAGTCTGCAAACATCGCTATATCATTTCCATCCACTCATCTACCTATCCTGTGAATGAATCAGGCACTCTGTCATTCCAGGATGACAAGACTAACTTCAGAATATATATATCAATTGCACTGACATCCGAAATATCTCGGAGCAATTCACACATGCATCCTCCCTCTTCCACGACACACCGCTCAATCCCCCGTGAACCCTAGGCTATCATCTCGCCTCCTTTTGACCTCTCTTGCACACTAATTCGTGACGTCGTATCCGCCGCAATGCGACAGATCGTAATAAAACCTTGTGGACGAAGCTATTTAATAGCTAGATATAAGAACATAAATAACTGCATATAATATGTACGTCACAATCATAATTATCTTTGTCAGTCTCTTCAACCAAACTTAAACTAGTCAGAGAATCACCTTTCAAATTTTCTGATAACTGGTTAGCATATTGTGATTTATCCACATTATGAGCTCGACAAGAGCGTTCAAATCTATCCAGCCAGAATGTTATATCATCACTGGAAGGATTGAACGCTGGTACCTTGACCCTGTAAGTAAAGGGTTTACCATTACCACTAGAGGACTGATTAACTTTACTCATATTTGTCAATTTCAATTTTTCTAACTCAAATGCTAACAGTTTTTCCTCATGTTCTCTTTTTGCCTTTCTCTCCTCGGCTTCAGCTTATGTCTAATCTCTTTTGTTCAGCCTCAGCTTCTCTGTCTAATCTCTTTTGTTCAGCTTCTTTATTTTGTTTTTGCATCTCTATTTGGAACCTCCTTTCGTCTACTTGCACCTGCAATTTCTTTTGCTCAAATTCTAATTCCATTCTTTTATCCTCGGCTTTTTGTTTTCTCTCTTCCGCCTTTTGTGCTTTTTCATATTGACTGGTAGCATACTCCTCTAACTTATCACCAGTCTTGCCTAGGGATTTCCCTAACTCAATGAAGTAATCTAAAGTCGACATAATGTATACCAATATGTGACTAGATACCTAAAATAGCAATAATGAAATCTATCTCCAAATAAATGGAAACAAGCTCTTAATAGCTTGAATAACCAGCTCCCTTTATCACAATCTCTGTGGGCCACAAACCTTCAAATAAAGTCTTGTATAATCAACCGTGTACCTCGAATAATAGAAATTAGTCATCAGTTGATCTTATTTATTTTCTCATAAGTTCACTACACAGCTAGTAGTGTATGATCAAATATATCTCATATAGTGTATGTCGATCAAGAACACAACAAAACAATTATAAAAGACAACATGGAAACATTCGCAGAAATCAACTAAGTTAAATAGAAAAACTGAAGAAAATAATCACAGAACCTGTGATGATAACCGCGATGAGGGAAACCACACAAATGAAGTCACAGTGTATAAATATAAAGGTGTATAGAACTAAATTTTAGGAAAGGGTAGACCTACAAATACAAACAAATCAAAACAAAACTGAAGAACAGAAAAAATATTACAAAAACAACGATGGGACAGATCTTAACAGCTAACAAAAATAGCAACAGATGTTGCGTGCAAATTTTCAATTAAGAAAATTGCTCCCTACAGAACACTAATATAGGACCTATATGACTTGGTATACACTATCTTAGTCACCTCACCAACCGCCCACGAAATATACACAAATGTCACATATAAACATGTCAACATAAATATACATATAGCATAAATACATATAATATAATGAAATGTGTTGCAGATAGAATGTGTTGCAGATAGAAGACTCAGTTATAATGGTACAGTATTATGGCACTTTAATAAACAATTAATTCTGGCCTAAATTATTAAAGTTCAACACAATCTAGGGCAGTGCAGGAAAATCCACCGTTTACAGTTCCTAAGAATCACAAGTAGGACTTCTCGCTTCAGTTGCACTTTACTTTTCGCAAACACAGTCAAATATACGATCCGATGTGTAATGCTGTCTGTTTTATGTAAACACCGTCTGTTCAACAAGCGCTGACCTATTTACTGCATATGCTCGATAGGGCAGGTCATGCTGACATCGACTGTAGAGTTGTACTGCTGGTAGGTGTACGTGTCGTACCAGGCCACAGGAAACGGTCTGGTCTCAGTAGCTGACTTCTCAAAATGTCCACTGTGCAGGTTGACCCAGAAAGCTGGCCTACCAGATTGATAAAGTCTAATTTTCGGTCACCACCTTGATAAGGACTGTGTTTTTGTGATATCGCTCGTCCAGTCACAATGTTCTTTAAATGGGTCAGGTTACCGACTGTTGAGGCCCTGATAAGGTGTACTGTTAGTAGCATATATTCTGATGCAATGAGTGGGTGTAAACATCAATAATGAAAACGCGAATGGATGACAGTTCGACAGGTGCACAGGACACTCACTCCAATCACAGGTGGAAGTCAAGGATGGCTGGACTACTGTGGTCGTTTCATACTGTTTAATAAGACGCACACACTTGGACAGTACGAGTATAGTTACAGGAAAACAGGTTGACATACATAGCATACTGTTGATCAATGGTCTACAGTCTTAAGTGGGCATTCATGTTGCAGAACATTACAATGGAACATCCGTAAACAAGCACTTAGATTTCACCTGTTTATCAATATAATCATCAGGCCTTACTGACCGAGCGTGTCAGTTAATAAATACTGTTTAAGCATGACTCCTAGACAGAAACTCTTTTCTAGCGAAGATTGCTTTAGGTAAAGTTCAGCAAATCTATCTGAAGACAATGTTAACCAATCAGTATTGGGTTTTCTTTATAACTGTGATCTTTTAATCATCACCTGATAATAAGGGGCATCCCCGTTCTCTGATCGATGATCGACAAAAAGTTAGGGTCCAAAATGGCTTCTGGTTCCCTTTGAGCATCGCTCACTATACAGATGTATAGCAAATCTTCAATAGAAGCTTTGTTCATAAACACAAATGTTTCTACAAGAATCAGCATATTCTTTCATTATAACTGCTGCATACAATCATTTTCAGTGCTGCTAGGTAACATGTCATCCCGACATATTGATATAGATAATCTCAATGTAGACGTCTGCCCAGCCAAGCCTAGGACGAAAAAGTTCAGCAAAAAGTTCTTTTACCTGGGCATGGAAATACACTAGCATAACATCAACGACCCCCCTCTCCTGGCGTTATAGAATAAACACTGGGGACTAATAGACATAATAATCATAACAGAGATTATCTCCTTCCCCATAACAAATCACAGAGATCAACAGACTGAGGACTCGTCTCGACATGGCTTTTAGCCAGGCATTCCATCATCACGGAAGACCCTCTTTCTCATGCTCCTCTCGCCATGCGCAGAAACTCCCTGACCTCAAAGTTCAGTACAAGGAAAAATAGTTCCACTTAGACATACCAAGATATCACGATATAAGACCGAATCGTCTGAAATAGACACAGAGTAAACATAGACTCGGACCATAAAACATTCCTGCATAAACTAACTAAGCAAGAACAATCAGTCTGTTTTCTGGCCCCAACAAGGGACAGACTAAACGAAATCCAGATTCATACGCCAAATTCGATCTCCAGGGGAGATAACCCATATAACAAAAGTATCAATCAATCATGGGTGATATATCTTTGGCCAGGAAAGCATCCTGATTCTAAAAACAAATACCTTCCCTCAGACAGATAAATATTATATTAACTATATACATTGCCACCAGTAATCTGTTGGTAACAGTTTCCTTAAAAGATTGTACCCTTTTCTTACTTAGTCGTTCCCCTTCTACTGTGAGGTGTAGAGGTTTGGTAGAGAGAGCGCCAGACTATCATATCGGCTGTCTTTTTCTATCCTGGTTCCATTCTAGTCCTCGGTCCTTCAAAGATTGTCTAATGTTGTCCTCCCAGCGGACTCTGGGTTTTCCTGGGGGTCTGGATCCCTGGCTTTTTGTTTACTATGCTTGTCGTGGTAGCCGATCTTCTCCCATTCTGCAGACATGGCTAACCATCTTAGTTGGGACTGTTCTAATTGGGTCTGCAGAGGGTGGGATTTTAGGCCTTGACGTATCGTCTGGTTGCGGACCATGTCTCTTCTTGTTACTTCAACTACCTTCCTCAGATACCTCATTTCTGAGGTTTGGATCTGGTATTTATGAGTTGTAGTCATTGCCTATGACTCGCATCCATATCTCAAGACTAGAACATAGGTGGAGCGGTATGCAACCATCTTCGTTTTCTTACCAACCTCTCTCTTGCTGATGAATCCTCGATTTATGGCCTGAAAAAGTCTCCCAGCTGCTGCTTTTCGAGTGGCCTACTCTTCTGTGATGCCTTCCTTTCGGTCTATATTAGCTCCGAGATATTTAACGTGGTCGACATACTATAGGACCTGTTCTCCCAGCTTAATCTGATGTCTTCTTTCTTCTCGTGATATCACCATAGATATTGTTTTAGAGCTGCTTATGGCCATTCCTCTCTCTCTCTTCTCCAGCTCTTCCTTCCAGACTTGAAGGTTGGATTGGAGATGTGCCTCTCATTTAGCAATCAGGGCAACATCATCAGCAAATGCCAGCTCTGAAATACAGACCTGTCTCATCTTCCAGTACCCCACTGAATACTTTCTTGTTCTCTCCTTACATGACTTGATAACATCGTCCATGAGGAGTATGAAAAGATCAGGTGACAGGATATCACTTTGGTTTACACCAGTGGTGGTCCTGAACTCTTCTGACTTATGGTTTGCTGTCCTTACTTAATTTCTGCAAGACTTGTAGAAGCTCTGTATAGCATGAATCAGAGGTGCTGGAATGTTCTTCCTTGCCAAACAGTCCCAAAGTTTGCTCCAGGGGACCCTGTCAAATGCCTTTTCCAGATCTATGAAACAAAGATTGATCTCACTCTTATACTCAAGGGCCTTTTCACTCAGCTGTCTGAGTGTGAAGATTAGGTCTTGAGTACTTCGGTTTGCTCGAAATCCGCACTGGACCTCATCCATTTGTGGCTCAGCTAGGCGTCGGAGTCTCTGCTCTAGGATTCTAGAGTAGATTTTTACCAGGGACACTGAGAAGGGATATGCCTCTATGGTTTCCACATTGTCGATTGTCACTCTTTTTGAAAATTGGTGTTATGATGGCAATCTCCCAATCCTTTGGTATGGTCTTGTTGCAACACGCTGCCTGTAGGACCCTTAAGAGTAATAAGTCGCCTGATGCTCCCATGTACTTAACCATTTCTGGTGTTATACCATCATGCCCTGCTGCTTTGCCCATCTTGATTTTCTCCAGTGCTGCCTTCAGTTCTTCCATCTTTATGTCATCTTCATCACCATTGGTTTCCTCTTCTGTGCTAGTAGTTATCATTTCTGATGCTTGACCTTTCTCACCATCAAGGAGTTCTGAGAAATATTCTTTCCATCTTTCCATTACTTCCTTCGGGGCAGTAAGCAATTTGCCTTGCTTGTCCTTTATAAATTTGAGAGGGCATTGTTTTTCCTTCCTCATGTTCTTTAGGGTCTTATAGAACAATTTCTGGTTTTCTTGCGCATCTTTGTCTAGCTTTTCTCCAAATTATTCCCAGGACTTCTGTTTTGCTGCTAGCACCTTGTTCTTTGCTTCTGTTCTGAGTGTCACATATTCTCTATTTGTCCTGTTGTGTTTTTAGCTCCTAAGTATTGTTTCCATGCCATTTTCTTCTCTCTTATAATAAATTTGTAATTAATTTTTATTATTTTTATTATATTATTTTATAAGGTACTATACACCTCCGAAATCGGCGAGTATTTGCCTGAATGGCGAGGGACACCTGTCTCTGTACAAGAAATAAAGGGATACTCACGTAAAATCAATGTCAGGTTAGACATAAAATAATAACCTGAGATTTCGCCTCGAGTATTAGCGGGCGAACGCAAAAAAAAAAAAAAAAAAAAAAAAAAAAAAAAAAAAAATAAGGTACTATGTTTTGCTAAGTGTTGCAATTCGTACGGAAAATTTGTTGCTAAATAGTGAAATTCAAACGGAATTTAAAATTCAACGGAGTATGTGTTAAAAATTCACGCTACTGATTCTATTCAACAAACGGTAAGTAAACTAGTTTTTTTTTTTTTTTTGTTTTGTTAGTTGAAATACAAAGAATAGTACAAATATGTGCTACTGTATTTGCACCTAATTTTATTTCAAATTATTAGTTAACCTAAACAAACATGCATATTAGGTCTGAAACTCGCCATTGGGTCCATTTTCCTGCTATTCGGGTAGAGCCGGAAATGGCAGCCAAATTTTAGTTGGCGTAACTCTAATTTTTTTTTTTAATGCCCCTTCTGAGGTTCAAAGTGAGGTCTAATGACTTTATTGCTTTTATGTGTTAATTGTGTGTTATCCCGGCCCTGGCTAAGACACTTTGATCTTAGCCAAAAAGCCGAGTGGCGTAACTTTTTTTTTTTTTTTTTTTTTTCAAATTTCCTCGCACGAGGTTGCATATTTTTTCCTCGCATGAGGTTGCATTTGCCCCTGCCCATACCCGGCTCTGGTCAAGACCAGATGTCCCAAAACACGAAGACCCAATGAAACCATGTGTCATTGTAGTGATCTTCTATGTTCTTACACAATGGACCTCATGACATAATTGTCACTACTGATCCCTGCGTCTAGACACATGATCGTAGCCAAAGGCCAGATATTAGGCCGTGGAGTTTTTGCAGCATTATGCAAGCTGAGTTTTCCCGAGTGGCGTAACTCTTATATGATAAAGGTACACTAGCGTACCCAGCACTATCATTGAAAGTGGCAGAGGAAATAAGTGTTCACTTCTTTAACTTGCGCATCAAACTCCATATTATTTAAAGTATTTTTATTCTAAACATGGTAAACACAAGTTTTTTTTAACAACTTAACAAATGTATAAATAAAAATAAGAGATTCTTTTGTGCTTTACATAAACATTTTTACTGAATTGATAAAAAGTAAATAGAAAAGGATAATCTGCTATTTAGTGTGAAATTTTATTAGTTGTTGAATTGTTCCCCTTTGGAAGTAAATTTTATGGTTTCCCCCAACTTCGTTATCTTTGCTGTTTAAAGTGTCACATGGTTAATTTTTTTTTGTTCCACTCTTCCCCCACTTATTTCCGAGATTGGACATGACGTCAAAACCTGACAAGAGGTGTGATCTCTCGGTTATAAGTCGGGGTATATTGTGTACATTTTTATAACATTTTGACCGAGGTAGTGTTATCTATGTCCTTTTCTTTTTAAATTTGGTTGGGAGGGGGGGGGGCACTTTTATTAGCCAAGATAAGGTTTATTTCTGTGAAGGACTGCTAGCTGGATGTTTGGCCGTCACGTCATAAGTTTATTCAAGTGTTGCTGCTTATTCAATCCATATACTTATTTATTTATATTTTCTAAGTGTAATGATTTGACCTCTATATCTATTATTGCTAGTGTACCGACGTGTCGTTATAAGTACTACTAGCTAAAATGAAGATCCATGTGTGTTTTTCGTTTCCTTTTGTGTCTACCGATAGTGTGGTCTTCCTTAACTCCAGCTGCTTTATGACGCAATAAATGCCGATTTGATGAATGGTGTCTAAAATAGCAATAAGTAATTCTTCTATTGGATTGTTTATTGTTTGACTGTGTTGATTTATTTCATATGTCAGTAATAAACGGTCTCTCATGTTCTACGGTTTTGGTTCGTTGTTGGTGGACGGTCTGCTTTATTTTTCTAAACATTAATAATTTCACAAAACATATCTGAAAGAGTTGCAATTCGCCTCCAGTCAGACCATCCGTAGCTCTGTGAGTATTACTAATCTATTCCAGTTAGATCGTCTCCAGCTCTGTCAACATTACAGATCTGTCCCAGTTATCTCAGCCCATCTGTAGTTCAGTCAACATTACAAATCTGTCCAAGGATGATCATCTGTAGTTCTGTAAACATTAGAAAATCTGTCCCAGTTATCTCATCCCATCTGTAGTTCTGTTAACAATATAAATATGTCCATGTTAGCTCACATCATCAGTAGTTCCTTCAACTTTACAAATCTGTCCCCGGCATTCATCTGTAGTTCTATCAACATTACAAATATGTCGCAGTTATCTCACCCCATCTGTAGTTCCGTCAACAATATAAATCTGGCCCAGTAAGCTCAGCTCAACTGTAGTTATGTCAACATTACAAATCTGTCCCAGTAAGCTCAGCTCAACTGTAGTTATGTCAACATTACAAATCTGTCCCAGTAAGCTCAGCTCAACTGTAGTTATGTCAACATTATAAATCTGTCCCAGTTAGCTCAGCTCAAATGTAGTTATGCCAACATTACAAATCTGTCCCAGTTAGCTCAGTTCATCTGTAGTTATGTCAACATTACAAATATGTCGCAGTTATTTCACCCCATCTGTAGTTTCATCAACAATATCAATCTGTCCCAGTAAGCTCAGCTCAACTTTAGTTATGTCAACATTACAAATATGTCCCAGTTAGCTCACCTCATCTGTAGTTGTCAACATTTCAAATCTGTCCAGTTAGCTCACCTCATCTGTAGTTATGTCAACATTACAAATCTGTCTCCGGCATTCATCTGTAGTTCTATCAACATTACACATATGTCGCAGTTATCTCACCCTATCTGTAGTTCCGTCAACAATATAAATCTGTCCCAGAACGCTCAGCTCAACTTTAGTTATGTCAACATTACAAATATGTCCCAGTTAGCTCAGCTCATCTTTAGTTCCGTCAACAATATAATTCTGTCCCAGTAAGCTCAGCTCAACTGTAGTTATGTCAACATTACAAATCTGTCCCAGTTAGCTCACCTCATCTGTAGTTATGTCAACATTACAAATCTGTCCAGTTAGCTCAGCTCATCTGTAGTTCCGTAAAGATTGTGAGGAATCAGTTGTGTACTTTTATAACCTTCATCCTCTCCGGCAGTATTACTTCTTTTCATCATTTTCTTAACCGATCGTCCTATTCTTTGACATATTTTATGCACCTACATTCTGATCTAGCCGTTCCCAGACTTGTGTACGTTTCGCAATGTGAATCGTCGTAACTTAATTAGGCAAGTCCGCGAATAATTTATCTCCTAATTCGTCTAGTCACCTTTGATAAAGTCGAGCTTTATTGACATAAGATGGTAGTGCACGATCGATGAAAAGAAAGCCATGTTGTCTGTCTGAGAAATCCTTCTGAGAGATTTACGCAAACACAGGTGACAAGACGTAATCGTTTCCGTTGACCCATCGTTATAAATATTATCGATAATGTGTCTTTTGAGACAATATTGTGGGAAGGCATCTAAACAGGACATGTTCACAGATTTGTTTGTGAGTTTGCAGAAAGATGCAATCGGACGTATTACTTCCGAATTAGAAAGTGGTCACGCGTTGGAATTTTAAAATTTGTAATTTCAAAACACGCGGCGGATATTATGATTTAACACCCCGTCAATTTAGTTCTAAAGAGTTTACCATTGGCTTAATGTGAGAGCTGGAACAGACTTTGACTTTCATTGGCAAATTCGTCGGAAGTGCAATCTGGGATTTGAACTGATAAATGGAAATATAATGTAGGGAAATCGGAGTCACAAATCAGACTGCATTGCCACGTCAAGCTAGCAATTCACCAGAGCCAGAGAGAACGATCGGACAAAGGTTTCCAAAATTAAAATTATAAGTGACAGACGAAGTATGTGGATAACTTTGAAACCCGCAGTTGTAATTACCAAACTGGAAACTTAAAGGACCAGGACAGAGTATTTGGGCAACTTTAAAACTTAAAAAAAATGCATTTTTAAATACAAAGACTGGGGACCTAAAGAATCAAGTCACCCGTCATAAGAGAAAAATTAAAATTTCCTAGACCAAGTGCTTCGAAAGCTTCAACTGCTGTGTCTATTTTAACTGTGCCAGGAGATAGTGTTCCCAAAAGTTACTTTACGGTAAGTGTAAACATTTATTTTACCATGTTAATTTGACATGTTTTCATTGTTAAGAGGTTATATATATCTGAGGCTGGCAACCTCAACATATAAAAATAATATATTCATAAACCATTTCAGCAAGAGCTGGTGTTTGGTTTTTGCTAATTCACTCAAAAACTTGACAGCAGCAGCAACCCCAGACTTCGAATGGAGCACTGATGAATGATAATTACGTCACATGTGCCTAAAATGAATAATATCATTTTGTGACATATATGTACCTTGTTAATTGTAATTTGGGCAAATCATTGCAGTCATGATGTCCAAGCACATATTATCCCAGTTCAATAACCAGAAGAATAACGGTAATTTCTAATCATATTGAGGACATAATCAAAGAGTTATACTGTGTATACTCAGGGAGAATAATTATTCAGAGAGGCTAACATTGGTAGCTGGACAGCGAGACAATGCGTCTGTTAATTTGCAACCCACAAATGTACGATGACCGGAATATATCAATGCTAAGCAAATCATATATATATATATATATATATATATATATATATATATATATATAAAATATATATATATATATATATATATATATTATATTTCAGGTTATACCCTGCCTTGAAGAGTTCATTAAATTCTACGTGCCTAAGTCAACAGCAGCCATCACCGTTGTCAATACCTTCTCGAGGTATGGCGGCTTGCATACCCTGATTACCCCCAGAGCTATGCCAGCGTGAGTTTTACTCCTGGAAGGTTCTACCAAGCTGGACAGGTTTGCGCGGGCAGGAGTCAGACTAAAGCAGACATCCTAGTCCTCCAGGTTGGTGGTTTTAGCATAGGGCTGACACCTCTGTCTACGTAAAAAGAAATGAAGTTGCGGAAACGACAACAAATGAACACACTTTGCTGCCGGACGGACATCCGGCGTCTGAGGCTCCTATGACTGTCTGTGATGAAAGCCAAAAGGAAGCCACTGAACCAGAGTTGAGGCACTGTACGAAAAATGGCCACCGACCGAGCAAATTAGGATCAATTTGTTGTTGCCCTACAAGACACCACCAGGCGTGATGACCACTAACTGATTTGACTGTCGGTGGCTAAGGATCAAAGAAGAAGCAGAAGTCAGCTGGAGGAAGCTTTTGTTATTCTAAGCCCTTGTGAAATGTCAGAGGGTCTTCAACCATGCCACCTTTAAGATTGAAAGAACAGCAGATGTGGGATTCTTTCCAGTTCCATTGTTGGGCCAGGCCTAGAAGAACATTTGAAGATAAGTAGCCTTGTTTAGGGCTACTTGACTTAAAAAACAATAACACAAAATAAATTAAAAACTTAAGATTATAAGAATCTAAAGAATATGGAACATATAACGCACGAGTTAATCTCTACAAGTGAACATTGAAATGATGACACACGTCTGTGGTGTTAAAGAACATAGCAAATACCATTATAAATTGTAAAATAATATTAACATGTGTTCAAGTTTAGCACAGAGGAAAGACCGTTTTCATCAAAGACCAAGAAAACAGATGAATATAGACTTTAATTAACTTTAAATGTAATTTAAATACTTGACAGGGAAACCATATATATATATATATATATATATATATATATATATATATATATATATTATATGATTATTTCACATATATATATAATATCATAAACACATAATTATATCTAAAACATATAACCATATATATATATATATATAAAATAAATTTGAGTTTATTTGAAAATTAGCAAACAGATGAAAGAAAGATCCTGTACATATATAAATTATAAATTGTACCAACAGTCTTTATTGAATTATTTAAGTTTGGTTCATAATTCTTGTTGGTTAGTTAATTACCCATAGCAGAGCCATAGTCTAAGGTTAGTCTGGAGAGAGGCATCATAGGAACCTAAGATAGTACATTACCATCTCATCTAGGAATCTATACAGCTTGACTATACCTTTGATGTCGATTCACCATAACCCTTTTCAGAGAATGGGGTATTTCAAGTAAGACCAGTCTCTTATCTGGCACTATCCTGGTATCATCTGATACATCTATTTGTCCAGGATATTATCATTATCGTTATATCTTTCATCTCACTACACTGGGTCTCGAGTCAGGGATATTCTGGGGAACGTCCCACTAGCTTTCTTGTCACAAGATATTAGGGTTCTTATAGGATCACTTTCATCTTCTGTGCTGTTTTGTAGGAAACATTTTTAAATAAGTAATTTTTTTGTGTAGGAATAGCAAAATAAAATATAAATCATTTTAAGTACCATTGAGTACTATAAAAAGGTGTGGTATTTGTAAAGTTAAAGTTGTCTTATATTAAGTAATTTAACATTTTGGTTTCGTCAGTAAACAAGGTTGGTTGTCTGCCAGTGCATTAGTATGGGATCATGGCAGATTTAGTAAAATTTAGATCAGCAATTCCTCAGAAGGTAAAGGAATTTGGTTTAATTGGTGATGCTCTCATTCAGTATGTCACAATAGAGTGTGATAAGTTCATGGTAAGAGAAGACACGATTTTGGAAACTGATAAGAGTTAAGCAGCTGTGGCTGAGGCTAAGAAGTTGGAAATAGAGACTGAGGCTAAAAAGTTGCAAATGTAAGCTGAGGAGAGGAGAGCAGAAACGGAACATCTAGTAAACATGAGAAAACTTGAACTTCAAGGAATTGCTACGGGTAATGAAAGTAGTCCATCTCATTCAGAGAGTAGCTCCAGCCAGAGCCCCTCATATAGAGCCATTAACTTTCATTTCGATTCGTTTGTGGGAAAGGAAGACGGAATTAAAGATTACCTCAATAGGTATTAGAGATCGGCCACCTCTTGTGGCCTAGAAAAAGAGAAATGAAACTTGAAATTATCGCAGGGATTGAGAGGAGTGGCTTACAATGTTTACTTGAAATCCCTAAAGAAGATCAAAATAATTATGAAGCCTTAAAACAAGCTTTGGTAGTTCGGTATGAACAAAATGCAGACTCTTATTGAATGAGATTTAGAACTGCAAAGATTCAGTCAGGAGAAACATACCAGCAGTTTTCAGCAAGGTTGGAGAGTTACTTGCTGAAGTGGTGTCAGTTGGGAAACTTTAATCAGGACTTTGAAGGGAACAAGGAGATGATATTAATAGACCACCTCCTGGAGTCCACTTCTCCTGAAACAAGGACATTCCTAATTGAACATAAGAGAGAGAGGCTAGATGAAATAATCGCTTATGTTGAAAGTCATAAGAGAAAAGAAAATTCCCTTTGACTCAGGGAACTAAGAAGAAGCCAGGGGAAGGTTTCAAGCCACCACGAAACCAGAGTGGGTTTGAAACTAAGGACCAACCAAACAAATCCAAAAATTTGACAGGAACCGTCAAATACAGGAGAAGAAACCCTACAAATAGGGTGAAAAGTGGTGTAAAATTTGCAAAGTGGAACAAAAACAATATGTGGGACTGAAAAAAGAAAAACCCTTCACACCACGCTACAAGCCTTGCAACAGGGAAAAATGGAAAGAGAGAACTGACAACATGTCAGAATAGCCCTTGTCATCTCCCTGTTTGTGAGGAAGTAACTTGTAACGGCACTAAGATTATGTGCTTATATGATATTGGATTGGACTTTGACTCGGTCGTGAGTTCTACCCTGGTGCATCCAGATATATATACCACAGAAACAGTGGAGATACAAGGAGCAGCCAAGGAGATAGCAACCATGACACTTCCAATAGCAATGGCCAATTTTAGGACTCACTATGTGGAAGTAGTGATTAAAGCAGCAGTAACCGATAAACCCATCTACCCTCTGATATTGGGGTGTAGATATGGGTTTTTTGGAGATCCCAAAAGACACGTGATCATTGCAGCAGTACAGACCAGGTGGCAATCTAGGAAAGAGGAGGAAAGCCCAGTAAATACTCATCCAGAGGAGTTGAAAAAGGCTCAGGCTGAAGATAGCACATTAACGCCGTGTTTTGGCAAACTGCCAAAAGTTGATAACCCCCAACAAAAGGCGAGTTTTACATGAAGAATGGACTGCTATACAGAAAAACTGTAACCGGACCAAATGGCCATGGACAGCTGGTAGTACCATCTTCATATAGGGAAAAGGTTATGGAACGAGCACATCATGTACCTAACAGTAAACTTTAGAAAAAATGTACCACTGGTCAAAGGATAGCTTACTTACTTAGTCGTTCCCCTTCTACCGTGAGGTGTAGAGGTTTGGAAGAGAGAGCGCCAGACCATACTATCAGCTGTCTTCCTCCTGGCCTGGTTTCCAGTGGTAATAGCGGATTTGTTTTCTTACCAACCTCTCTCTTGCTGAGGAATCCTCGATTTATTACCTGAAAAAGTCTCCCAGCTGCTGGTTTTCGAGTGGCCAACTCTTCTTTAATGCCTCCCTTTCGGTCAATAATAACTCCGAGGTATTTAAAGTGGTCTACCTGCTCCAGGACCTATTCTCCCAGCTTAATCTGATGTCTTCTTTCTTCTCATGATATTACAATGGATTTTGTTTTAGAGCTGCTTATGACCATCCCTCTCTTCTCCAGCTCTTCCTTCCAGACTTGCAGGTTGAATTGGAGATGTGCCTTTGATTTAGCAATCAGGGCAACATCATCAGCAAATGCCAGCTCCGAAATACAGACCTGTCTCATCTTCCAGAACCCCACTGAATACTTTCTTGTTCTCTCCTTACATGCCTTAATGACATTGTCTATGAGGAGTATGAAAGGTAGGGTGACAGGATATCACCTTGTCTTACACCAGTGGTGGTCCTGAACTCTTCTGACTTATGGTTTGCTGTCCTCACATAATTTCTGTCAAAGGATAGCAAGCAGTATTACTGGCCAGGTATCACTGAAGACATAGCTCGGTATGTGACTGCCTTTTCAGAATGTGAAAAGGTAACCCCAACACGTGGGAAACACCAACATGACCTAGGGAAACATTGGGGCGGACATAGGCTTAAAAAAAGGTAGATATAGTTCATTGCTCCTCATCATTTTCACCTCTGTTTCCAGCTCTCTTTTCCATGTGCTTCTTGGTCTACCTCTGTCTCTCGTGCCCTGGGGGTTTCAGAACAAGAACTGCCGTGTAATGCTTTCAACAGGTTTCCTCATTGTGTGTCCTATCCATCGCCATCGTCTTCTTCTCATCTCTTGTTTCACTGGCACTTGTCTAGTTCTTGTCATCAGTTCCACGTTGGTAACCTTGTCATACCATTTTAATCCCTCTATTCTACGCAAGCACCCATTTATGAAAATATGTAGCTTTTTGGTTGTTGTCTTGGTTGTTCTCTGTGTCTGACAGCCATACAATAGGACTGATTTCACATTTCAGTTGAAGATTCTAATTTTCGTGTTGGATCCGATTTATCTTGATCTCCATATATTTCCCAATGCAATGAAAGCTCCTCTTGCTTTTTGTATTTTTATTTTGATATCACTGTCTGTCCCTCCAACTTTGTCTTTATTGGTGCCAAGATATGTGTACGATTCTACATTTTGTATTGGTGCTTCTTCATGTTAAACCCTGTTATCATTACTTGCATTTATTATATTATTTTTGTCTTTTCCCTGTTTATTATCAGACCCAATTGCTCTGACCTCTCATCGAGTGTTTTCAGTTTATCCTGCATCTGATTACGGTTATGGGCCCGAAGAGCCAGTCATCAGCAAAATCCAGATAATCCAACTGCTTAGCCAGAGTCCACTGGATTCCATTTCTGTTGTGTGTTGTCGATGATCTCATAACCCAGTCTATTGCTAGTAAGAAAAGAAATGGAGACAAGAGGCATCCCTGTCGCACTCCTGTTCTTATCCCAAACGGTTCTGTCAGCTGTCCTTCGTGAAGAACTCTGCATGTCATGTCTTCGTATGTTTTCTTTATTAAATTAATGATCTTCAGGAAAACTCCATAATGCCTCATCAATTTCCAAAGCGATTCTCTGTCTACACTATCAAATGCCTTTTCGTAGTCCACAAATCCGATGTATAGTAGTGAATTCAATCCCGACTTTGTTCAACTATTATTCTTAAAGTGGCTATCTGGTCTGCACATGATCTGTTTTGTCAAAAACCTGCTTGTTCCTCTCTCAGTTTCTTGTCTATGGACTCTTTTATCTCTCAAGGAATATCCTGTTTAATACTTTTCCTGGCACTGATAGTAACATTATTCCTCTATAATTCGTGCACTCTTGTAAATTTCCTTTCTTAGGCAACTTAACCAGATATCCTTCCTTCCATTCTGCTGGTATCTCTTCCTTTTCCCAGACTTTACCAAGTAATTTATATAACATCTCTGTAGCCGTGTCGATATCTGCTTTGATGGCTGGAATGCCATCAGGTCCAGACGCGTTTCCTTCTCTTAGAAGCTTTATGGCTGTCTTTATTTCTACCTTCGTTGATCTTTCACCATTAATTTGTAGCTCTTCTGCTGGCTGGATGTCCGGGTGGTTTTGTGGTGCTGGTCTATTGAGAAGGTCCTAAAAATATTCTATCCACCTCTTCATTTGCTCTTGTATATAGCTGAGCAGTTTTCCATTCTTGTCTTTTATGAGGCAACTTGTTTGCTTGTATTTCCCTGTTAGCTTCTTTGTGCTGCTATACAGTTCTCTCATATTTCCTTTAGCTACAGCATCTTCTTCCTCTCCTCAATATACTTCCTCTTGTCTCTTTTGATACTTCTTTTTACTTCTTTGTTTTCTTCTGTGCACTTCTTGCGCCTTGGCTTTGGAACTTCTGGTTTTGCTTGTGTTTAAATCTGCTTTCTTGTTTTTTTTTTCCTGTCTTTTATCTTTTTGATAGTTTCTGTTGCTTTCCATGCTTTTTGTTGTCGTTCCCTTTTCCTCAGTATTTCTTCACATGTCTCATTCCATACAGTTTTGATTTGCTGCCAATAGTCTTCTGTATTCTCTAGTCTTCCAATTGTTGGAGCACTTGGAATTTTTTGGATATTGTGACCGCAAATTTGTCTCTTGTTTCTTGATTTCTTAGATGTCCTACATTAAATTGTTGTGTATAATTTTGCATTGTTGCGTATCTCTTGAGTTTCATTTTTACTTTGGCTATAAGAAGATGGTGATCTGATGCCACATCTGCTCCTCTATATACCTTTACATCCTGCAATGATGATCTAAACTTCTTGTTTATGCATATATGATTAATCTGATTTTCTGTTCTATGGTCTGGTGATATCCATGTTGCCTTGTGTATTCTCTTATGTGGAAACATGTTTCCTCCTATAGCCAGTTGATTTGAAGCACAGAAGTTTGAGAATAGTTTCCCATTTTCATTCATTATTCCTAGCCCATGTTTTCCAAATGACTTCTTCAAAGCCGGTGTTGACTGTACCTATCTTTGCATTCATGTCAACCATCAAAATTGTGATGTCTCTTTATTTTTTACTTTGTCCATAATTTCCCGTAGTCTAGTATTAAATGCTTCTTTCGCAGACTCTTCTTTGTCATTAGTTGGTGCATAACATTAGATGACATTTACATTTATTTTCTTTTTAGCTGTTTTAAAAGTAGCTGTTATTATTCTGGGTCCAACAGCTTCCCATTCATTGAGTGCTTTATGTGCTTCTTTAAATAACATAAGAGCTACCCCTTCACTGTAGTGTGAACTTTCGTCTTCATGTCCTGAGGACAGCACCAGTTCACCTGTGATAAGTTTCTTTTTGTCTACCCCCTTCCACTTTGTTCCACACTTTACCAGAACCTCGATTTTATATTCCCTCATTTATGCTGCTACTTGTGCCACTTTCCCTTGTATGTTTAATGTCCGAACATTCCATGTGCCAAATCTGGAAGTTCTCCTAGAAGAAAGTAGGTTGGTCAGTAACACCGACTCCTTTCGGCTTTCTCTGTGTTGCATCATACGTCTCCCTGCGAGAGGACCTTCCCCAATAGATGACTTTGGATTACTTTGTTTTATTTTCCTTATATGACTTGTCCATATTTGGTGAAGTTTTTTGTGGTATAAATTGTTTTACAGCATGGGGTAACCTGCCCCATGCCCAACCCTCCGTAGTCGCTTTCTACGACATGCATAATAGGGAACAGTGTTACTATTCCTTGCTCCCCTTTCGGGTCCCGTTAACACATGGGTATAGATATAGTGGACAGGAGAAAACCATCTCACAAACGATTTACCAGGAAACCAGTAACCACGCCAACTCTCAGTAGTGCACCGAGAGTAAATGTACAAAAGGCCAATCCGGGTGAAATAAGCTCGGAACACCCCGTCCGAGATAAAAATAAAAGTGTGGTTAGTCAAACACCTTTAATAAGAAAATTGCGGGCAAAACCCCCCAAAATAGGTAGTGGAAGATTAGGTTGTACCAACCGTTTAACGAATGTACAGCCAACTTCATTATATCGACCATTACTTTAAAGTTGGGATGGCTCCAGCAACCGTATTATTTGGCCTGCCCATCAAATGTCCAGTGGAAGCCTTATTGAGGACATGGACAGATGAGAAAATAGAAGAGACTGTAACCTTATCCAATCAGTATGTTAACGAGTTGACATCACGTCTACAAACTGGCTGGAAATTAGCAAACGAGAATCTTCGTAAAACCAGAAGGAAACATGCTGCATATTTCAACAAGAATTCGAAGGATAGAGAACTAGCTGGTGGAGAGAATGTGCTTTTTCTTTTACCCAGCAGTAACAACAAGTTATGGCAGGGCCCCTATACTGTTCTAGAGAAGTAGTCTAGAACCAACTACGAGAGACAAAAAGGGAAAGAAAAAGTCTATCATGTTAATTTACTCAAGAAGTATTATGATAGAACTGCTTCTGAAAGTCTCTATTTGATGACCCTGGCCATAGCTACTGATATGAAAAATGAACCTCTCACAACATATGAATATTCTTTAAGACCCTGTGAAACACATGAGCAGGTAAAAGTCAGTAATGACCTGACGAAAGGACAGAGGGAGCAGATTCAGAAAGTTCTGGAAAAACATGCAGACGTGCTAACGGACAAACTGGGGCGCTCTAATTTAATGGAATATGATATGAAGTTACTAGACCCAACGCCAATCTGCATGAGAACTTATCCAATTCCATCTGCCAAAGAACAAGCTTTAAAATGAGAGATTGATTACCTATTGCAATAAAATATCATTTCCCAATCTGAATCCCCTTACAGCGCCAGTGTGGTTTTGCTGAGGAAACCCTCTGGTGAACATAGACTCTGTATAGATTATAGGAAATTGAATGCTGTCACAGAGTCTCAAGCAGATCCATTACCAGACACCACTCAACTATTTGCTAGGTTGAACAAGAGGAAATATTTTTCTAAAGTGGATCTTCTTCTTCTTCTTACACTCTCAGACGTCCACTTGAATGTTCTCAAAGAAAGCCGGAGTCAGTTTGAGGCTATTTGAATCCCCGTAAAGCTTTTCCAAGAAAGGAGCTGGCGTCGGCCACATGCACTTTCTCTTCACCACATATAAGGGGCAACTTTGAAGCAGATGTTCATCAGTCATTTTATCAGTGCCACAGTTACACTGATCGGTAGTTCCTATCTTTAGCTTGTTGAATAGATGGTATCTCGATCTGTTGTGGCCAGTGCGGAGTCTGAATATTACCACTTGTTCTCTTCTGTTGAGCTGGTAGTAAGCATCATTCTGTGTGTGCCCTGGATGTTCTACATTCCATTTGTTTCTGTAACTGATTCTGATAAAACTCTTTGCCTCCGCAAAAGTTATGCTTGCATCAGGCTGAGGTAGATGTGAACCTTCTTTTGCCATTTAAAGTAGATCTGAGCAAAGGGTGTTACCAAATTCCCGTCAAGCCTGAGATCAGACCAATACTGACCATCATCATGTTACTGGCTGTAAATACAAACATTTATAAGGATGCTCCAAAAACTGTGTACTGTTTTATCCAAATGTTCAAGTCTACATTTGCTCATATCATCATCACGTTCCTTGCTGTAAATACAAACACACAAACATTTATACGGATGCTCCAAATACTGTGTCCTGTTTTATCCAAAAGTTCAAGTCTACAGTTGCTCAAGTCATCATCATCATTTACGTTTTTAGAGCTTGAACCACCATTACACCAGGCTGTAGAACCACCATTACACCAGGCTGTAGAACCACCATTACACCAGGCTGTAGAACCACCATTACACCAGGCTGTAGAACCACCATTACACCAGGCTGTAGAACCACCATTACACCAGGCTGTAGAAAGAAGCCTAAATCAGAACATTTATGTGGTCTTGAACTGGTGGTTTCTGATTTTTTACATGATGAAGTTTTCATCCTCAAACACAACCACAATACAAGCAGCCACTTACGACATGCAGAGACAACTGTAGTCCTATTGCGTCTTTGTATCGTCAGAAACTTCCGGGAACTACACGATAACCACAAGCTCGTGACGATGACGAAATAACAAGTACGAGGATGTGAAAACTTGATCAATTTTATCAAGAATTTGTCCCGTTACAGACTTTAATGAAGTGAGTTAATTCCCCTAAAAGAGTTTATTATTTACCACAGTTATCCCCCTTGCGTTCATCAATACGAATGATCTGTTGAAAGGTAAAAAAAATGTGCGCATAAAAATACAATTGTCTTTTACAGTTTCATTACGTCTTACTTATTGTGCCCACAACAGATTGAAATTATATTATTCAAAAAACTAAAGATGAACGTTTGCTGCAAAGACGCTGCACCTATGAGAAACAGAAAAAGGACATATGGCCGTCACAAGTAACATTCTAGGACAAAATGTGTGGAGATAACAACAACCTTAAGCTGACCACTGCTATCTTTAAACATATTCAAGTTGATGTCTGACAGTGTAACAAACAAGAGGTATATACACAAAATAACACGGTCATTACATAAGAGACTCACTGACACACACGATATAGGTATATATAAATATCTTCTTCTTCTTCGTTCGCCCTGAAAATGACGGTGGTTGCGTTGTGTCTGTTTACGCCTAAGCTGTGATATCTGCACCTCTTGGTCGACACATCCGACTTCAGCACGGCATTTTTTAGGGACCGGGTTTGCCTTCCCATTGCGATCCGCACTCGCTCAGCCAGACTGCACTGCTGCAGACTACTTCCAGGACCACCACGTGGAGGTGGAGTGCGGTCTTGACCAGCTCTGGTTCGCTGGTCCTGATGCAAGCAGTACAGCTATGGGTCACTGACTGCATTCACTATTGCTGCATCTTGGGGTCCCAAATATCTAACATTCTCCATTTGTATCTCTATGAGAGGTAACTTTCAGCCAAAGGGAAACCATTCTTAGTAATACATTCACTTCAAGAATTTCGGTTCGCTGTAATTATTTTCAAATAATCTTTAAATCTGTATGACAAGTAAATCAATACTAGATTATAAGTTAGGAAATGTAATAAAAGGTAAATTTAAAAAAATTATACACATGATGAATAGATTGGGGTTTTGAACACTTACGTGTTCTACAACCTACTAATGCCAATACTGTAATAAATGTTGATTATTACGGACAACACATTGTAGTTTTAGGAGACATAATTTGCCATGTGCCCTTAAAAGATCTCTTCATCAACCTCTTGACCATACTGTGTTACAAAACACTCAAGGCGAATGCGTCTTCGACTACTGCTCTTATAGATGTCATTCGACAAGTATATCGGTAAGAGAAGCAATACAGAGAACCTACTAAAGACTATAGGAGGCCGAGAAGAAGGACTCCAGAGTATTCAGAAATATTCGTGTTGGATTACTCAGACATTTCAGGGTCTGGGGGAGATAGAGACGTTAGTCGCAGACACACCAATCAGAGATCTTATAGGCGAGGAAATAGTTCTAGACTACACAGAGAAGTATTACGCCGTAGAGACGAGCGGAGAAGCAAGAGTAAAGATAGAGATAAGGAAATTAAGAGGAGATATGAGGAGTCTATGAGAAAGACGAATAGAAGAAGAGATTGCATGGATCGAGCAGATTACCGATCCAACAGTCGAGATAAGGAGACTAAGAGAAGAAACGAGATAAGGAAATCAAAGATTCTATTGAGGAATAATGAAACAGCGGATAGACGTAGAAACAGATCTATTAATAGTAGTACTAGCTAATCAAAGATTCTGTAGAGATTGAGGAAGTTACCGATCCAAAAGTAGAAACAAGTCTATCGGTAGTAAAAGAAAGAGAAACTCAAAGAGTACGAGAGAGGAAGAAGTAGAGAGAAGACAGTCGAAGAGGTACAACGAGGTGAAGTCGAAGAACAGGAAAAGAAGTAGAGTTGCAGATGTTGAAGTTAGCGAACAGAATAACGTTTTAGGAGATAGCTATGAGGGTAGGTCTCAGTACACAAAAATGGATATAGTTTACGGCAGTAGTCGGTACAATGAACAGACTAATTGTGGTGGCTCATCAACAAACACATTATGATATATCAACACTTTGAGCTACGAAGTGTTGGAGAAGAGGTGACAATTAGGAGTTGTTTCAATGAGACAAATCAGAGAATAAAGAGAACATTGGAGATGTTGAGAGGATGCATACTGAGAATATATAGAGATGAGAATCTATTTTGGGAGGTCAAAACAGAATGACAAGGAGAATAGGTATGAAAAATGAGAAGACATTGAGAAATTAAGTAAAAAAGAAGAAGACATGTTCCAAGGTGGGAACGTAGATAGGACAACAAGAAGACATATTCCAAGGTGGGAACGTAGATAGGACAACAAGAAGACATGTTCCAAGGTGGGAACGTAGATAGGACAACAAGAAGACATGTTCCAAGGTGGGAACGTAGATAGGACAACAAGAAGACATGTTCCAAAGTCAGGACGTAGATAGGACAACAAGAAGACATGTTCCAAGGTGGGAACGTAGATAGGACAACAAGAAGACATGTTCCAAGGTGGGAACGTAGATAGGACAACAAGAAGACATGTTCCAAGGTGGGAACGTAGATAGGACAACAAGAAGACATGTTCCAAGGTGGGAACGTAGATAGGACAACAAGAAGACATGTTCCAAGGTGGGAACGTAGATAGGAAAACAAGAAGACATGTTCCAAGGTGGGGACGTAGATGGGACAACAAGAAGACATATTCCAAGGTGAGAACGTAGATAGGACAACAAGAAGACATGTTCCAAGGTGGGAACGTAGATAGGACAACAAGAAGACATGTTCCAAGGTGGGGACGTAGATGGGACAACAAGAAGACATATTCCAAGGTGAGAACGTAGATAGGACAACAAGAAGACATGTTCCAAGGTGGGAACGTAGATAGGACAACAAGAAGACATGTTCCAAGGTGGGGACGTAGATAGGACAACAAGAAGACATATTCCAAGGTGGGAACGTAGATATGACAACAAGAAGACATATTCCAAGGTGGAAACGTAGATAGGACTAAAAGAAGACATATTCCAAGGTGGGAACGTAGATAGGACAACAAGAAGACATATTCCAAGGTGGGAACGTAGATAGGACAACAAGAAGACATGTTCCAAGGTGGGAACATAGATAGGACAACAAGAAGACATGTTCCAAGGTGGGGACGTAGATAGGACAACAAGAAGACATGTTCCAAGGTGGGAACGTAGATAGGACAACAAGAAGACATGTTCCAAGGTGGGAACGTAGATAGGACAACAAGAAGACATGTTCCAAGGTGGGAACGTAGATAGGACAACAAGAAGACATATTCCAAGGTGGGGACGTAGATAGGACAACAAGAAGACATGTTCCAAGATGGGAACGTAGATAGGACAACAAGAAGACATGTTCCAAGGTGGGAACGTAGATAGGACAACAAGAAGACATGTTCCAAGGTGGGGACGTAGATAGGACAACAAGAAGACATGTTCCAATGTGGGGACGTAGATAGGACAACAAGAAGACATGTTCCAAGGTGGGGACGTATATAGGACAATAAGAAGACATGTTCCAATGTGGGGACGTAGATAGGACAACAAGAAGACATGTTCCAATGTGGGGACGTAGATAGAACAACAAGAAGACATGTTCCAAGGTGGGGACGTAGATAGGACAACAAGAAGACATGTTCCAAGGTGGGAACGTAGATAGGATAACAAAAAGACATGTTCTAAGGTGGGAACGTAGATAGGACAACAAGAAGACATGTTCCAAGGTGGGGACGTAGATAGGACAACAAAAAGACATGTTCCAAGGTGGGGACGTAGATAGGACAACAAGAAGACATGTTCCAAGGTGGGAACGTAGATAGGACAACAAGAAGACATGTTCCAAGGTGGGGACGTAGATATAACAACAAGAAGACATGTTCCAAGGTGGGGACGTAGATAGGACAACAAGAAGACATGTTCCAAGGTGGGAACGTAGATAGGACAACAAGAAGACATGTTCCAAGGTGGGAACGTAGATAGGACAACAAGAAGACATGTTCCAAGGTGGGGACGTAGATAGGACAACAAGAAGACATGTTCCAAGGTGGGAACGTAGATAGGACAACAAGACGACATGTTCCAATGTGGGAACATAGATAGGACAACAAAAAGACATGTTCCAAGGTGGGGACGTAGATAGGACAACAAGAAGACATGTTCCAAGGTGGGGACGTAGATAGGACAACAAAAAGACATGTTCCAAGGTGGGGACGTAGATAGGACAACAAGAAGACATGTTCCAAGGTGGGAACGTAGATAGGACAACAAGAAGACATGTTCCAAGGTGGGGACGTAGATATAACAACAAGAAGACATGTTCCAAGGTGGGGACGTAGATAGGACAACAAGAAGACATGTTCCAAGGTGGGAACGTAGATAGGCCAACAAGAAGACATGTTCCAAGGTGGGAACGTAGATAGGACAACAAGAATGACATGTTTCCAAGCAGGGTGGGGGACGTTGAGATAGGAACATCAAGAAGACATGATTCCAAGGTTGGGGAACGAGATAGGACAACGACAAGACGACTTGTTCCAATGTGGTTAAGAACCTATAGATAGGACAACAAAAAGGCATGTTCCAAGGTGGGGACGTAGATAGGACATGCAAGAAGACATGTTCCAGGTGGGAACGTAGATAGACAACAAGAAGACAATGTTCCAAGGTGGGGACGTAGATGGGACAACAAGAAGACATATTCCAAGTGGTAGAACGTAGATGACAACAAGAAGACATGTTCCAAGGTGGGAACGTAGATAGGACAACAAGAAGACATGTTCCAAAGGTGGAGACTAGATGGGTACAACAAGAAATACATATTCCAAAGGTGAGAACGTAGATAGGACAACAAAGAAGACATGTTCCAAGGTGGGAACGTAGATAGGACAAACAAGAAGACATGTTCCAAGGTGGGGGACGTAGATAGGACAACAAGAAGACATATTCCAAGGTGGGAACGTAGATATGACAACAAGAAGACATATTCCAAGTGGGAAACGTAGCATAGGACAAAAGAAGACATATTCCAAGGTGGGAACGTAGATAGGACAACAAGAAGACATATTCCAAGGTGGAACGTAATAGGACAACAAGAATGACATGTTCCAAGGTGGGAACATAGATAGGACAACAAGAAGACATGTTCCAAGGTGGGGACGTAGATAGGACAACAAGAAATGACATGTTCCAAGGTGGGAACGATAGGACAACTAAGAAGACCTAGGGGGGGGAACAATACAAGAAAAGACATGTATCCAAGTGGGAACGTAGATAGGACAAGCAAGAAGACATGTTCCAAGGTGGGGAACGTAGATAGGACATTACAAGAAGACATATTCCAAGGTGGGGACGTAGATAGGATAAACAAGAAGACCATGTTCCAAGATGGGAACGTAGATAGGACAACAAGAAGACATGTTCCAAGCATGGTGGGAACGTAGATAGGACAACAAGAAGATTAGTGTTCCAAGGTGGGGACGTAGATAGTTACAAACAAGAAGTTCATGTTGACTCTTATTCTTGGGACGTGTGATGATAGGAACAACAATCGAAGACAATTGTATCTCCAGATCGGTGGCGGAGTACTGTATGTATTAGGAACAATGCGAGTCTACGATTAGAACTAATGATTACCACATGTGGGTGGGGACGTTACGATAGGACAACAAGATAGACATGTTCAATGTGGGGCGTAGATAGAAACAACAGAGGACATGTTCACCAAGCGTGGGGACGTTGTTAGGCCAACAAGTAAGGATAATGTTCAGGTCGGGAACGTAAGAAAGGATAACAAAAAAGCATGTTCTAAGCGTGGGGAAAGTAGACATAGGACAATCAAGAAGACATATAGTGTCTTAGGTATGTCTGGTGAACGTAGATAGGACAACTTAAAGAAGGACAATTAGTTCCAAGAGGTAGGCGGTCGACGTTGATAGCCGACAAGACAATAGAAGACAATAGTCTTCCAAGGTGGGAACGTAGATAGGACAACTAAGAAGAATG
>JAMPIV010004121.1:1157500-1309017 GCA_024509875.1 Oreohelix idahoensis | reverse complement strand
CATTCTCTCCATAAGCTTTCCCGTGCAGCTTAGAAGGCTGATGGGTCTGTAGCTGTTGGGGTCCATTCGGTCTTTGTCCTTTTTGGGGATTGGAACTAGTATTGCTTCTTTCCAGGCTTGTGGTACTATTCCACGCTTCCAGCTATAGTTCATAATCTTGAGGAGTACTTTCTTGGCCTTAGGCCCTAGCTCTTTAAGCATGTCATTTGTTACCCTGTCTTTTCCAGGTGACTTTCTTTGCTTAAGGGATACGATGGCTGCCTCTAGCTCTCTCATGGTGAGGTTTGTTGTCATATGCTCTTCTGGAACAGTTGGTATATTTTGGTAAATTTCTTGCTCTTTGGAAATTTCCTGTTTTCTGTCCAGTGGAATATTTATCTGGCTCTCAGGTGAGAATTTTTGAGCAAAAACATTAGCTGCCTCTTTCTTTGTGAGTATTTTTTCATTTTGTTGTAGGGCTATTTCCTTATTTTTGCATTCCTCATTATTTAAGACTTTGGCGAGCCTCCATAATTTTCTTCCATCTTTATCGAGGTTAAGACTTTCTGTTGTTTTGATCCAACTATTTTTGGCTGAACAGTTTAACATTTTCCTGTATTTTGCAGAGATAGCTTTGTAGGCGATGTTTGCCTCAACTGTTTTGACCTGTTCTGCTACATCTCTGGCCTCTGTTACCTGTTCTTCCAGTTCATTGAGTTCTTCTGTCCAGTACGGCTTATAATCTTTCCTCGCCCCTCTTGGTATTGATTCCAGGGCAGCTTTCAGAACTGCTTTGTTAAATCCGTCAACTATTTCTCCAATTCTTTTGTTTTGGGTGTTTATGGAACCACAGTATTCATCAGTCAGTGCTGAGAACTTGTTCCAGTTGGCCTTTTTGTAGTTCCAGCGGGGTAATGGTTTATGGAGGTGGAGTGTATGTTCCATATTGATCGTTAATTTGATCGGTTTGTGGTCACTGCCCGCCAATTGGTTGAGCACAAAGCGTTCGATCTTATGGTTGATGTCTCCTGTTGAGAAGGCAAGGTCGGGTGTCGAGGTCGATTGCCATCTTCTTGAGTAGAAGCTGGGTGTATCATCTGCTCTATTGATGAGTTGTAGATTTGAGTCAATCTCCCAGTCCTCTACCTCAATGCCACGGGTATCAGCCTTTGTGTAACCCCACCTTTCTGAATGGCTGTTGAAATCACCAACAACTAAGCAGTTGGTGCGCCTAATCTCCATTGTGGCTAATGAAAGATCTTTATCTGGGGGGGGGGGGGGGGGGGGGGGCATATAGGTTGTATACTCCAACGGTCTGATCATCTATCGTGATATCAGCTCCTATAATTTCCGCCTGACCGTTTGTAGCAACAGAAAGTTCTCTGCTAGGCAAGGAATTTCTGATTAACATGAGTACTCCTCCCTTGTGTCCCTCTCTATCAAGCCGGAGGGTTTCATATCCTCTTACAGAAAATCTGTGGTTTGTATTTAGGTGTGTTTCCTGTATGCAGGCTATATCAATTTGCTCATCATGTAGTTTTTTTGTGAGCGGTAGTTTCTTCCTTAGGACACCTTCTGCATTCCATTGGAGTATATTTAGTGTTCTTTCCTGGGTGTTTTGTCCAGTCTCATTTTCTCTAATATTCTGCGCCCTGGCTGCACGATGCAGAGATAAGTGACCACCAGTAGCCTTGGGTGGACCCCTTCGAGGCAGGGAGTCCGGCAATCTTCCCACCTGGCGGGACTCCTTGGGTCGAGCACTATCTCGTTGAGTCATATCTGTGTCTGTCATCTCATGGCGGTTTGCGTTGCACTATGTTGTGCGCCTTGCGGCCCAGTGCATCCGTCTTCAGCATGCATTTGTTCGGGACTGCTTCCCTAGCCTCCGGTTTTCCGTGACCTTCCTACAAGGCAGCAGTTGTTTTACATCAGAGTTGTCTCTCCTATGAGAGCTATCTTTCTGGACTAACGAGTCTTTCCTACCTGGGTTTGTGTGAAGTTGTCCTTCTCTTAGGTGGATTGTCAACCAAGACTACATGCTTTATACGAAGTGAAGACATTTGTTGATGACGCCATTATAGTAAAGCATGTGAAGAAAGTACACGTAATCTTTTTGTGAACAGAATTTTCTGACATGACAAGATGGCTGACAGTGTCGTTAGCTGAACATTCCAAAATCATGCCCTCATTCAGGTATATACGCAACATGCAGACATTGCATGTAGCACAAAACATGGGGGAGGTCTCCTCACATGAACCCAATGGCTCGTACCAACTCAATCACTTACGAAAAATTGCAGTAAAGCGGGAAAAAACTCCAAAATCTCGAATTACAAACTGTGTCGGACATCTTGAACCGGAAGTCCTAGCCAATTTACAAGAATTTTACACAAACACTATAAGATATGTGCGTATGTGTGTGTGTTTTAAGTTGTTATCGATCAGAATAGACATCATTGTGCTGCGGTGCGGGCACACCCACAGGTGCTCAGCCTGCCTCAACAAAAGCTGAAGTGTGTGAACGCTGACTGTTCTATTTGCGTCCTGGCTGTATACATGCTTGATCCTCTCCTACGTCCATCCTTGTTAACCTAACATCTGATGCCAAATTCAGCAATCTTAGCCTTGTTGATTCATCGATTGAAGAGTCGGTCTCTAACAAGCAATCGTTAGTGGTCTTGACGTTATCTTCCTAATGTATGTAATAAAAGAGAAAGACGTTTTTTTTATAAAACGGTAGAAATGTTGTGCAATAATTTGTTCCTTTCAAGTCTGCTATCCATTTATGTTTTTGATCTTCGTGCTATTTTATCTTTACTAGCTGTAGATTTTATACTTTTTTTAGACGATCTTGTCCAAGAAATAAATACCTAACTGGCCGAAATGTTGTTTTCTTTCTATCTATTCTTCCGCACAACGTAATCTTCAGTTTGCTATATGCTTCACCGCCCTTGGACGTGGGACTAGATAACAAAATTGGCGGGGTCCTATATATGCTAGTCCAGTCTGGCCGAAGTCTGCAATCTGATGGCGGGCAAAACATGATTAATGAAGTCGTATTCGATACCACCAATGGTCAAACTGAGGACCAAAACTTTACAACCCGATATCATGATTTGGGACATGGGAATTGTATTTCTTCGTACATTCTCAGACACCTACTTGATTAAGTTTAAAGAAAATAGTGCTCATCTTGAGGGTATCTCCATAGAGCTTTTTCCAGGAACTGTACTGGTGACGGCCATAAGTGCTTCCTTGTGCCTTGTCTCTACAGTACAGGGGAGCTGCATTTACAAATAATGTTCCAATTTAACCAATGAGGTAGCGAGGTCTTCTTTCTTCTTTAGTACCTTTTTAACCAAGCCTTCCCAGCGGTTCCGTTCATGGGAAATCTAGTGAATTCTTTGTGATGTTTTAAATATTGTTCGTATGTCTGTCTTGTATTCTTTCAGAGTGTTTTTTTATGTTTCCTTTTATTCTATTGCTATTCTGAGGACTCCAGGAACGTTATCATTTCGATGCCTTTAACTGGGTCAGAACTGCATGAACTAGCACCAGGATTTTGGCGACTGGAGTGTTTTTACTTCAGTAGAAAGACAATCTTCAAGAAATGAAACAAACAATAAAAAACGTCAAATAAAGAATTCACGTGCTACCTGTTTAGTGTGTTTTGTTTCGCTGGCATACATATCGATATTATATCGGGGCACGATATTAATGTCAAGACAACGACCTCAAAGTACGGATTTAGTGTGTGTATTTGACTTATTTTAGTGTGTGTAAATTTACCACTATTTATGTAAATCTCTGCGGCAGAAACGGTGACTTTCTTAGTCGCCTAGCTTGACCTGCATGACGGTGCATAATACCTCTTTCCCTTTTCCAGAAAAGTATGGTCACTGCATATATTAATATTTGTCTTGGATTTACTAATTTCCAATGAAATAACATGTAAGTCGCTGCACATTGCGATGGTTGATATTTATAACACATAAGGAAGGGAAACCCGAGGCCTGTAAACAGTAAATAAATATTAGACAAACATAAAGGTATGTTATCGGGCACTCGTAAGAAATAAAGAAGTAGAAAACTAGTTTTGGTGATGCCTAGATGGCAGGGAGGATAGTGTGATTCGCTTGCATAGCTAGGCGGGGTTGTCGCACGGAAGGTCCTGTGTTCGAGTCCTGGGTAAACCACTCACGTCTGTTGTTTTTCTGTTGTCTAGTTTTCTACTTCTTTATTTCTTACGAGTGCCTGAAAACATACCTTTATGTTTGTCTAATATTTATTTACTGGTTGATATTTAGAATGTTTTTGAAAAGCATGATTAAAATAACAGCCTCTTGCACAAACTCACACTATCTCCATCCGACGTCATGGCTATTAGAAAAATGGTGCATCAACAAAGTTATGCCACGTCTTTATCTCCTGTGCCATTCAGTCCAGGTTTTTCATTATTTTCTTTAATTGTTCAAATGTGTATCTAGTTTCTTTCTTCGTGTGTTTGTTCATTTTACTTCACATTTCTTACCTTGAGGATTCCAGAATTAGGACTGCCTTGTAACGATATGAACAAAATTCCCGAATAAAAGTCGTGACTAACGTCAGCGTCCTCTTGAGGCTTCCTGAAGTAGAAACATCATTCTTCATTTTATATCTCTACTAAGAGAAATCTTGAGCGACGGTTGATAACTTTGAAGTTTGGCCATTGTTGGACCATCTTTGCAGAACAGGGAAGGTGATGATAAGGGGGAAAAGTCGTAAAAAGTAAAACCATTTAAAAAACGTAAATTATATTTTGACATAAACAGTTCAGTCCATCTTCATTCTAATCATATATTATGTATTTTTTTGTTGGTCACGAAAATGGTGAGGAAGACACGTACAAACTTTCGCGTTCTTATCTTCTTCTTCCTACACTCTCAGACGTCCACTCTCAGACGTCCACTCTCAGACGTACACTCTCAGACGTCCACTTGAATGTTTTCAAAGACAGCAGTAGTCACCTTGAGGCTATTTGAACCGCAGTAGAGCTTTTCCACGAATGGTACTGGTGTCGGCCATATGCGCTTTCTCTGTTTCCGCATGTGTTGGGCAATTTTGAAGCAGATGTTCGGCAGTCATTTTATCAGTGCCACTTTGACCTGATGGCAAGCGACATGAGGAATTGGAATGCGTTTGTTAAAGGCCTTTGCTCCCTGGGGACTTCAAGGTTATAGAATAAATATTCATCACTCAGTTGTGAGCATTGTATCCATACATTTCTCTTCTGTTTTTTCTATTCTTTCATTCCATTTATTTGCATACTCCTGCCAATTTTTCCACTTTCCGAAGACACTTCTCTGTCGGCCCAAATGGAAACTAACGAAAGCATCGAGCGATCCATTTTTCCTGTAGCCATCTTGTCTAGCTAAATGAGCATTAAGTTGGTTTACGAACGACGGCAACAGGGGAAGCGAATCAATGATATCTGCTTGGATTGACAAGAGGACTGACACAATTTGTGTCGCCTCTCTCCGTTCCTCTACGTTTATTTTGTTCTTTTCTTTTCATTGTTAGGTTGTGGGTCATCAACGGCTTAACGCTGTTTGAGCGCTGTTACATTAAGACAAGATGAATCAATTAGAAGACGCAGACAATTTGAAGATGGGCTACACATATGACATATAATAGCCAGACAAGGAAACAGTACGAATAGACAAGGAAGGAGAGTGGGAATAGACAAAGTATGGTTATAGACAAAGAAAAAGAGCAGGAATCGAAAGCATTTTGCTCAAAGATCAGGAAAGCGGCAGCAGTCGGTACTTCCAAGTAGAGGTTGCATAATGTTTGTTAATTTCTTATGCATTTCTCTGTATATTCCTTAGTTCATGCTTTCTTTGCCTTATGTTTTCATTCGTTTGTCCGTGGCGAAGACATTGGGGCCGTAACGTTGTCAATTTTCTTTGTCCTTCGCTCTGGTAAGACGTATTATCTACTGCTGATTACTAGCCGTTAAGAGATTAAGCAGAGTGAGTATAAACAAGGAAACAAAGTAGATGTAGATAAACATAACAGAGTGGGTATAGAGAAAGACACAGAGTGGGTATAGAGAAAAGAACAGAGTAGATAAAGACAATGAAAGAGAGTGGGTATAGAGAAAGACACAGAGTGGGTATAGAGAAAAAAACAGAGTAGATAAAGACAATGAAAGAGAGTGGGTATAGAGAAAGACACAGAGTGGGTATAGAGAAAAAAAATGGGTATAAAGAAAAAATGGGTATAGAGAAATACACAGAGTGGGTATAGAGAAAGACGCAGTGGATAAAGAGAAAGTAATAGAGTGGGTGTAAATAAAGAAAGTTGATCTAGAGAAAGAAACAGAGTGGATACAGAGACAGACACAGAGTTGGTATAGAGAAGAAAACAGAGTGGGTATAAGAGAAAAAAAACAGAGTGTGTATTGTCATGGGTTGCCTCCTCTTTGCTCTGTAGTGATGGTTTAGCAATGGCCAAAACCTAAAGTATCTAATGCGGGTCTTCAACGGTATCTACCTTTTCATAAGATTACTCTTGGCAGAAATGCAAATAGAAGGATGATGATGCTTCTACCTTGAGGGAGTTTTCACAAGATATCCAGAAATAAAGAACAATTCTGTATATGTCTTAGCACAGTTAATTTATTATCTGCCTGACAACTTTTGTGAAGGGATGTATTGTATGATTTAGCATTTTCAAGCCCCCAACTGATTTAATTCAGTGAAATCTTAATTTAGTAGCTCTGTTTGAAGTGTATTTAAGGTGTCTGAGACATACGGGTGCTTCACACTCAAAAGGATTAAATCAACTATAAATTTGTATATATACAAATAACTAAATGTAATAATCAATTATATTTAACAGTGTAAAATGAATAATTCTTTTTAAAAAAGTTAATCATCACCGTGTGATGTTATGGATATTAAGGGAATTGTCTGAAAGTTCACTTGGCAGCTTTTAAATTTGTACTTAGCTGCCAGTAAGTTTGTTGGTTTCAGCTCCAGCCGATGTTTGGTTCTTTGCACTGATGCATTCTCGTCACTGGACAAGTCTGGAGGGGTTGACACGTTCCAAGATATATCAGAGAGTAATCACGTAGCTCGTCCAGCGTCTTCAAGAACCGTCTGATGATGGTGTCTAGCGTTAACAGTAGGCCACTTATACCATACACTTTGTTCCAGACATAGCACCTCAACTGGTACCACAGATTAGTATTATGAAAGAAGAGATACAAATACCCTCCTGAGGATTGGGTTTTCTGACACACACTCATGTGACCCCCTTTTCATTCCACCTTTCCATCTACCTCAGATCGTTACCCTCTATGAGCATTAATATTAATCCCAGTGAGCGGAAAACATTCATTAAATTATATTGAATATCTTTACATTTGCACTGGTTGAAAAGGTGAAAAATAAAATAAGTATGTACATCAGTTCTATCATCATCCACTCCTTGCTCCATATTGATTTTGGGACTACCTCTGCTTTTGGTTCTCTATGGGAAACCCGCATAAAGTAGTCACTAGCTCTGTAGTGAACTTCTAAATACAATATCTAAATTAGAATATAACAGTATAGTGCATAAAGTCAAAGATAGGATAGTACTACAAATTTTCGGCGAGAATTGTAGTTGTCGCCTACGCCTTCAGCGTATTATTTGATAACACTTTGGCCGAACCAAAAAGGGTACCCTATTTTTCAAATTCGTCCTTGAGACAAACGTACCACTTTTCCAAGTTCAAAAGAAGTATTTGCCTAAAATACATTGTAGAGGGGAGGGGCACGGAGAGATAACCAACGCAAATCACGTCTCACATTGTTTCTAAAAATAAAACCAACTTGCTAGCCTTGCCCTTAGGCGGTTTTCAAATTACGATGTAAACGTTAGAAAATGTGGACACTACAGTCAGGAAAACACGCTTAGCTCTTGTGGCGAATGACGTAATTCTCGTGTATTACGAGAGACTCTCGTATTTAGCTTGAAAGTACATGGAAAAAGAATTGAACAGGAGGTAGTTTAAAAATAAACAACTAAAATAGAAAAAAAGATAGAATGTTGAACCAAGCCACTTAGCCCCATAAAAATCATATATTCGTGTACCTGAAGACTTTTTAACCACGAATATGTTGTTAGTTATCTAAATAGTCCATTAAATAATCAAATATTGGTAATAATACATAGAGAATCGGAGATACTGTCAGGTCAAGTCATGTCTGCTTAGATTGGATAGCATATTTTTTGGGGGAAAAAATTAGGTGAAAGAAAGGCTAAGATAGTACGATGAAGTGGATTGGATGAAATTTGAAGGAAGCCGAAATATTATTGGCTAACCTAAATATACAAATCTAGTTGGTAATAGTAACACATAGAGGTTTGAGATATTTTTAAAAAATAAAGTTTCATTCAAGAAAAGAGATGCTTGGTCTCATTGGCCAAAGCCTTTTACTTTAACGAAATAGTAAGCTGCTCGCTGCCATTTTTTCGAAATATTCTGAGGAACAAGCAGCGATGAGCAGACTTGTGCTTTGTTTTAAACTAAATAACAACAGAAAGCAGTCTGAACAGAGGCAGTGATGAAAGTGTGCCATATTCTATTGCCTAATTCATCGTTACTTGTTTATATTTCCTTGATATGTGGTAAGATTGATTTTATTGACTTTTTAATTAAAAAAGGGTTGTGTGAAAAAAGAAAAGGCCATGTAAAAGATTGTAATTAAATGGTTCCATAGCAGACTTAGGCATAGCCTCGATGTTGATCCATCATATAAGGGACTATCTAAGAAGTTTAAAACTACAGGACTATATATATGATGGTCATACAGGAACATTACACCTATCTTATTGCATGGAAAAGATTACTGCAGGAATGACAGAGGCGTAGCATCCATTAAGGAAGAAAAAAGAAAACTGGTACCATTTGTTCCATCAAACTAAAGTGGAGAAGCAGAGTTGTCAGAGAGAGCTGACCATGTTCTTTTGTATTGAATGTATGTTTACATATAAATTAGGAGGAATTAGTTTGATTTTAAGACAGAACCATAACTTGCATCGACAGGGGTTCCTGCTGGCACTTGTCTGGTGCTGGTACTCGATGATAGAGAAATTCAGCACGAATTCTAAGAGTCTCTGGTACCTACTTGTATTAGAGACGTTCAAGACCAGAGGAGACTGAAGTGTTTGGCCAAACCAACTACAACTGCTGTGATTCCAGGATCCAGATAAGTGCAATATCTGGACTGGGACAACTTATCCCGACTAAAGAAAAATCTCCTGTATAGACAAAAACGTTCCTCCAAAAGACTAACATAAACAATTCTAGTGAAACAAAAGAACATTGGGATGATGATAATCCCCAACCTGCCTTCTAGTACCAGTAGTAAATAGAGTAATTAACATCAACTTGAGAATTTGTAACAATGTACTATGGACATATTGTCAGTTGTATGTAAATATCTTTATATATATTTGTAAATATATCTATCCATCTAAATTAATTCTCATTGAACTGTAGTCCTGACCAAAACAACTTTAGGCTCAGGACCAATAAAATTTAACAAAAGAATTTTTAAATATAAAATTTAACAGCTGGAGTTAGTTGAGTTTATCATAGTAATTAGTATATGGTTGTATATGTTTTTGTATTGAGATTCTTTAACAACACTCTCACAATACCCTAGACACTTTATGTAGCTTTCAGGCATGCTAGTCAATAAAGAATATAACTTAGAGTGAGATCGTAGGGTGGTAACAAGAAAGGTACTCTGTAACACAGTTGTCCATTGTTTACCTCAGAGACCTTCACAGTTGATCTCACTCAAGTACAACTATACGCACACCATTCTTCTTAACATCAAAACCCACCACAAGCTCTTGCAGTGGTTGTTCATGAAACCATCATTCTACATGCTGAGGTTGCCAGCCTCATATAACTTTGACATCCACAAATAATTTTCAAATGTTAAAAAATGCATAATATTGAATTTTAATATGTACAACTAACCCCACAATTTCCTTGGGAATACGGACTCCTCGCTCAGAGAAATAGTTAAGGCAACTTGTTTAAATAAGATGCCTCTTAAACGCGGTCTGGGGTATTACTTTTTACTGGACTCACACTCTGACTTTGTGTTCAGATTCCTAGGATTCCGGCTTTCCGTGTTAATGTAGGTAGAGTTTTCCTGGGATATAAGTCCTTATTATGCTTAAACAAGGTCCGGTCTGACAAATGGAATTCTGACCCTATTCCTTTCTCTGGCTAGCTGGTTGTCTTCTTGACGAGGAGATTTTCACAGTGCTCTAAACCAGCGAAAGTGTCAGACTATATTGCAACTTTCGTCCCACGCACGTTGTTATTACTATCTGATCAATCTCCAATCAGAAGTGTTGTTTATAACTTCTAGAATTCCCCAGCAAATTGTATTCAATCATGCGTGTTATGATGGGATTTATCCCAACAATTTGCTCATAAGAATATTCTGCGTCATTTAAAAAAAAGTTATTTACCATATAAGGAATTGTTATTTCCGGCTATTTGTTCCTCTATTATCACAAATAATGTCTTCCCGGAAACTTATTACAGCATTCCGTCTTTCAGGTGCATGTCTGTAATACGTCACCACATGGATAATTTACTGCCCTGTACCTGTGTAAACAAACATTCATCGTGTAACCATCTGGGTTGTGTTCTCTCAACGAGAGAAATTAGGATATTACAATAGCCATATCAGAGCTAACCAAGCTCACCGTGCGATCTTCGTGTTAATCCGGCGCGCCAATGTCTGGTACACGAGAATTTTACTAACATGACTGTCGGTCAATTTTACATTACGTGTCTCCTCTCTCAGTAGGGACGATCAGGCAAACAGACATGACGAATTATTACAGGAAGAAGTGTAAACAAGTGAGTAGGCACGTATTTCTGTGCTCCGAAAATGAGAAATAATTAGATCATGGGGGGGAGAGAAAGAGAGAGAGAGAGAGAGAGAGAGAGAGAGAGAGGGAGAAAGAGAAAAAAGAGAGAGAGAAAATACGAAAAGGGGAGCGAAAAAATTACGTCACAGGTATAGCGAAAGAAACAGAGTTTACATAGAGAAGAATACAGAGTGGGTATAGAGAAAGAAACAGAGTGGGTATAGAGAAAGAAACAGAGTGGGTATAGAGAAAGAAACAGAGTTGGTATAGAGAATAAAACAGAGTGGGTGTCGAGAAAGAAACAGAGTTTATGTAGAGAAGAAGACAGAGTAGGTATAGAGAAAGAAACAGAGTGGGTATAGATTAAAAACAGAGTGGGTATAGAGAAAGAAACAGGGTTGGTATAGAGAAAGGAACAGAGTGGGTATAGTGAAAGTAACAGAGTGGGTATAGAGAAAGAAACAGAGTGGGTATAGTGAAAGAAACAGAGTGGGTATAGTGAAAGAGAGTGGGTATAAAAACAGTGGGTATAGAGAAAGAAACAGACTGGGTGTACAGAAAGAAATATAATGGGTTTAGAGTAATGAGAGTGAATGTAGACATAGAAACAACGTGGGAATAGACAAGAAAAAGAGTGAGTATAGACAAAGGAACAAAGTGGGTATAGACACGATAATAGAGTGGGTATACACAAGGAAATAAAGCTAGAATAGATAAGGAAACAGAGTGGATATAGGCAAAGAAATAGAGTGGATATAGACAAGGAAGCAGAGTGGATATAGACAAGGAAATAGAGTGGATTATATTTACGAAAACAGAGAGGGGATAGATATGAAAAGTGAATGGGTATAGATAAGAAAACTGAGTGTATATAGATTAAAAAAACAATTATTATGTGTCTCAGATATTTAAGAATTTTTACTTGTTCCAATATCGGTCCGTTTATTTTTATTAATTCTCAAATAGACTCATAATTATTCATCAGCTCTGTACGGAGACTGGTCCATCAAGAATACCCTTCTGTTCTTTTTTATCCATTCGTGTTTTTTTTTTTTCACGTCTTATTAAATTAAAATAAATATTCAAGCCACACGAAAGGACAAGAACAATTGTTCAAGATTATTGGAGAAATAAGAATGCTGATTTTAAAGGCCGACAGAAGCAACATCAACATTCATTACAACAGCTGATTAAGGTAACAAGAGCACTCAGAAAGAACCTTCCCGAGCCAACAAAAACCAACTTTAAGAACAAACAAAAACCCTCTGTAAGAATGAACAAAAGCACGCACGAATAAGTGACCAACAAAATCCCACTTTAAGATAAGGCTGGAAATGATTTAAAAAAAATCTTCATCGATTAATCGAATTGCTTTGATGGAAGATTAAATCGATCTATTTCGAACAATTTGATAAATTGTAAAATAATCATAAATAACTTTTCTTTTTAAATATTACCAAGGACTTTATTTATTTTACTTGTCATAAGGCAAAATTGTCACGAGAATATAATTAAAATACTGAAGGGTTACCAAATTATTTTTATTGATCATATTTTCCAAATTCCATATCGCAAACCTCTAAGAAAGCAAAGTCTCTAGCATTTAGTTAAAAAATATATAAATTGGTAAAAATTTTATACACGATTAAAATATGTTTTTATCAAATAATCGATTAAAATACTTTTAAACGATATATCGATTAATTGATTAATCATTAAAGACCCCAGGCGTACTGAACGAAAGAACGACAGAATGAGCGAACAACAACAAAAAAACACTCGGCAAAATCCTACAGAAATGAAAACACCACAACATCACCAACCCAATCTGGCAGAGCCGATAAAGGCTAGGATTAGATCCCCGCCAAAGTTGAAGAACGGTTGTTGTCTGGATTCCAACCAACCTCTTGCCAAAATAGCAGATTCAGTTTAAGAAAGATAACCTACATGGACCAGTGAGTGTTGAGAAACTGTAGTAACAGTAACGCTATCTTTGAAGTGTTAACACTTCTGTAACCAATTGTAACGCGAACCAGTGACAAGAGACACTACCCCCGTGGTGGCCAAAGCGCGTAAGGCATAAGGGGGTCTATAGTTCCCGAAGGTCTCTGGTGAGATAAAGGTCTCTGGTGAGATAAAGGTCTCTGGTGAGATAAAGGTCTCTGGTGAGATAAAGGTCTCTGGTGAGATAAAGGTCTCTGGTGAGATAAAGGTCTCTGGTGAGATAAAGAAAGAAAAGCACCACTGCAGCCTCAGGCATGTCGTAAATGGCAACTAATATGAGGTTGGGTATGAGGCTGACAACCTCATCATGTACAAGAAAATAACCACAGAAACCACGGTTGCAAGAGCATGGCTACTTACAGAGGAACTAGCTGTAGTGGTGGACGCCTGTTTCCTAGTGATGATGAGGAATATATGATGATGTTAATGCTGATGATGAGGAGGATAATGAGGATAAGGATGAGAGTAATGGTGAGGATGATGATGAGGGTGATAATAATGATGCTGTTTATGATAATGATGCTGATGATGATGTTGGTGATGATGCTGCTGCTGATGATGCTGATAATGATTATGCTGCTGATGATGATGATGATAATGATCATGATGATGCTGATGATGATGGTGGTGGTGATGATGATGGAGCTGCTGATGATGGTGTTGATGATTATGCTGCGGAGGATGATAATGATGATGATGATGATGCTGACGATGATGCTGAAGAAGATGATGATGACGTTGCTGCTGATGTTGATGCTGATAGTGATGATGACGATGATAATGATGATCATAATGATGATGATGAATCAGCTCCATACTCTAGTATAGCAAATAAAAAAACCGTGAAAGAATGAGGATGAGATTAAGGATGAGGATGATGATGATGATGAGATTGAAGATGAAGGTGATGATTCTGACGATAATGATGCTGATGATGATGATGCTGAAGATGATGATGAAGCTGATGATGATGATGAAGCTGATGATGATAATGATGCTGATTGTCCTGATGATGATGCTGAAGATGGTGATGATATGCGTGACGATACAGCTGTGCGATCTCACGTCCACTCCGTCAGTATCACTTTTTTTTCTTCATTGTTCTCTTCCTCTCACTCATCGCTGTTATTTGGCATAATTTTTGCCCTTTCATTCATTATTTTACTCTCTATGCTGAATCTAGTAAGGTGAAGTCTCTAACACTCTACTCCCGTACGGACGTATCTGCTCTACACGCAGAATTGTTTACGTTCCGCAAGGTACATGCGATAATACCTGGTAATTATACCGGTCATACGCTTATCTATTCTCTCAGTCTGATCACCCTTGGAAACGCGGCGGTCCAACATTTGACCCCAGTGAAAAGCTGATGACCGTGTTGACACAAGCTTGTATTGTGCGTACGATGAAAGAAGACAACATTGTCTGACCAGACATCTGTCTGGTGGAGGCACGCAGATAAAGGCGATAATTGGATAACCTGTCGGTGTAGACATCTTGGCAGAGGACATTACGCCAGGAAAACATGGTCACAATATTGTGGTAGGCACATAGGTGCAGCCGGAAAAATATTATGTCTTATTATAAAAAGAGGTCACGCGTGAAATTTTAAATTTAATATTAAAACACGCGAGGGGATATTTTGAATTAAAACTTTCCCACCCAAACAGTGCTAGAGAGATTTGATTGGTTTGAATTGAGAGCCGGAATATACAATGAATTCTATTGGAACATTCGGCGGAAACACCATCTGTGATTTGAACTGAGAATGAGAGATTTAATCTAGTGAACTAAGAAACACAGAACAAAAAGCTTCGAAACTTCATACGAGCAACTCCCAACAGCCAGGAAGATGTGACAGTACGGAGAGCTTGGTAGTTAGACTATCTCCTTAAAGGTTAAGAAGAGCTGTCTCTCTTTTTATTTATCTTCCTATTTTATAAAGAGGGAGTGATGTGTAGTATAGTGGTCTAGTCTTCTAGTTCAGTAGACTCGCTATCACAAGAGTTTTATCTCCTAGAAGAAGTTTTACTGACCCATGTTCTTTTGGATCTCATTAATGATGGAGACCTTGTGGTTAGATATTCAAATCCCATACAGATAATTTCGAAAATAGCGACAGTCAAGTATTTACCAAGTCAGGGTAGTACAAATTTTCAGCTTTTATTGGTATAGGTTCCAAATCCGGAGTATTTTCAGAACATGCGCATCTCAATTCACTGTGGTTACTGATTTAGATTTTTTTTCTTTTCAGATGAACAAACAATCCTTTGTTCGTGCACTCTCTCATTCAATTATCTCAAATACAGCGTTCCTTTGTGGGGATCCTCTACATCGATCTTGTGTTACTAATTGATTAGCCCTCTATATCTATTTAGTTGCAAGGTGCTATCAATTTCTTCAAGACCATTCAATAGTCTATGTCACAGCTGAGCGAAACGTCTTAGTCACGTGCTTACCTCGTGCAAAAAATGTACGACATACCTCGTGGCCGAGTAACACTCTGATATGTAAATACCAAATGGTTGTATACATAATCGTGAATCAAATTCAATGACAAAGTACGAATATTATCCACCGACGAGACCTAAGGTTTCTTTTCTAACCAGGAGTTGGTCACAATCGCAAACCGCCGCGCCCGTACAGTTAGAACACCTTATATGCAATGGTCATATTTATCTTTTCTCTTCTCCAACTCGAGTCAGACCCCCCAATTCTTCAATACCCTGGGATATATATACCCAAAAGCAGTGCCTAGCTAACTACTAATGCATGTTTTCCATTCGTTGGTAGACCGGAAACCATTGATACATGGCTTATGGTTGGTCTTCCGGTCTAACTTGTGTGTACTCACACAAGGTTTGATGACGTCAGGGGTTCTTGTTATACACACAAGTGATTTGACGTCATCGTTTTATGACTAGTGTTAATTTGACTAGCTAGTCTTTATCTAATACTATTTTCTACTTAATGGTAGAGCTGTTAGCGCTTAAGTAGTAGGAGTAGACCATCCGGTCACAAAGAGAAGGATCGGACCTAGAATTCCTATATCAAAAGTGACAGATCGACAGTATTTGGGCAACTCTGAAACCCTAAGAGTAAACCCGCATATTTAAATACACAGACTGTAAAACGTCAGGACCAGGACTTTATAAATACAAGACTGGAAACCTAGGAATTGGATCATCAGTCATAAGAGAAATAATATCCTAGACCAAGTGTATCGCAGTAAACCCGTCGAAGAGAATTTACTAGTTTTTCAGGCCAAGTGTATCATAGAACACCGTCATAAGAGGAATTTCTCGGACGAAATTGATTCCAGAGCATATGCACCGAAATTACTCGCGTCCATCTGAAAACCTGTGCAAGGAAGATTGTGTATTCCCAAAAATTTGGGGTAAGTTGTGAACATTTCTATTACAAACGTGAATTTAACATATTTTCTTGCTAGTGGATATATGTGAGGCTGGCAACCTCAACATATGAAATTAGTATATTCATGAACCACTACAGCAAGAGCTGGTGATTGATGATGATAGGAAACTCTTTACAGAGCGATACAACAGGAAGCAATCTGATCATCAGAAGAAGTCCCCCCATCCGACAAGTGTTTCGGCCCGATTACTCCTTTACACTCTAGGGGGGGGGGGCCGGGCCCACTTGGGTCATGACTCCCAAGCGTCTCAGCTTCCTGTTGTCTTGTATCGAACATGAACCCATTTCACTTATGGTAGCAACTTTTAAATCCACAACGCCAGCCGTGGAGGCAATTGTGAAAGTAACAAAGAGAAGACAAATTATTCCGTTCGTTCCGTCGCCCTTCACAACTAAGGACACACATTGAGACACTAGCGCGCAGCCGACGAGCGTTAGCCCTTGCGCGCCGCAAGCCACTGAAATGCTGTAACTGACACTCCCTATAGTATACATCGCTTGTTGCCCCAGAGTCGCAGCCCTTTCACTAGTACACCAAAAAACTCAGCGTTGTGGACTTGGAAAAATTTTGGTGTTTTCTGTACCGCAGCGTTTATTGTCACGATTTCCATTGCCCATTGCGGTTGTTTCACAGCCAGCCTGATGCCTTTTCGGCAGTTTCACTAAGCCTCTTCAGTGCCCTTGTTCTAGACTGTCCCTTCAGCCCCAAAAGTTTCAATAAATCATACACTGATGCAGCTACAAGCCCTCTTGCGCCCACTTCAACCGCCATGACCCTTGCACTGAATCCATCGTGTCTCAGATCCGCGGCCAGATCGCTATACTTGGCCGCTTTGAAAGAATGTTGCTCGTCTAATCTGGATTCAAATGGCACGGTCAGTTTAATCAGTATGACCTGAAGCGTTGCTGAAGAATGAAGCACTATATCCGGCCGTCTCCGCGATTTTCTGATACTCTCTGGATATGCCCCCCGTCCAGGTAGATCTACCGCCATCTCCCAGTCGTTTGCACAGTCAAGAAGAGATGGTAAACTGCTACCAGGTTTACTCGGTTTGGGGTGTGCTGACTTTCCTGCCCTCAGAAAGTATGTGTTTGCGGTGTCTGGCCGGACTTTGCTATTCGCTTTCATTCTTGCCTGATCTATTGTCGCAGCAAGCTCATTTAGCACTTTGTTATGGCGCCGAGTGTATCGCCCTTGCCCTAATGCCACCTTACACGCTGAGAGCACGTGTTCAAGTGTCTGCCTCCCCTGGCACAGGGGGCACTGCTCATCATCCGACTTTCCCCATTTCACAAGGTTGGTGGCCGACGGCAGCAGGTCATACATTGATCTAACCACGAAGCTGAGCCTAAGAGGTGCCATATGCCATATATCATTCCATGTCAAGGATCTCTGCAGGGCTCCTTCGTGCGGGAAACCCGACAGCAGAGCGATCCCTGACTCCGACTGGAGTCGTGATGAGTGATGACTACATCATATGTGCCTCCAGTGTAACACATTATCTTGTGATATTTATGTACCTTTTTTAATTATAATTCAGGAAATCATTATTCACGCACTCCAGACGCAATTTCCTAGTTAACACCCAGAAGGATATGGGTGAATTTTCATCATATTTCCTGAGTTACATTGTGTGATCGGGAATTTAATTCTTCTGAGAGGTTAACATTGGTGGGTGGAGCGCATGACAACGGGCCTGTTAGTTTGTGGCGAACAAATGTACTTAGCAGGCATTTGTTTCTTTCTATTTGTCTACATTTCGTGGTTAAAATCCATCAGACGTTTTGTGGTACTAACGCCGCTAGTGTGAAAGAAAAGCATCCACCATAACCGACTACAGTGGAAGAGAATGTGGAGAAGGCTTTCGTCATCACATAATTGATGAACCACAGCTGCAGGACTCACTCATACAAGCTAAGTGCTAACTAAAAAGCATCTGCAAAAAGGATATTTCAGTTAAACTTTAAGTATAAAGATAAATTTCCACCTACGTCCCAATGACGAGAACTTTATATTCATCAAAACTCCACTAATCTTTCCATATTTATTTTAACCTGTTGACGACTATTTCACTATTAAATTTGTTACCTGTGGTTTTAAAACTAAACAATAATAGTTGATTCAGTTACATGTATGAAAGCAAATGTATGAGCCAGAATAATTAATATATCTATATATAAATAATTAGACATATATTTACACTAAACAGAGCTATACCTTATAAGAGGGATTTCGTTGGATTACACCAACTGGGGGCTTGAACAGGCTAAACCATTGCTTAAATCCTTCACAAAAGGCGATGGACCAGATATAATACGTTAACAATTGTTCAGCCCAATGCAACATTGTTCTTGACTTTTGGAAATATATTGTGAATGCTCCTTTAAGGTAGAAGTATCATTAATCTTGGGAGCCGCGGTAGCATAGTGGTTAGTGCACTGGCTTCCTAGCGCAGTGGTCTATGGTTCGATCCCCAGATGAGGCGGAAAATTTTTAGGCCACAAACGGCTCCTGGGTCGACCCAGCCCCAAATGGGTACCAGAGCTACTCTGGGAAGGTTAAGGCGGCCGGCGTGATGCCGACCACATCACCCCTAGTGTGCCGACGGTCAAGATAATATGGGCCTAACACCATATTCCCAATATGCCTCAATGGGCGTGTAACGGGTTCCTTTTTTTTTTTATCATTAATCTTCTATCTACATCTCTGCCAAGAGTAATCTTGGGCGCAGGTAGATAAATTGGAAGCCAATATTAGATACTCTTGAGTTTTTTTCACTGTTGCACCACTACTGGAAAGCAGGGGAGGCAATCCGTGACAATATTTTGATGATGATGATGCTGATGCTGCTGATGAAGATGTTGACGCTGCTAATGATGAATGACGATTATAATGATAATGATTATGATGATGATGATGATGCTGATGATGATTACTATGATGATGATTACTATGATGATGATTATGATGATGAATCAGTTTCATACTCCACTATAGCATTTAAAAAAAAACTGAAAAGAAGTAATAACCAAATGATTGGTCGAGTGAATGAAAAGACTATCCCTACCTTAAGGGTGTGAGCTTCTTTGTACGTGGAAGAGTGAGTAGTCTGAAGTCACGGAATGAAAAAAGAAAGTAGAGAGGAACTTACATGACACGATGTTCACCCTGAACGCAAACCGTCACAGAAATGTTACAAATTATGATTTATATTTTATCTAACTAAGTTACGAGAAATCATCCATGAGATTTCAGATTGCCAACAAGCAAAGGCTTAAATTAAACTTATGATAAGTCTTCCTGTCCCATGTTGCCAGCTCAAGATCTTGTTACGTCTTCTTCACACTCTTCATGTCTCTCTCCAGTGTTCTTCACGCTCTTCGTGTCTCTCTCCAGTGTTCTTCACGCTCTTCATGTCTCTCTCCAGTGTTCTTCACGCTCTTCATGTCTCTCTCCAGTGTTCTTCACGCTCTTCGTGTCGCTCTCCAGTGTTCTTCACGCTCTTCGTGTCGCTCTCCAGTGTTCTTCACGCTCTTCATGTCGCTCTCCAGTGTTCTTCACGCTCTTTATGTCTCTCTCCAGTGTTCTTCACGCTCTTCATGTCTCTCTCCAGTGTTCTTCACGCTCTTCATGTCTCTCTCCAGTGTTCTTCACGCTCTTCATGTCTCTCTCCAGTGTTCTTCACGCTCTTCATGTCTCTCTCCAGTGTTCTTCACGCTCTTCATGTCTCTCTCCCGTGTTCTTCACGCTCTTCATGTCTCTCTCCAGTGTTCTTCACGCTCTTCATGTCTCTCTCCAGTGTTCTTCGCGCTCTTCATGTCTCTCTTCAGTGTTCTTCACGCTCTACATGTCTCTCTCCAGTGTTCTTCACGCTCTTCATGTCTCTCTCCAGTGTTCTTCACGCTCTTCGTGTCTCTCTCCAGTGTTCTTCACGCTCTTCGTGTCTCTCTCCAGTGTTCTTCACGCTCTTCATGTCTCTCTCCAGTGTTCTTCACGCTCTTCATGTCTCTCTCCAGTGTTCTTCACGCTCTTCATGTCTCTCTCCAGTGTTCTTCACGCTCTTCATGTCTCTCTCCAGTGTTCTTCACGCTCTTCATGTCTCTCTCCAGTGTTCTTCACGCTCTTCATGTCTCTCTCCAGTGTTCTTCACGCTCTTCATGTCTCTCTCCAGTGTTCTTCGCGCTCTTCATGTCTCTCTCCAGTGTTCTTCGCGCTCTTCATGTCTCTCTCCAGTGTTCTTAACGCTCTTCATGTCTCTCTCTAATGTTCTTCACGCTCTTCATGTCTCTCTCCAGTGTTCTTCGCGCTCTTCATGTCTCTCCAGTGTTCTTCGCGCTCTTCATGTCTCTCTCCAGTGTTCTTCGCGCTCGTCATGTCTCTCTCCAGTGTTCTTCGCGCTCTTCATGTCTCTCTCCAGTGTTCTTCGCGCTCTTCATGTCTCTCTCCAGTGTTCTTCACGCTCTTCATGTCTCTCTCCAGTGTTCTTCACGCTCTTCATGTCTCTCTCCAGTGTTCTTCACGCTCTTCATGTCTCTCTCTAATGTTCTTCACGCTCTTCATGTCTCTCTCCAGTGTTCTTCACGCTCTTCATGTCTCTCTCCAGTGTTCTTCACGCTCTTCATGTCTCTCTCCAGTGTTCTTCACGCTCTTCGTGTCTCTCTCCAGTGTTCTTTTGTCTTCCTCAAACTCTCTAACCCTAGGAATTCCCCAGCAAGGACTGCCTGTTATGCTACAAATTTGTTTCCTCAATATTTGCCAATCCTTCTCCAGAGTCTTGTTCTCATTTCTTGTTCCACAGGTACACGACTGGTTCTTGTCATCAGTTCCACATGATGATCTTGTCTAATCACTTCATTTCTATGCAAGCACCTATTAAGGAAAGTCTGTAGCTGTTTGTTGTTGTTGTTGTTGTTCTTCGTGTCGTGGGAAATAGAAGCAAAAATGAAAAAAACGTGAAGAAAACACAACATAGACATAAAGTGAGGAGAAACACACGAAACGAGCTTGAACGGATAACACAAGAACTGAGAGCTCATCCGTGTACTTGTTGAAGGTCATCTACACGGGAAGCTCAGAGTTAATGAGTGAAAGAAATGATTTCAGGATCTTGTGACTGCTGATACGATGTCTTCGGTAAGTGACTACTGATATACTGTCTTCGGCATGTAGTTACAGATAATACCTGTATATCTTCAGTAAATGACTACTGATATTCTGTCTTCGGTATGTAGTTACAGATAATATATCTTCAGTAAGTGACTACTGATATACTGTCTTAGTTATATAGTTAAAGATAATATATCTTCAGTAAGTGACCATTGATATACTGTCTTCAGTACGTAGTTACAGATAATATATCTTCAGTAAGTGACTACTGATATACTTCTTCGGTATGTAGTTACAGATAATATATCTTCAGTAAGTGACTACTGATATACTTCTTCGGTATGTAGTTACAGATAATATATCTTCAGTAAATGATAACAGATATAATATCTTCGGTGAGTGATTACAGCTGTGACATCTTCGGTAAGTGACTACAGCTGTGATATCTTCGGTATGTCACAACATATATGCTATTTTTGGTAAGTTACTACATTCATATCTTTGTCACATAACAATTTGTGCATGTACATTTGGCGCCCTTCTTTCTCTCCTTCATCGTCCTATTATTTGACATATTTTATGTCCTTGCATGTTTTGCTCTGAGCCGCTCCGAGATGTATTTACGTTCCGCCTTGTGAATCGAGGTTAATTGAACAGGTCAGCGGGTAATACTTTTATCACTGAAGTGTCTAGCCACCTTTGATGCAGAAAGTAAACGTGAAGAGGAATGGCGACTTTGACGTAATTCATTTCCGGGGCCAGCGACAAACAGGCAAGTGACCACCTGGGCTCGTGGTCTGTCTGTCTGAGAAAGCCGTCTGAAATGTGCGAAGACACAGATGATAATCAGATAATCGCTTCCGCTGTCTCATCCTTGTATCAATATTACCGATTGGGGAGCCAATATGGTGAGAAAGCATCTCATCAGCTGCCATCTCCACAACAAAAGTTGGCTGTAATGGATCTCCAACGTCTTCTGTCTCTTGTCTTGGTGGTGCACTCTGATAGACCCTTTCCTGTCCATCTCTTGATGTTATCTTCCCACTTATAGCGCTGTCTACCCCTTGCATGTTTGCCTTCAACTCTCCCTTCTATTATGGTCTTCTACAAGGTGTTATGCCTTTTTATGTGGCCAAAGTATTTTAGCTTCCAAACTTTGATATCCCTCATTAGTTCTCTTTTCATATCCAGATTTTCTAGGATCTCATTATTTGTTTTCTTCTCTTTCCAAGAGATACGTCCCATTCTTCTATATGTCCACATTTCAAGAGCCTCAATTCTTTCTTCCAAATGCTTATTCATCCTCCATGTTTCTACACCATACAGAAATGCCGAATATATACTGCTCAAAAAAAGTTAAAGGCCACTTTCAATTTTAGGTCATTCCAACTAAGCTGTTTTTTTTTTAAACCTGACCACTCAGTCAAAAATGTTTGGCTGCATTTTGTTGCATGTTTAAGCAATGTTTGTTAATCTGACAATAAATCAAATCTGTGTTACGTGTGTGTACCTCCAAGGTCAATCAAATGCACGTGGTGGAAAGAGAAATAATGCATGTTTGAAAATGCTTCCTATGGCAAAGCCTGTTGATAAAAAGCTGAAATTTGCTTTTCACGTGCAAGTCGTGACTATGGTGAACACATTTCACCCACTTTTCGGAAGGAACGGGCAATGGGTATGTTTGTAACATTTACCATTTTAGCCATGGGTCAGCGTGTCTGGCCGTCTTGTGGTAGACCTTGGACGTCCTGACCTGCGTTGTTCTGCGACACTGCCGGTTGCATTATAACGATCACGCAGAGTTTGCATGACAGAGTGGGTAACTCCTAATCTCCTAGCAACTTCTCGCAGCCCTACATCATCCTGCAGCCATGATATAGTTCTCCATCTGTCAACATTGGTCAAGCGTCTTAGCTGAGCCATGGCTAAAATGGTAAATGTTACAAACATACCCATTGACCGTTCCTTCCGAAAAGTGGGTTAAATGTGTTCACCATAGTCACGACTTGCACGTGAAAAGCAAATTTCACTAATGTTATCAACAGGCTTTGCCATAGGAAGCATTTTCAAACATGCATTATTTCCCTTTCCACCACGTGCATTTGATTGACCTTGGAGGTACATACACGTAACACAGATTTGATTTATTGTCAGATTAACAAACATTGTTTAAACATGCAACAAAATGCAGCAAAACTTTTTTGACTGAGTGTTCAGGTTTAAAAAAAAAACAGCTTAGTTGAAATGACCTAAAAATTAAAAGTGGCCTTTAACTTTTTTTGAGCAGTATATATAACACTTTATGATTCTCAGTTTTAATGTGTGAGATAACTGTTTAGATGTCAGTATATGTTTCATGTTTTTGAATGTAGCTTTGGCCATTCCTATTCTCTTCTTGATTTCTGTTTCACATCTGCCATCTTCTGTTATTATATGACCAAGATATACGTAGCTCTTGACTTGTTCCAGGATTTTCCCATTTACACTTATCTTTAATGTGAGCTTATCGTCTGTTTTGTTAATTATCATAGTTTTTGTGTTCTCAATATTAATATTCCATGTTCATAACTTATACTGTTCATTTGCTTCACTAGTTCTTGTAACTCCTGTTCGCTTTTAGCTAACAACATAGTATCATCTGCACATCTAAGGTTGTTTTTTGACCTTCCACTGATGTTCAGTCCTAGTATTTCCTGTATCTGTTTGAAATTTTTTCGGTGTATAGATTAAATAGGCAGGGGGACAGCACACAACCTTGTCTGACACCTCTTTTTATGTCTATGTATGGTGAATAATTCCTTCCAGATCTTACTGTGGCAGTTTGCTCCCAATAAAGGTTACTGAGTATTCTTATATCTTTTCCATCAATACCTATGTCTTCGAGGCATTCAATTATTTTCTCATGATGGACTCTGTCAAAAGCCTTCTTATGGTCAATGAAGCACATGTACATACTTTTTTGGACCTCTGTATATTTTTCTGCTAATATTCTTAGGCAATATATTGCCTAAAAGCATCTAGACAGGAAATAAGTTCACATCTTTGTTTATGAGTTTGCATAAAGATGCAATCGAAAGTATTACTGCCTTGTTAAAAAGAGGTCACGCGTTGGAATTTTACAATTTGATATTTTAAAACAGGCGGGGGATATTATGATTTAACACTCCGACCCATATAGTCCTAAAGAGCTTCCAATTGGCTAAATTTGAGAGCCGGAATAGACTTAGATTTTCATTGGCAAATTCGTCGGAAGTACAATCTGGGATTTGAACTGACAAATGGAAATATAATCTAGCGAAATCGGAGACACAAATCAGACTGCATCGCCCCATCAATCTAGCAATTCATCAGAGCCAGGGAGAAAGATCGGACAAAGAATTCCAGAATTATAAGTGACAGATCGAAATATTTGGGCAACTTTTCTGCTTCTTCTTCTTCGTACACTCTCAGACGTCCACTTGAATGTTCTCAAAGAAAGCAGTAGTCAGTTTGAGGCTATTTGAATCCCCGTAAAGCCCTTCCACGAAAGGAGCTGGCGTCGGCCATATGCACTTTCTCTGTACCACATATAAGGGGCATCTTTGAAGCAGATGTTCAGCAGTCATTTTATCAGTGCCACAGTTACACTGATCAGTAGTTCATATCTTTAGCTTGTTGAATAGATGGTATCTCAACCTGTTGTGGCCAGTGCGGAGTCTGAAGAATACCACTTGTTCTCTTCTGTGGAGCTGGTAGTAAGCATCATTCTGTGTGTGCCCTGGATGTTCTACATTCCATTTGTTTCTGTAACTGATTCTGATAAAACTCTTTGCCTCCTCAAAAGTTATGCTTGCATCAGGCTGAGGTAGATGTGAACCTTATTTTGCCATTCTGTCAGCCTCTTCATTGCCGGCCATATTACAATGAGATGGGATCCATTGGATCACAACACTTTTGAATAGTTGACAAAGTTTGTGGAGCACTACTCTGAGATCATCCAGGTCTGTATTATTTTGGCTTTTTAACGTTGCAATTACTGACTGTGCAACTTTGAAACTTAAAAGGAAAGCCGCATTTATCAAACAAACACTGGAAACTTAAATGACTAGGACAGAGTAGTTGGGCAACTTTGCAACTTAAAAGTAAACCCGCATTATTTAAATACAAAGACTGGAGACCTAAGGAATAAGATCACCCGTCATAAGAGGAATGTTAAAATTTCCAGACCAAGTAATTCAAAAGCATATAAACTAAGTTGCTGTGTCCATTCTAAACTGTGCCAGGAAATTGTGTTCCCAAAAGGTTCTTTGGGTGCGTGGAACGAAGCTACAGATATGATATGTTCAATAACTACAGATATAATATCTTCGGTAAGTGGCAACAGATGTAATATCTTCGGTAAGTGACTACAGATATGATATCTTCGGTAAGTGGCTACAGATATAATATCTTCGGTAAGTGTTGAGTCAAATGTTGAGTGTTTTTGTTGTACGCCATAATTGTTGAAGGCGATGAAGACATAGTATGGTATCTGTGGTCTGGTTTGTGTAGGATGCAGATGTGTATTCAAACAGTGAGCATTACAAGCAAGGCAATCCACACAAGGACGTCACGTTAACTCACGATGAGAAAAGTCAATGATGCTTGCAACAGCTAGTGACAGTTTTTGTATCATTTATTATAGACGCCACAATGACGAAGTGTGTAGACATAAACAAGCCGGTACATCATAGGTACGATCAAACAGTCATTATTACATATGTAGTCAATTCAACAGGCACAGCAGACAGCATCATAATAATGTACATTATATGCCTTTTAGGATATCGGACTCAGCTGTACATGTAGTCAGGTAGTAAACTTCCCCTTTCCATAAGAGCTAGTAGATATCAACTAGGAGATTAAATCTAGTCTCCTATTTTTGACCTCAACAAGACAGGCATGTCTTTTGAGCGTCACATTATCGTCCTCTATGTTCCTTATACAGCAAAGGTATCAAACCTAGATCCATCAATAAAGGTCAGGAAGCAAATAGTCCGTAGGACAGGCATCAATCGATGCGTGACAATATAAGTGGATCGTGAGCTGAGCAAACTTGTCATATCACAGACTTTATAATAAGGCAGGCTAAGCAAAAGTCAACATCACAAGATGGCGATAAAGTTACTCAGCGAAAAAAGGATTCAGTTACCTGTCATCAGGAATTAAATCACATAAATCACATATGCCTCCAGGCATTTGGAATAATATAGAGATATATCATCTCAAAAAAGGAACAACAATGATGAGGACTCCTTCCTGAATAAACTAAGCGAAGACTAGCACATCGCTATGTCTCGCCTTACCAGCATCTCTGCTCAGACTGACCTGGGCGGAAATCATTTTAAACAATGCCACAAACAGAGACATGCGCAGAGAACGCGAATCGAATACAACTCAGCTAAACTTACGAAACGAAGAATGTTCTACGATGTTCGACTGAAGACTCAAACCTTAAAAGGAAATGAATCTTGAAACATTGCGATTGCCAACTGTTTTCAAAGAACTGGCGATCTGAGCGCTCCATATATGGACATGACTCAAAATCGTTCACACAACTATTGGCAACTATACTATCAAGATAAGACAACTTCTTGACGACAGCTATCAAGATTAGACGACTGTAGAAATAGAAGTGACTACAATTCCATGAGTTACTTCCCATGCATTAAAAAATTAACTATAGTCAAAATGCATGGTCAGAATAAGTTGCGACAAGTTTAGCGCAACAGTAAGGGACTACAGATATGATATCTTCGATAAGTGACTACTGACATAACATCTTCAGTAAGTGGCTACTTATATAACATATTCGGTAAGTGGCTACTGATGTGATATCTTTGGTAAGTGGCTACTTATATGACATCTTCGTTAAGTGGCAACAACAGTGGGCTACTGATATAATTCGGTAACTGATTACTGATATGATATCTTCGGTACGTGACTACAGATATGATATCTTCGGTAAGTGGCTACTTATATAACATCTTCAGTAATTGGCTACTGATATGATATCTTCGGTAAGTGGCTACATATATAACATCTTTGGTAAGTGGCAACAGCAGTGGGCTACTGATATAATTTGATAAGTGACTACTGATATGACATCTTCGGTAAGTGGCAACAACAGTGGGCTACTGATATGATTCGGTAAGTGACTACAGATATGATATCTTTGGTAAGTGGCTGTCACAAGATGGATTTTGGGGCGACCTCTTTCAGATCTCTATTTCACTATGGCAGTAATTAGTTACAATGTTGTACTGATTTTATTGCGAGTTTTTCCGAGTCGCACCCTTTTCTTTCTCTCTCCACTGTAGCATATATTTTGTATTTTCCTTCTTACAGTCCTCTCACTGATAAGTCATCTCGTCTGTTTGTTACCCGTCCCTTCCCTACAACTTTGCAAGGTTTGGCTTGTTGGTGATTCTCGCGTACTCAACCTCTGCCGCTACCGATTAACACGAAAATCGCCAGCGTATTTGTCTAATTGCTGATAAGGCCACAGTGCGCGACAGATAAGAGATTACTTATCTGGGTGACATATTTTGGACAGACATGGATGACCTAATCACTTCCTGCCCTACTTGTTATGACAAGATTACTTTAGATAGTAATAATCTGTTACATCACCCGTGTGTTACCGGGGCCCGAAAGGGGAGCAAAGAATAGTAACACTGTCCCCTGCCAAGCATGTCGTAGAAAGCGACTAAGGAGGGTTGGGCATGGGGCCGATTACCCCATCCTGTAAAAAATTTAAACCACAAAAAACTTCAACAAATATGGACAAGTCAAATAAAGAAAATAAAACACAGCCATCCAAGACAGGGGAAGGTCCTCTCGTGGGGAGGCGTATGATGCAACACAGAGAAAGCCGAAAGGAGTCTGTGTTGCTGACTAACCTTCTTTCTTCTAGGAGAACTTCCAGATTTGGCACCTGGAATGTTCGGACATTAAACGAACAAGGGAAAGTGGCACAAGTAGCAGCAGAAATGAGGGAATACAAAATCGAGGTTCTGGGAATGTGTGAAACAAAGTGGAAGGGGGTAGACAGGAAGAAACTCATCACAGGTGAATTGGTGCTGTCCTCAGGACATGAAGACGAAAGTTCACACCACAGTGAAGGGGTAGCTCTTATGTTATCTAAAGAAGCACAGAAAGCACTCATTGAATGGGAAGCTGTTGGACCCAGAATAATAACAGCTACTTTCAAAACAGCTAAAAAGAAAATTCATGTAAATGTCATCCAATGTTATGCACCAACTAATGACAAAGAAGAGTCTGTGAAAGAAGCATTTTATACTAAACTACAGGAAATTATGGATAAAGTAAAAAGAAGAGACATCACAATTTTGATGGGTGACATGAATGCAAAGATAGGTACAGTCAACACCGGATTTGAAGAAGTCATGGGAAAACATGGGCTAGGAGTAATGAATGAAAATGGAGAACTATTCGCAAACTTCTGTGCTTCAAATCAACTGGCTATAGGAGGAAGCATGTTTCCACATAAGAGAATACACAAGGCAACATGGATATCACCAGACCATAGAACAGAAAATCAGATTGATCATATATGCATAAACAAGAAGTTTAGATCATCATTGCAGGATGTAAAGGTATATAGAGGAGCAGATGTGGCATCAGATCACCATCTTCTGATAGCCAAAGTAAAAATGAAACTCAAGAGATATGCAACAATGCAAAATTATAGACAACAGTTTAATGTAGGACAGCTAAGAAATCAAGAAACAAGAGACAAATTTGCGGTCACAGTATCCAACAAATTCCAAGTGCTCCAACAGCTGGAAGATGTAGAGAATACAGAAGACTATTGGCAGCAGGTCAAAACTGTATGGAAGGAGACATGTGAAGAAATACTGGGGAAAAGGGAAAGACAACAAAAAGCATGGATAACAACAGAAACCATCAATAAGATAAAAGACAGAAAAAACAAGAAAGCAGAGTTAAACACAAGCAAAACCAGAAGTTCCAAAGCCAAGGCTCAAGAAGTGTACACAGAAGCAAACAAAGAAGTAAAAAGAAGTATCAAAAGAGACAAGAGGAAGTATATTGAGGAGTTGGCAAGAGAGGCAGAAGATGCTGCAGCCAAAGGAAATATGAGAGAACTGTATAGCAGCACAAAGAAGCTAACAGGGAAATACAAGCAAACAAGTTGCCTCATAAAAGACAAGAATGGGAAACTGCTCAGCAATATACAAGAGCAAATGAAGAGGTGGACAGAATATTTTGGGGACCTTCTCAATAGACCAGCTCCACAAAACCCGCCGGACATCCAGCCAGCAGAAGAAGAGCTACAAATTAACGGTGAAAGACCAACGAAGGAAGAAATAAAGAAAGCCATAAAGCTTCTAAGAGATGGAAAAGCGTCTGGACCTGATGGCATTCCAGCAGAGGCCATCAAAGCAGATATCGACACGGCTACAGAGATGTTATATAAATTACTTGGTAAAGTCTGGGAAAAGGAAGAGATACCAGCAGAATGGAAGGAAGGATATCTGGTTAAGTTGCCTAAGAAGGGAAATTTACAAGAGTGCACAAATTATAGAGGAATAATGTTACTATCAGTGCCAGGAAAAGTATTAAACAGGATTATCCTTGAGAGATTAAAAGAGTCCATAGACAAGAAACTGAGAGATGAACAAGCAGGTTTTCGACAAAACAGATCATGTACAGACCAGATAGCCACTTTGAGAATAATAGTTGAACAAAGTCTGGAATGGAATTCACCACTATACATCGGATTTGTGGACTACGAAAAGGCATTTGACAGTGTAGACAGAGAATCACTTTGGAAATTGATGAGGCATTATGGAGTTCCCCTGAAGATCATTAATTTAATAAAGAAAACATATGAAGACATGACATGCAGAGTTCTTCACGAAGGACAGCTTACAGAACCGTTTGGGATAAGAACAGGAGTGCGACAGGGATGCCTCTTGTCTCCATTTCTTTTCTTGCTGGCAATAGATTGGGTTATGAGATCATCGACAACACACAACAGAAATGGAATCCAGTGGACTCTGACTAAGCAGTTGGATGATCTGGATTTTGCTGATGACTTGGCTCTTCTGTCCCATAACCGTAATCTGATGCAGGACAAATTGAAAACACTCGATGAGAGGTCACAGCAATTGGGTCTGAAAATACACAGGGAAAAGACAAAAATAATGCGAATAAATGCAGGTAATGATAACAGGGTTGAACTTGAAGAAACACCAATACAAGATGTAGAATCATACACATATCTTGGCAGTAATATAGACAAAGTTGGAGGGACAGACAGCGATATCAAAATAAGAATACAAAAGGCAAGAGGAGCTTTCATTGCATTGGGAAATATATGGAGATCAAGAGAAATAGGATCCAACACGAAAATAAGAATCTTCAACTCAAATGTGAAGTCAGTCCTATTGTATGGCTCAGAGACATGGAGAACAACAAAGACAACAACCAAAAAGCTACAGACTTTCATAAATGGGTGCTTGCGTAGAATAGAGGGATTAAAATGGTATGACAAGGTTACCAACGTGGAACTGATGACAAGAACTAGACAAGTGCCAGGGGAACAAGAAATGAGAAGAAGACGATGGCGATGGATAGGACACACACTGAGGAAACCTGTTAATAGCATTACAAGGCAGTCCTTGTTCTGGAACCGCCAGGGCAAGAGAGGCAGAGGAAGACCAAGAAGTACATGGAGAAGAGAGCTGGAAACAGAGGTGAAAATGATGAGGAGAACATGTAAAGAACTTGAGATGATGGCACGTGACAGGAGGACTTGGCATGTGTTTGTTGAAGGCCTATGCTCCTTTGGGAGTGGAGGGTTATGAATATGAATCTGTTACATCTGAAACACATTGTCGTATGAGTTTACAGATGTGTTAGTGAGTTCGCCTGCCATGGATCGGATGTTTGCATACCATATACGGAAGACCTGACCTCTACATTATGATCAAAATATTTCCATGTTAGGAATATTTTGAAAATCCCCCCCCTCTCCCTCCCCCTTCCCCCAACCAGCATGTTTGAAATGATTGGAGCTTTTACTTAGCTCCATAACAAACAGATGCGGGCGAGGACAGTGAATATAACCTGACACGTTTCAGTGTTAAGACACTGTGAAGATCGATTGCCAAGACGACACAACCAGACTTTGCCTGAGTGACGCCTAGAATTAAGAATTCCATTTTATCAGACCGGACACCTTTTATTGGAGAATCTTGACGGCCTTACAAAACAGCCCAGGAAATCTTTATCATTTAAAATAAGGAAATCTGGAATATCTGAGGAAACTGAACACACGGAGTCAGAGAGGGAATTAAAGTTAAAATTAATGACCCCAAGTACACGTTCAAAAAGGGATCGGCTAGTGCCTTAACTTCATTCATCTGAGCAAAAAGTATGTGAGCCATTATTGGCGTAAGTTGTCATTTTAAATTCTATATTTTCATTACTAACATGTGAACTAATATGTATATATTACCATGCGAATAGTAATACGCGAAAATCGCTAGTGGATGTCCAAGTCATTTGAGGCTAGCAACCTCAGCGTATAGAATGATGATTTCATGAACCACCATTGCTCGGGCTGGCGACTGCTTTATTGCTAGTTTCTTTCATCATGTGACATATTCTTTCCAGAACGTTGTCTCCATTACAGCTGCTCTGAACGCATCACGATTCTGGGCAAGTCGACCTGCATCAGCCAAAGACAAGTTCAGACTCTCTGTGATGTCCTGGGTCCACCGTCGTCTAGGTCGACCCCTTCCCCTTTTTCCAGGGACCATGCCTTCCATCACTGTTTTTTCCAGACTATTATGTCTTTTTATATGACCGAAAAATTTCAGCTTCCTTATTGCGATGGTATTTAGGAGCCAATGTTCCTGTACGTTTAGTGAGTGCAGTACTTCTCTGTTGGTCTTTTTTTCTGTCCAGGGTATTCTCAACATCCTTCTGTAGCATTTCATTTCGAATGATGTAATCTTTTTTGCAACTGTTTTATTGAGTGTCCAAGTCTCGCAGCCGTATGTTGCTACTGGGAATATACATGCTCTGATCAGTTGTAACTTTGTTTCTTTGCTTGTGCCTTGCCATAGGTTTTTCATCTGTATTAGCTTATGTGAAGCAATTGCAAGTCTTCTTTTAATTTCTACTGCACAGTCGCCAGAGCTGTTAATGATTGATCCTAAGTATTCGAATTCATTGACACTTTCCAGTTCTTCGTTATCAATTTCAATTTCTGGTTTGGTCTTTACTTTGTCTGTTGTCAATACTTTGGTCTTCTTGGTGTTTAGGTATAGATTCTGGGCCTCGCTGTGTTTTTTGGTGGACAGAAGTAATTGTTCAAGTCCTTTTGGGTTGGTCGATAGGAGGACTGTGTCGTCAGCATATCTGATTTCCGGGATCTGGTACCCGCCGATGTTAAATGAGTCAAACTCTGTGTGTTCTTGGTCATCTCTTACGTTTCTCATGATATTCTCGGCATAAATGTTAAACAGGTAAGGGGAAAGGGTACAGCCTTGTCTTACTCCTTTCTGTACTTCAAACCATTCTGATGTTTCCCCCTCTATTCTTACGGCTGCCTGTTGTTCTTGGTACAGCAGTGCGATGAGTTGTATAAGGTGGTTTGGAAATCCCATATTTTTCATAATAGCCCATAACTGCTGATGTTGTACACAATCGAAAGCTTTGGTGTAATCAATGAAACAAGTATGTAGGTCAACGTTGAATTCTCTACACTTTTCTATGATGATCCTCATGTTGAATATATGATCTCTAGTGCCTCTACCTGGTCGAAAACCCGCCTGTACTTCATTTATTTCTTTTTCTAGCTTTTGTTGCATCCTTTTCATTATGATTTGTAAAAGTATTTTGCTGGCATGGCTTATAAGAGCTATAGTTCTGTAGTTTGTGCACAGTTTCAGGTTGCCCTTTTTTGGCAAGGGTATGTAAATTGATCGTTTCCATTCCTTGGGCCAAATTCCGCTTTGCCAGATCTTGCAGCATAATGCATGGTATATACGAGCGCTGCCTTCTCCTCCTGCCTGTATCATTTCAGCTGTTATTTCATCACAACCAGGAGATTTTCCACTTTTTAAGTGTTTGATTGCATTCCGGACTTCCTCTATGGTAGGTTCTGGTTCACGTTCCGCTTCATTCATGACGTTGTTATCTGCCGCTTTGTTTATTTCCGTATACATTTCTTGACAGTACTCCTTCCATCTGTTCAGAATATCTTTACGTTCTGTTAGAGTGTCGCCTTTCTTGTCGTTTATTGCTCGGGGTGATGATTTAAAGTTGCTGTTTTTCAATGTTCTTACTTCAGAAAACATATTCTTACTCAATCCCTGTTCGCGCATTTCCTCTATTTTCCTGCAGGTGTCGTTTATGTATTGTTGTTTGTCTTGTCTGACTCGTTTTTTAATCTGCTTTGTGTATTCCTTGTACAACTCCTGATTTTCTGTATCTTTTTTGGACTTCATTTTTCTTCTCTCTACCACCAACTTCAGTGTTTCGTCTGAGATGTATTCTCGTCTCTTTATACTTCTTTTAGGAATTAACCTCTGTGCATTTGTAATATATACATCTCTGATGTTATTAGCAAGTTCATCTGGTGTCATTTCCTCCTGTACTGCCATAAGAATGTCAAATTTGTTCTGAATATCGACACTGTACTCTTCTGGTATGGCGCTTGTGTCATAACGTATTACTTTGTCGCTTGTAACGACTTTTTTCAATTTGATCTTGAAGTTTGCAGCAAGAAGTTCATGGTCGGAGTCACAGTCTGCTCCTGGGAACGTCTTGATGGATGAGATACAAGATCGCCACCTTTGTTGTATTAAGATATAATCTATTTGGTTCTTGCTTTTTCCGTCCGGTGACGTCCATGTATATAGTCTTCTAGGGTGTTGCATAAAAAGAGTATTCGTGATGACTAGGTTGTTTTCTAGGCAGAATGTTGTCAAGCGTTCTCCTCTCTCATTTCTCTGGCCCAATCCATAACTTCCTTTCACTCTTTTTTCATGTTCTAATCTTTCGTTTCCAACTTTGGCATTAAAATCTCCCATTATTATCCTAATATCTTGCTTATTTGCTTTCTCTAATGCATTTTGCAGTTCATTGTAAAAATCTTCAATTTCCTGTTCTTCAGCAGCTGCTGTTGGCGCATATGTTTGTATAATTGTGATGTTCTTTCTTTTTCCTTTCAGTCTGATTGTGACAATGCGGTCATTTATGGGATTATATCCTAATAGGGAGGCAGCTGTCCTTTTAGACAGGTAGAAGCCGACGCCGCTCTGACCTCCTCTCTCTTTGCCTGAGTATATGAATGTTCCTCCTGATGGAATCGAAAAGTGTCCCTGGCCCGACCATCTTTAGGAGAACTAAAAGCATAAAATAGTCCCAAGTTCCAAATCGAGCAGGGAGGGAAAGATGAAAGAAATGCTGTACATTTTAATTATAATACTTACAGTTTCAAACCAGTGTAAATGTCAATGTTAACATATTCACTTTAAACAACCTTGATCAGCGACGAGCGTGAGCAGGGTAAAACGAACCAACCCAGCGGGAGCAGAAACAACCACTGGCAGCTAAGTGCAATTTATAAGCTGCCAAAGTGAACTTTCTTCACAGAACCTACTATCAATCAATGATGAACCTTTCTTTTCTTTTTTTTGAACTATTCAATTATTTTCAAACTGTTAAAACTAAGTGAATATTAAATGTTGTTATTTGTAATTTTACAAATTTAACTTCGATTTAATCATTTTAAATCATTTTAAATGTACTGCATGTTTGTCTCAGTCAATTTACTAAACACACTCTCAACTGAGCTATACCAAAAATAATAAGAATTTAACTGAGTAAATCAGACGTGGGGGGGCTCAAACGAGCTAAGATTAATTATTGCTTAATTCCTCACAAAAGTTGTCGGCAGATTCTAGAATTAACGTGATCAGCCAATGCAGCATTCATTTTCGCTTATCTGAATCTCTTGTGGACACTCCTTTGAGATAGAGGCGTCATTGCCCTTCTATTTACAAATCTGCCAAGAGTAATCTTGTGCAAACGTAGACACCTTTGAAGCCCATATTAGATACTCTTGAGTTTTGGCCACTGTTGGACCACTACTGCAAAGCAGTACCGTCACAGTGGCTCCTGATATGATATTTTCGGTAAGTGGCAACAGCAGTGGGCTTCTGATATAATACTGTAAGTGACTACTGATATGACATCTTCTGTAAGTGGCTACAACAGTGGGCTACTGATATAATTCTGTAAGTGACTACTGATATGATATTTTCGGTAAGTGGCAAAAGCAATGGTCTTCTGATATAATTATGTAAGTGACTACTGATATTATATCTTCGGTAAGTGGCAACAGCAGTGGGCTACTGATATAATTATGTAAGTGACTATTGATATGACATCTTCGGTAAGCTCTTGCCACCATCCGAGTTTTTGTCTAATATCGTCACCTACATGTTTTAACAAAACTGAAATCTTACCGAAAGAGTTTAAGTGACCTTCAGTATACAGGTTTGATTGAAAAGTCTCTCCATGTTGTTAAACTGTTATTTCTTCACACTTATCAAAGTAACGTGGAGGAAACAACCGTCAAGATAACGACACTTGAATGCAATGTTATTACATACAATTATACATTAGCGTTATAGTCGAGTGTGAGATCCGGCCTGGTCAACATTCAACTTTATATCGGGCAACAATTTGTTCTAGCCTCTATTAGCCATATAAAATTGTAATGTATTTTTGTTTTGTTTTCCGGTGAAAAAAAATAAAACTTTTTGCACACGGGCAACTCCATCAGTGCTTCGATCTCCTCCCTTAGCTCACACAGAGAGGATCACAGCACAGTGCACGAATTTCGTAGCGCCAGCGAGAATCCCGATTGGTGTATACAGGAATCACACATTCTATCAATATTTTTGTGGTGGGTAAGTTTCCTAATTTTCAAATTTTGCCAAGGCAGAGGCCATATGGCCTACCCTTTACGATGCCCAACTGCCGAGAGATTTTTTAACGCGTGTAACTTGTACACAGGACCTCCTATTTTTTCGCCCTTATCCGAGAAGGCTAGGCATCCAATCTCACTACCCAGGAGACCAGGGGGGAAATATGACATCATCAGGAACAACTGGTTCTGAAAAAAAAGTATGTTAATTATATTCCCTGTACTGGGAACGAACCCGGTACCTTTATAATTAGAGGCGGACGTCATAACTCTGAGCCACTCCCATCCCCCTTTAATCGGTACAGGTTAGGGTAAAAAGTTAAGGCATTCCTATAACAGATACTGCCGTAGGGGAGTGAAGTGTTAGAGACTTCACTATATTAGGTGCAGCATCGAGAGGTGGGGTGACCAGCTATCTTCCACGCGGCCTTTTCCTTCCCTAACTCAAGAGCAAAGTCAGGTACCCATTTACAGATGGGTAGACTGGAGAGTGATGGTACCATGAATCGAACCCAGTACCTTAGCCGCGAGAGACCAGCGCTCTAATCACTCTGTCGATCGGGCGCTCAGGTTAGGTTATAAACATTTAAAAATGAGGAGTGACTTTTCAAATGTTTCCGTAAAACCACCCAAGTCAACTATGCATAGAGGCATCCTTATATGACCATCAGCTATGGACGATGCTATAGTATGTAGATTTGGATGTGAACCTCTGTCTGTGAGGCTAATTACACTCTCATTGATTCTTCAAATCAGCCACACACTTCCATGGTTCCCCCCGGTGGTGAAACCCAACATTGCACATTAAGCTTGGAGAAGTCATTTGAGCCTCAGACATAACTCTGGCTTTTACCTGGTTGGTTGCATGCAGGAGAATCTCACTGTGGACCATATGATAGGCAGGAGAAGTGGCTCTGTGTAGGACGTGACAACTCCTTGGGAGAGCCCAGAACCAGAGCACAGTATTTTAGCTCTGCATAGTTGGAGAGCTCCCTTGGATGGCGGGGAATGCACAGTATGCAACTCGCTTCTTCCTCCTAGCTTGGGACAAGATACGATGATCCTTTAAATGCAAGCCAAGCTGGAGAAACTGGAGCTCATGACTTCAATTCAACAAGTGTCGGAATGGCATAAAAGCCACAGGAACAGTATAGATGTACAGTGTAGGTAACACCCAAGCTCAACAATCCTAGTTAAACAATAAAAACAATACCAACAATATCAACAACAGCCCAAGTCAATTAATACGAGTTTCAGTTATCGTGAATTTATTTAAAAAGTTATGACGTTCAAAGTATTGTTTGCAGGTTCCATGTATGACAATACTTAACTGATTTTGTTTCCGATCAATCGATGTAAGATGATAAGTTCACTACATGTTATAGTGCAAGAATAGTTCATTATACATAGGATACCACATATTCATTACTATCCCATCACATTTTTGCCCCATATCACGGACACGTGTCATGTAAAGAGAGAAGGCAATCGCCTGTTGTTGTCTATGGCTCTAATTTCAAAGACGGTCCCTGGGAGAGAAGGTTCTAGGAGAGTTAGTAATGCGAAATGGAATTTCGGTACCCGCTGTAGTTCCCAGAGTACTTGGGTGTTAGAAGGAAGGGAAGGGGGGCAAATAGAGGGTGCAGGGCATAAATAGAGAGAGGCGAGTCTGATTTATGTGGAAGGGGGAATATCAGATAACTGTTTTCGTTATTTGGTCACTACAGCCCAGGTACGCCGAAGCTGTAATTATAGGAGTGGGGTGGGGGCTTCGATCGTCATCCTCATTTCCTGTTGTGCTCCTGGTGAAGCACCACCATTGCAGCTGGTCCCCTTACAGGAAGCCTGCCCTAACTCATTCATGTCCTCTTGCAGCGGTGGTGTAGGTAGCAACTAGTTTGGTATGATGACGTGACCAGTTCCATGCACAACCTCATGTTAGTCGCCTCTTACGACATGCTTGAGAAAGCAGTAGTCTTATTCTGTCCCTGTCTCCACAGAGACCCCCCGAGGAACCACAGGTTATTAATTCTCTCTCGTCTTCATTGTTCGCTCTCCAAGGTAACCACATCAATTTGTCTAATATGTCTGTCTTAGGCCTCGAAGAGACTGCACTCCCTGCATAAGAGAGCAGTACGTCTGATCACCGATAATCGCACGATACCACACACAAGGACAGGAAAAGAACCCAAAATACTTTTCCCTAAAAAAACGTCTTCTCTACAACAAAGCCAAGCTGACTCACGCAATCCTATCTAACAATGCCCCGCCGTACCTACGATCATTGTTTCAAACCAGTAGAAGAGAGGGACAACAATTACATCAGTTACGTCTGCCCAAACCTAGGATCGACCTGTTCAAAAAGAGTCTAGCCTACTCTGGAGCCTACTTATGGAACAGCCTTCCACACCACCTAAAAAGCCTACCTACACAATATTCATTTAACAAAGCACTTTTCAAACACTTCCTCAACACTGATTATATCTACCCCCATAGAAACAGCATTTGCCTGTCAACATCTCATCCATAGGTCAACATTTCTTTTCCTCTTTCGCTCGTTTTTTTGTGAATAATTTGTTTTATATCCATGTAATATTATTATTTTCATTTTTTAATATTATTATATAATGTAATGTATGTGAGAATGTACCCGCATACCACTGTGCTTTAGGAATGTGAGTCGTGAGAATGTACCCGCATACCACTATACTTTAGAAATGTGAATGTTTTCGTTTGCTTAAATGGGATGATGTATATGAGAAAAAGCAGATATTACATTTTTTTTTTTTAACTGCTCAAAGACTTTACCTGCCACAGAAGTGCGTAAGAAAGTGTTATTATTATTATTTCATTTTCCACCAAGAATGTATGGATATAAGCGAGAATGTGTTTATGTAATTTTTGTATTGATGATTGATGACGCATTCGAAAATACAGATTAATTGTAGACGGTTTGACCGCATGAGTGAGTGTCGGTATATATAATTATGTATTTTTATTTATTGTTCTGTTTATTTTATTTCATTATTACTTCCCCCCCCCCCATCTTGTTTGTTTTAAAAGAACAAACCTACTCATTTTTTATTATGATTGCATACTGTAAATGAATGCTGTTATGTTAACTTTATAATGTTGCATGCCTTTAAATTAATGCTTAAAGTAACATGTGGGAATGAAAGGATATAGTATGCAAGATAAATGAGAGTGGAAGGGCAGAATGTAAGACGGGTCTGCGCGCCCAACTCTTAACCCTTCGAAAATAAAGTTCGTTCGTTCGTTCTCCCATCACTTTCATATAATAACCACATCAATTTCTCTAATATGTCTGTCTTAGGCTTCTGTCATCACTGTCATATAATAACCACATCAATTTATCTAATATGTCTGTCTTAGGCTTCTGTCATCACTGTCATACAATAACCACATATATTCGGTGGCGTATCCTGGTAATGCGAGCTAGGCGTGCTGCTACTTAAAATGAATATGTACGACTACTATTTAACTTCTTCCCCTCTTAATTTAAAAACCAACTATATTCAATTACGCAACGATAGTTATTAGGGGTATATGTCAATTATCTCCAAAATACTAATTAACTTACAACATGAAACTCACTGTCACTGTAATAATCTGCATTCCCGGCAACTAACAAAAAATTAATCTCAAAAAACACTGGACGGACACAGAATTTTGCGCGTGATACAAAGGTCACGTCTCCCATATATGGCAATAAAATATCTGATGACTGGTGTACAAACTCACCAACACCTCTGTAAACTCATATGACAATGTGTTTCAGATATAACAACATATTACTTTCAGATAAAGTAATGTCTACGTGAAAGTCGGACAGGAAACGATTGTCATTCGTATGTGTCCAAACTGTGTTGCACAGACGAGTAATCTTGGTATCTGTCGCTTGAGCATACATTTCTACGCGACAACAAAGCAGACCAATATGGGTTTTACCTGCAATAATCTCAGCATAGCTGTGCCGCGCCTAGCAAATGTGATGTACTATCACCAACAAGGAGTGTCAAATGTTTTGACAATATCAAATATCTGCTACATAACAGAGAAAGAAATAAGTGCTGACCATGGGAAAGCACGTACATAGTCAGTACAACAATGTAACTGATTACTGTCGTAGTGAAAGAGAGATCGAGAAGGGGTCGCCCCAAATCCATCACGTCACATTCTTATTTCGATATCATTTGTCTCTTCTTTCAGCTACGTCTGTATCAATGCTTTCTAACCAGAGGTGCATGCACCCCAGGCGGGTGCAAGACCCACCTTAAGGGGGTGCAAGACATGCCAGATATATTAGAACGTGAGTCATCATAAACAATATATAATACAGAGAACTCAAATGTATTTGTACCAAATAGAACATTGACAGCGTGAATTTGATACCGAACTTTCGTCACATTCTGTAAATAACATTTTCTAAAAACTTATCTCTGTTAAGCATTTCTGGTATGTTTTGCGAGCTAGAAGATAAAGAGATGTGAGGCTTCTTAAGATGTTTTAAATGCCCCCCCCCCCTTTCCGACCCACATTTTTCCTGCTCATTCGCATACAACTGGGTAAAATGGATACTCCGAAGTTATTAGTCTATTTAATCGCTAATTTACACTACTGATGAAAAACTAATTACACTACTGATGAAAAACTAATCTACACTACTGATGAAAAAATAATTTACACTACTGATCAAAAACTTATTTAATTTACGCTACTTATGAAAAACTAATTACCCTACTGATGAAAAACTAAATTACATAGCTAATGAAAAACTATATTACACTACTGATGAAAACCTAATTACCCTATTGATGAAAAACTAATTACCCTACTGATGAAAAACTAATTTACACTGCTGATGAAAACTAAATTACACTGCTAATGCAAAACTAATATACGCTACTGATGAAAACCTAATTACCATACTGCTGAAAAACTAATTACCCTACTGATGAAAACCTAATTACCCTACTGATGAAACGAATTACCCTACTGATGAAAACTAAATTACACTGCTAATGAAAAACTAATTTACGCTACAGATGATAACCTAATTACCATACTTTATGAAAAACTAATTACCCTACCGATGAAAAACTAATTATCCTGCTGATGACAAACGAATGACCCTACTGATGAAAAACTAATTACCCTACTGATGAAAACTAAATTACACTGCTAATGAAAAACTAATTACCGCTACAGATGAAAACCTAATTACCATACTGATGAAAACCTAATTACCCTACTGATTGAAAAACTAATTACCCTACTGATGACAAACGAATTACCCTACTGATGAAAAACTAAGAACCCTACTGATGAAAACTAAATTACACTGCTAATGAAAAACTAATTTACGCTACAGATGAAAACCTAATTACCCTACTGATGAAAAACTAAGAACCCTACTGATGAAAACTAAATTACACTGCTAATGAAAAACTAATTTACGCTACAGATGAAAACCTAATTACCCTACTGATGAAAAACTAAGAACCCTACTGATGAAAACTAAATTACACTGCTAATGAAAAACTAATTTACGCTACAGATGAAAACCTAATTACCCTACTGATGAAAAACTAAGAACCCTACTGATGAAAACTAAATTACACTGCTAATGAAAAACTAATTTACGCTACAGATGAAAACCTAATTACCCTACTGATGAAAAACTAAGTACCCTACTGATGAAAACTAAATGACACTGCTAATGAAAAACTAATTGACACTACTGATTTCTTCTTCGTCGTCGTTCGCTCTCAAATAACCAATTCTATGTCTGTTATAGCGCTGGCTGTCCGTCTCAGTCTCCTCTAGTCACCATATAGTTTCTCCCTCAACAATGTTGGAAAAGGCTATGCTGTCACCCCGCTCATCTCGTGGAGCCGACGGTTACACTACTGATGAATTACTATGATATGGAATTAGGTAGTGTACGTTTACTAGGGCACAGAAATGTCCTCCGTGACGACCGCAAGAACATTTTCACGGACACACGAACAAAAACAGTTGAGAGAATAAACTGAGGAATTCATAAACGAAACAAAATGAAAATAGGACAATGATCCCTACTTAAACGTCTTGCTCCACATCCTTCTAAGATTAAATCTTTTCAGTCTGAATTGTAGCCTCGCACGGAAGAAGAAAAACAGGCTTTGAAACAACAATAAGGAACACAAAAAATTAAAACAAACAAAGAAAGTTGAGCAAGAACGTCATCACAAAGATTAGAGTCCAAGTAACCGGCACATAGCCGCCTGAGAAGGCAATCTCGTATTTTCCACGTTGGATTGAGCAGGATAATACACGTAGTGGTATGCACCAATCCCCACACAATGATGCCAAATGCATTTGTTTGTTTTTATTTTTTCACTTTATTCTTCAGCTTCTACTGGTGCTACGCAATTTATTACGGGCGTTCAGCGACTCGGCTTCTCGCGTGCGTCATGCTAGCTGGTTCCTTTTCATGTTGGTGCTTTTCTGACATGATCTGTCTATTCCACAAAGATCTCGACATTACTAATTTTCTCAATAAAACGGTTGTTACCACCAATAAAACAATCCCATCAGCTTTTCGGGAAAATACGGTAACGTGAAAGTTTAAATGAAACCCATTAAAAGAACACGCATACCTTTCAATTATTTCATGGTTCATTGACAATTGACCGTAAGTCATGATAAGTTTGACTACAAAGACCTGATGAAGTTGACATGGAATGGAAAAAAAACGAGATTAACACGAGACATATTTCCGTCATTAGGACATGCAGCAGAAACAGCACATTTTAATCCAATTCTATCATGTTTTGTTGTGTTACTTGCTTGCTTATTTCTGTTTTATGGTCTAGTTTTGACTTCAATAAGAAGACATGAAACAACAAAAACAAAAACCAAAAAGCTACAGACTTTCATAAACGGGTGCTTGCGTAGAATAGGACTGAAATGGTATGACAAAGTCACAAATGTGGAAAACGATGACAAGAACCAGACAAGTGCCAGTGGAACAAGAGATGAGAAGAAGACGCTGGCGGTGGATAGGACACACACTGAGGAAACCTGTTAATAGCATTACAAGGCAGTCCTTGTTCTGGAATCCACAGGGAAAGAGGGGCAGAGTAGACCAAAAAAACACATGGAGAAGAGAACTGGAAACAGAGGAGAAAATGATGAGGTGGACGTGGAAAGAAATTGAGCTGATGGCACATGACAGGAGGACTTGGCATATGTTTGTTGAAGGTCAATTCTCCTGGTGGGAACCAAAATGTAGTGGTTGTTTGAATGTCATGAAAATATGGACGGAAGTCTTACTGATTGGATTTTGGCTTTATTGTTTTGCTATATTTGTCTTCTGAGGGTTTACACCATAATGAATTTATTTAGGTTATATAGACAACTTGTCAAATCTCTAAAAACGTTTATCCAAGGTGGCGTCATTTGCATTTGAACACATATGCTGAACGCCATTAATAGTTATTTTGTTTTCTGTTTACATACATCTTTTTTTTTAAGACTAGAGGGACGAATTTCTTGCCATTTATATAACTTTACTTACAAAAAACTCTTATTTTTCCTATGACGTAATACTTTGTGAATAATCTGTATATAAATCTATCAATTAATCGATCAAATAATTACGCGCTTACTTTTTTTTATTCAATTACTCAATGAATAAAGAAATATACACTCAATCAATCAACAATTACCTGCCACACATTCAGCACTCAATCATTCATGCGGTATAGAATGTCGAACATTCAATTGACAGCTAATTAATAAGTTGGTTTTCTGTGGCTGGGTTATGTGAAATGTCTATGTTTGGATTCAATAACACAGGTATGGCGGAAATAATTTATTGATTAACTGGTATTTTACTGTCAACTAGAACTTAGCATTCATTGATCTATAATCTGGAGCCAAGTATTATTTCTCCTTCTTCACCTCCTTATCCTCACCCTCCTCATCCCTCTTCTCCTCCTCATAATCATCCGTCTCCTCATCCTCACCATCTTCTGTTTCTCCTTCTCTTTCCCCTCCTCCTCCTTTTTTTCGTCCTTCATCCCCTTCTCCTTCTCCTCCTTCTCATCCTCATCCTTATCCTAATCTTCCTCCTTATCATCATCCTCCGTTTCTCCTTATCTTTCCCCTATCCTTTTTCCCTATTCCTCTTTTCCATCCTCATCTTTCTTGTCCTCCAACTGATCCTCCACCTTCACCACTTTCTCCTATTCATTTTCTTCCTGCACATTCTCCTCCTTCTCGCCTCCCTCTCTGTCACCGTCATCGTCATCCTCACCATCATCATCATCGCAGTCATGGCCGCTATCATCATCATATAATCATCACCAACATCATATAATCATCACCAACACCATATAATCATCATCATCAACATCACTAACATCATCATCACCACAACATCATCATAATCATCATCATCATCAATATCCTCATAGCCATCACCACCATCATCATCACCATCATCACCACCATAATCACCACAATCATTATTATCGCCATCAACATCATCCTCAACATCAACATCTTAGACATCATCATCATCATCATAATTATCACCAACGTCATCATCACCATTATCATCATCAACATCATCAACATCATTATCATCAATATTTTCACCATCGCTATCACCATCACCATCATAAAAATAATCATCACTATCACCAACATTACCATCATCATCAACATCATCATCATCATCATCACCAACATCATCATCATCATCATCATCATCAACATCATCATCACCAATATCAACCTCATCAATATCATTATCACCAACATCATCACCAGCGTCATCATCATCACCAACATCATCATCATCAATATCACCATCACCAACATCATCATCAGCGTCATCATAATTACCATCACCAACATCACGATCACCAACATCACCATCAACAACATTGTCCCCATCATCATCATCAACATCATCAACACCATCACCATTAAAATCCTCAACATCATCATCACTTTCATCTGCATCAGCATAATAGTGTCCACCACCAACATCATCATCACCATCATCACCATCAATAACATCACCATCCCCAACATCACCATCACCATCATCACCATCACCAACATCACAAACATCAAAATCACGAACATCACCAACACCAACATCACTATCACCATCACCAACGTCACCATCAGCAACATCACCATCACCCTTCTCAACATATTATCACCATCATCAGCATCGTCACAAGCATCATCACCACCAACACCGCCATCATCAACATCATCATCACTGTGGTGAACTTCTAAATACAATATCTAAATTAGAATATAACAGTATAGTGCATAAAGTCAAGATAAGATAGTACTAAAAATTTTCGGCGAGAATCGTAAGTTGTCGCCTACGCCTTCAGCTTATTATTTGCAAACGCATAAGCCGAACAAAACGGTACCGTATTTTTCAAATTCGTCCTTGACATAAACGAACCACTTTTCCTAGTTCTAAGAAATATTTGCCTAACTGCATTTGGGGAAAGGAGGGGCAAGGCTAGATAACACACGCAAATCACGTCTCAAATTGGTTCTAACTCTACAACCGACTTGCACGTTTTGCCCTAGGCGGGTTTCCCCAATACGATGAAAAAGTTAGAAATGTGGACACTACGGTCATGGAAACACGCTTAGCTCTTATTGTGAATGACATAAGCTCTCGTATTTAGCTTGAAACTAACATAGAAAAAAAGATAGAATTTTGAACCAAGCCACATAGCCCCATAAAAATCGTATAGTCGTGTACCTGAAGACTTGCTGACCAAGAATATGTTGTTAGTTCTCTAAATAGTCCATTAAATAATCAAATATTGATAAAACAATACATAGAGAATCAGAGATACTGTCAGGTCAGGTCATATCTGCTTAGATTGGATCGCATATTTTTGGGAAAAAATTAGGTGAAAGCTAGGCTAAGATGGTACGATGCAGGGGATTGGGTGGAATTTGAAGTGAGACGAAATATTATTGGCCGACCTCGTACTAAACATATATCACCCGAGTAACGTAGTAGAAAATTGAATTGTATTTTTGAAAGACTTTGTTTACAAGTGAAATAAGGATAATCATTGGCCAGAGTAGTTGATATTGGGGGAAAAGCATTAGTTGGGGACGCCATTTTCTAACAAAATTTTGACTAGTAGCGATGAGATCAGGCTTGTGCAGTGAAAACCATATTTCTCAAAAGCCTGGACAACACGGCAGATCTAAAGTGTGCCAGTCATCGTTTACTGTGTATTTCATTGAATAAATGTGGTAAGATTGACTTTATTAACATGTATCTAAAATAAAAATTGAATGTGAAATAATAATAATGTATGTCTGTAAGTGAGTGGGTCTGTAGCAACCATTAGGCAAAGCCTAGAGATTGATCCACCATGTGATAGATTATCAGAGAGGTGTTAGACTACAAGAAAATATGTATGATTGTCATCAAGGAGCATAACACCTATCCTATTATATGGAAAAGATGACAGCTGGAATTGCAGTGGCGTTGTAACTATTAGGGGAGAGGAATACTGGTGTACATTGTCACATCAAAAGATAATGGTGGCATAGGTTGGTATAAAGCTATGACCCTTTTCGTTTGTTTGTAATGTACCTGTACTTAAATGTGGAATAGTATAGTATACTAGGTATAAAGAAGGATGCATAACCTTCACATTTCAGGGTCCTGGGTACTGACGTTAATGTAGTACCAAACGCCTGAGAACTGCTCGATTCAGGACTCTATCTGTATACTTCGAGCCCATGCTAGTGGCCATTGCCTATCAAAAAGGTGGAAAGGATTGTCAAGCGAGCAGAGGAAACGTTCTACCTGTATTCGCCTGCCAAGATAAGTTCTTGTTCGGCACCTGGCAGCTCAACTTAAAAGAACTAGAAAGTGATAATAAAAAAACTGTGCCTAGTATTAATATTTCCACAAGTGACAAACGAAAACAGACATAACTTAAAGGGAGTGATTATAAACAACAACCTATTGTTTAATACCAGTATTACCTCAAAGTAAAAGAATACAACTACACACTTATATTAGAATAATATTGTATGTATGGACAGAAGATCTACTGTGTTATTGGAATGTTGTAAATGATTCTTTTGATTTCACTTTTGATTGTCAGTCCTGGTTCAAAATAAATTAGAATCAGGATAATAAATTGTACAAAATTGTATTTACACAAATTTCAACCACTGTCTTAAATAAGATAGCCTTTTAAAGTGTCGTTTGTATGTTATTGTTGTAATACTGTTGGTGGTTGTGGATAATAAACTATTTGTTTGTATGTTTGTTGGTTATTGCACATTACACTCCACATTCATAACCCTAGACACTACACGAAGTCATTTTAATAATAATACTATAGATTAATTTTGAATGAGATCAAAAGGGTGGTAGCGGAAAGGTACTCTGAAAAGTTTACAATACTATTGGTTAAAGTCAGGGACCTTCATAGCTGATCTCATTTAATACAATAATAATACATAACAACAATTCATAACATCAAAACCCACCACAATCACCATCATCCGTATCAACATCACCATCATCATCACCATCATCACCATCACCATCATCAACATCATCATAATCACTATATTAATCACCATAATTACCATCACCTACATCACCATCAGCATCACAATCATCTCAGCAACATCAGTTGGAAATCGTAAAGAGTAGGACTATCAGGCCGCTGCCCTGGAAAAAAATTAAAAAATTAGAAACCTACCCACCACAAAAAACAATTTATAGAATGTGTGATTCATATATACACACACTGGGATTCTCGCCGATGCTACGGAGTTTGTGCACTGTGCTGAGATCCTCCTTGTGTGATCTAAGGGAGGAGATCGGAGCACTGTTGGAGTTGTCCGTGTGCAATGAAGATAGTCTTTAAAACCAAAACCAAATCTAGGGGACATTGGTAGGGGACATTGGTGGGGACATTGGTGGGGACATTGGTGGGGACATTGGTGGGGGACAATATAGAAGTTTAATACAATTTCTAATGGTAGTTTTTAAGGAGCATCTTCATTGCACAAGGACAAGTCGATAGGTGCCCGGATATTCTCACTTAGATCACACAATTAGCATTTCAGCACAGTGCACGAATTCCGTATCATTGGCGAGGATCCGAATATGTGTATACATGAATCACAAATCCTATAAATATTTTGTAGTTGGTGGATCTCCTAATTTTTAAATTTTTCCAACTGCCGTGAGATTTTTAACGTGCGCAACTTTCACAAGGGACCTCCTATTTTTTTTTCACCCTTATCCGAGAAGGCTATGCATCCGATCTCACTACCCACGAGACCAGGGGGGAGTACGACATCATTAGGACCACTGGTTCTGAAAAAAAAGTCCATAAATTATATTCCCTCAACTGGAAATCGAATCCGGTACCTACAGAACTCGAGGCGGACGCCATACCTCTTAGCCACTCCGACGCCTAAAAAAATTGTCCCCTAAATATAGGATAAAAAGATAATATTAGTTAAATGACAGCCGTTGCACTTTGCTGTTACATATGTTCCGTGTATATCCAATAGATAAAAGTGCGGATATTAACATCTTAAAATATGATATGACCTTTTAGTCATCCTGCAGTATGTCTTTGCTGTAAGTATAGGTTAAGGTATTATTTACTTTAGAAATACAGGTTGAGGTCCATCTAAATCACAAGTATAGGTTAATGTACCATGTGTATCACAAATATAGGTTGAGGTACCATGTGTATCACAAATATAGGTCCAGGTACCATGTGTATCACAAATATAGGTTGAGGTACCATGTGTAACACAAATATAGGTCGAGGTACCATGTGTAACACAAATATAGGTTGAGGTACCATGTGTAACACAAATACAGGTTGAGGTACCATGTGTATCACAAATATAGGTCGAGGTACCATGTGTATCACAAATATAGGTCGAGGTACAATGTGTATCACAAATATAGGTTGAGGTACCATGTGTATCACAAATATAGGTCGAGGTACCATGTGTATCACAAATATAGGTCGAGGTACCATGTGTATCACAAATATAGGTTGAGGTACCATGTGTAACACAAATATAGGTCGAGGTACCATGTGTATCACAAATATAGGTTCAGGTACCATGTGTAACACAAATATAGGTTGAGGTACCATGTGTATCACAAATATAGGTCGAGGTACTATGTGTAACACAAATATAGGTTGAGGTACCATGTGTATCACAAATATAGGTCGAGGTATCATGTGTATCACAAATATAGGTCGAGGTACCATGTGTATCACAAATATAGGTCGAGGTACATGTGTATCACAAATATAGGTCGAGGTACCATGTGTATCACAAATATAGGTCGAGGTACCATGTGTATCACAAATATAGGTCGAGGTACCATGTGTATCACAAATATCGGTTGAGGTACCATGTGTATCACAAATATAGGTCGAGATACCATGTGCATCACAAATATAGGTTGAGGTACCATGTGTATCACAAATATAGGTCGAGGTGTCAAGTGTATCACAAATATAGGTCGAGGTACCATGTGTATCATAAATATAGGTCGAGGTACATGTGTATCACAAATATAGGTTGAGGTACCATGTGTATCACAAATATAGGTCGAGGTACTATGTGTAACACAAATATAGGTTAAGGTACCATGTGTATCACAAATATAGGTCGAGGTATCATGTGTATCACAAATATAGGTCGAGGTACCAAGTGTATCACAAATATAGGTCGAGGTACATGTGTATCACAAATATAGGTCGAGGTACCATGTGTATCACAAATATAGGTCGAGGTACCATGTGTATCACAAATATAGGTCGAGGTACCATGTGTATCACAAATATAGGTCGAGGTACCATGTGTATCACAAATATAGTTAAGGTACCATGTGTATCACAAATATAGGTCGAGATACCATGTGTATCACAAATATAGGTCGAGGTACCATGTGCATCACAAATATAGGTTGAGGTACCATGTGTATCACAAATATAAGTTGAGGTACCATGTGTATCACAAATATAGGTTGAGGTACCATGTGTATCACAAATATAGGTTGAGGTACCATGTGTAACACAAATATAGGTCGAGGTACCATGTGTAACACAAATATAGGTCGAGGTACCATGTGTAACACAAATATAGGTTGAGGTACCATGTGTAACACAAATATAGGTTGAGGTACCATGTGTATCACAAATATAGGTCGAGGTACCATGTGTATCACAAATATAGGTCGAGGTACCATGTGTATCACAAATATAGGTTGAGGTACCATGTGTATCACAAATATAGGTCGAGGTACCATGTGTATCACAAATATAGGTCGAGGTACCATGTGTATCACAAATATAGGTTGAGGTACCCTGTGTAACACAAATATAGGTCGAGGTACCATGTGTAAAACAAATATAGGTTCAGGTACCATGTGTAACACAAATATAGGTTGAGGTACCATGTGTATCACAAATATAGGTCGAGGTACTATGTGTAACACAAATATAGGTTGAGGTACCATGTGTATCACAAATATAGGTCGAGGTATCATGTGTATCACAAATATAGGTCGAGGTACCATGTGTATCACAAACATAGGTCGAGGTACATGTGTATCACAAATATAGGTCGAGGTACCATGTGTATCACAAATATAGGTCGAGGTACCATGTGTATCACAAATATAGGTCGAGGTACCATGTGTATCACAAATATCGGTTGAGGTACCATGTGTATCACAAATATAGGTCGAGATACCATGTGCATCACAAATATAGGTTGAGGTACCATGTGTATCACAAATATAGGTCGAGGTATCAAGTGTATCACAAATATAGGTCGAGGTACCATGTGTATCACAAATATAGGTCGAGGTACATGTGTATCACAAATATAGGTTCAGGTACCATGTGTATCACAAATATAGGTCGAGGTACTATGTGTAACACAAATATAGGTTAAGGTACCATGTGTATCACAAATATAAGTCGAGGTATCATGTGTATCACAAATATAGGTCGAGGTACCATGTGTATCACAAATATAGGTCGAGGTACATGTGTATCACAAATATAGGTCGAGGTACCATGTGTATCACAAATATAGGTCGAGGTACCATGTGTATCACAAATATAGGTCGAGGTACCATGTGTATCACAAATATAGGTCGAGGTACCATGTGTATCACAAATATAGTTAAGGTACCATGTGTATCACAAATATAGGTCGAGATACCATGTGTATCACAAATATAGGTCGAGGTACCATGTGCATCACAAATATAGGTTGAGGTACCATGTGTATCACAAATATAGGTTGAGGTACCATGTGTATCACAAATATAGGTTGAGGTACCATGTGTATCACAAATATAGGTTGAGGTACCATGTGTATTACAAATATAGGTTGAGGTACCATGTGTATCACAAACATAGGTTGCGGTACCATGTGTAACACAAATATAGGTCGAGGTACCATGTGTAACAGAAATATCGGTTGAGGTACCATGTGTAACACAAATATAGGTTGATGTACCATGTGTATCACAAATATAGGTCGAGGTACTATGTGTAACACAAATATAGGTTGAGGTACCATGTGTATCACAAATATAGGTCGAGGTACCATGTGTATCACAAATATAGGTCGAGGGACCATGTGTATCACAAATATAGGTTGTGGTACCATGTGTATCACAAATATAGGTCGAGGTACCATGTGTATCACAAATATAGGTCGAGGTACCATGTGTATCACAAATATAGGTCGAGGTACCATGTGTATCACAAATATAGGTCGAGGTACCATGTGTATCACAAATATAGGTTGAGGTACCATGTGTCTCACAAATATAGGTTGAGGTACCATGTGTATCACAAATATATGTTGAGGTACCATGTGTATCACAAATATAGGTTTAGGTACCATGTGTATCACAAATATAGGTTGAGGTACCATCTACATCACAAATACAGGATTAGTCCAACATTTCTCTGCTCCTGTGGCACCAGCCCAATGACAGCCGAACATCTGCTCCAGTCCTGCCAAACTTACAGCAGTGAACGGAGTGACATATGGCAACACCCCACTTCTGTGAACGAAAAACTGTTTGGAGATGTCAGGAACCTTGAGCTGACTACTACCTTTATTAGAGTCATTAATGTAGACGTGTGAGATGAAAGACGTAGATGAAGATAGCAAGTTCTTTTATATTTTAGCAAGCGCCCTAATGAACCGATGGACATTGTGTCCAGGTGTAACAGGGCATGTCTTGACTGAAAAATGATAACCTCTACGAAGCAAAAGCTTCCTAGTGTAGTGAAAAAGATGCACCGACGACAATTTAAGGGACTGTAAATTATGAACATTTTAAACTGCAAAAGTAGCAAGCGAAAGACAATGGGCTTATGCAGGTGGAGTTATAGTGGTAAAGAGTAGGTGTAGATAGTACAGATATAATACTTAGGCTTAACGCATGTAAGTAACCATCGGTCTTTTATTTCGGTCCACATGGAGCATAGAGTAATCATTACAGCCGGTCTCCCTGAAAGAAGCCTGCACAAGCTCTTGCAGTGATAGTTTATGTAGCTTCTTCTTCTTCTGCGTTCAGTTTGCAATCATGCTACCGCAGGCCTGTCGCCAGGAAGAAGTCCAGTCTTTTCCAAGTCAGCACGGTAGCCCCATAGTTTCAACTTGGCCAGGTCAGACGTCGTTGGTCATCATGGGGTGTATGTAGCAATTTTTTTACATGATGAGGGTACCAAACCCATAAATATCCTCATATTCGTGGCATGTACGACACGCCTGAGGAGGCAGTAGGACTATTATTTCTTGCTCTCATCAGAGATCCTTTTCACGCGGCCAGGTACGTATTGGCAGCTGCCCTCAGGTACATGAACTCCGATTATTCGTTTTCGAGGTGTTTGTGTACCTCAGAGCACTTTTAGTGAACGTATGTTGCACCGTTGTTAGATGACGTGTACCAGATGACGAGAATGACGTATACGCGATGACGAGAGTGATGTGTCCTTGAGTACTAGGAAAGTTTGTTGGATGATGTCCTTGTGTTCGGAAGTGTTCAGTTGTGTAACTTTTTTGATGGGATATTCTTGTGTCCAACAGTACACGTGGATCTGAAGATGCACGCGATGTGTATCATGAAGCATGCGTAGATCTGTACCACATACATAATTATGTTGTCTGTCAGTTTGCACAATGTCGTATATTAAATTATTAAACCATCTATAGGACTTCGGTGACTGCTTTATTTAGATATAATATGTTGTGGGTGAAAATTATCCTACACTACACATTCGCCTGCGCAACTGAAACACGTCTGCGGGCTACATGACCTCAACGGTAAGAAATGGTAATATATACTGAAGCACATTAAAAACGCACCACTATTATATATACTGATGCCAAGAAGCTGGGAAACAAAATGTGGGAATGGATTTTCCCCGTGTTTGTCATGAGGTTGTTGTTGTTGTTCGTCCATCACGGGTGATGAAGACCACTCTGTTCATCCAATTATTTAGGAATATGTTAGGTTAGTCATGAGGTAGGGAGCGAATGGCTGCTGGAATGGAAAGTGCATGATTCAACCCACGGGTTTGTGTACAGACTACATGAAAACAGTAAAAGTTACACGTGCAACACGATTCCCAACAGCTATGACCCTGAAAATGTGTACGCGTTGTGGCAGTATACTCGGTATAAAAAGGCGGTTGAGACAAAACACCCAGTACATGTGCTTGAAATGCCACGACTATCTGAAAACGACCGCCAACGAGCCATTGGTATGTTGGAGACCGGAATGAGCTCGCGGGCCTTTGCCAGAAGGGTGAATTGCCACCACAGCACTATTGTACGTCTCAATGAACGTTACGGAACCACTGGCAGTGGCCGGGATAGACCAGAGTGGCCAACCACGAGTTACTACCCCTGCGCAAGATCGTCATATTGGGCTGAGTCACTTAAGGAATCGTTCTCTCCCGGCAAGTCAAACAGCAAGAGCAATAGTGGGTAGACGTGGGCAAGTCTCTCGAATGACAGTCATACGACGACTCAGAGATACAGGCCTTACTGCAACGACCTTATGTTGGGCCAAACTTTACTCACAGACATCGTCAGCAGCGCCTGCAATGGGCAGAGCAACATGTCAGATGGACTAGACTGCAGTGGAATGCTGTCCTATTCACAGACGAGAGCAGATTCAACATATCCTTTGCTGATGGACGTATGCGGATTTGGCGACGGTGTGGAGAGCGCTTTGCAGATTGATGTGTTCGTCAGCACAACCGATTTGGAGGTGGCAGTATTCACATCTGGGGAGGATTCAGTTTTCACCATCGCTTGCCTCTTCACGTCTTCCGTGGAAATGTTAATGCTGTGACATATCGAGATGAGGTTCTGGATGCATTGGTTGCTCCTGCGTTCACAAATTATCCAGACTTGCAGCTTCTCCAGCAGGATAACGCACGTGCGCACACCGCATGCATTACGCAGCAATATCTACAGCAGCAGAACATTGTGACGATTGATTGGCCTGCCCTATCACCAGACATGTCCCCTATAGAACATCTGTGGGACGAGCTTGGACGCAGAGTCTACAGGCAAGGTTCTTCAGCTAATCTGCAACAGCTCAAAGCTGCTCTAACACGTGAATGGGACTTGATTCCCCGGAATTTTCTTCAGAGACTTGTACGTTCCATGCGGAGCCGCTGCCAAGCTTGTTTGCAAGCACACGGTGGACATACCAGATACTGAGGATAGTGTGAATGAATTTTTTTATTGGTTGCATTTTTGGTTTTCTCCCTTGCCTGCACAGAATGCAATCAATTTCATAACAATCAAATGTACTAATTAATGATCAGCATGGATTCATTGGAAAATGAATAAAGATTCCAAATATGTAAACTTGTAAACACTTATATTTACATTTCACACTCTGTTCCTGGATTATACAGGTGGTGCGTTTTTAATGTGGTTCAGTATATATTGGGATTCAAAGAAGGTGAATATTACAAGCGATTAATTTGATTGAGGAAAACTTGAGTAAGTGATTAAATAAAATTTGTGATGTTAAATGGAGGCGAATATGTAGAGAAATATGGAGGCAAATATGGAGGCGAATATGTAGAGAAATATGGAGGCGATTATGTAGAGAAATATGGAGGCTAATATTTAGAGAAATATGGCGGCGAATATATAGAGAAATATGGAGGCGAATATGTAGAGAAATATGGAGGCGAATATGTAGAGGATTATGGAGGCGAATATGTAGAGAAATATGGAGGCGAATATGTAGAGAAATATGGAGGCGAATATGTAGAGAAATATGGAGGCGAATATGTAGAGAAATATGGAGGCGAATGTGTAGAGAAATATGGAGGCGAATATGTAGAGAAATATGGAGGCTAATATTTAGAGAAATATGGCGGCGAATATGTAGAGAAATAAGGAGGCGAATATGTAGAGAAATATGGAGGCGAATATGTAGAGAAATATGACGGCTGAATGAAGCCCAATACGGAACAATATGGATCGGTAAAATAAAGATTTATGATGAAAGAGTTTAGTGAGTGATAACAGTTTGTAATAGCTTATTAAAGTCCGATGTTGTGCAGGCGATACCAGCCCAGGTTCTGTTGAAAGCCTGGAGTTAAAAGATCAGGCACATAGTTCAAACACACAGAAGATGAAGGGCAAAATTGGAAGGCGCGAGGCTAAAAAGTGTATGAATTACAAATATAACCGAACATCACTAACCTAGCGAATGAGCTGCACGGTATCTTCCATCAAACAACGGAACCATAAAAGATCAGAGAGTTGGCCCAGATCACAACCTGGTGCGTCCGTTTTCTTGCCGGAAACAGGGCTATCTATAAAAGATTTGTTTGTCATTAGCGCCGCAAGAGACCCTAGTTAATCTTCTTTCTCTTCCGTCTGCAGATTTACCTCGCGTGCACCTCTGATTATTTTAGAAAGTCTTAACAGTTTCACGTCAATGCCAGACAAATGTCGTAACCATTCCAGACAAATGTCTTAGTCGTGCCAGACTTTTGTTTGTCTGTTCAGGGGGTTACATAGGCTTAAGTTACTAGACTTTGCTAAGTGTTCGGAATTCTAGTATTGAGAAAATGTTAGAGGGATTTCTGAACCAGCAAAATATTACTCTTGTTAGCAATTGTCACAAAACGTTTTTTGCATGTACTTTTGCGCCCTTCTCTCTCTCCTTCATCGTCCTATTATATGGCATATTTTATGCCACTACATTTTTTGCCCTGAGCAGCTCCCATACGTATTTACGATTCACCAGGTGAACTGAAGTATTATCGAGGTTAATTAGACAGGTCAGCGGTTCATACGTGTATCACTTTAGTCGTCTAGCCACCTTTGATAGAGACGATCAGTGTTGACTCAAGAGGGCTGCGCACGATCGATGGACAGAAAGCCAGATTCGCTGTCTAAGAAACCCGTCTGATGGATTTACGCAAACACAGGTGGTAATACGAAATCGCTCCCGCTGGACATCTCTGTGTAATTATTACAGATAACCTGTCATAATCTACAATATGAGCGGAAAGTATCTAGACAGGAAAATAAGTTCACATATTTGTTCGTGAGTTTGCATAAAGATGCAATTGGAAGTATTACTGGCTTATTAGAAAGAGGTCACGCGTTGGAATTTTAAAATTTGATATTTTAAAACACGCGGGGGATATTATGATTAACACCCCGACCCATATAGTTCTAAAGAGCTTACCATTGGCTTGATTTGAGAGCCAGAATAGACTTTAACTTTCACTAGCAAGTTGGTCTAAAAGTACAATCTGGGACTTGACCTGAGAAATTGGAAATAAAATCTAGCGAAATCGGTGTCACAAATCAGACTGCATCGCATCGTCAAATTAGCAACTCCAAAGAGCCAGAGAGACATCGGACTAAGAATTCCAAAATTATAAGTGACAGGTCGAAGTATTTGGGCAACTTTGAAACTTAAAAGTAAACCCGCATTTTTAAATACCAAGACTGGAGACCTAAGGAATCAGATCACCCGTCATTAGAGGAATACTAAAATTTCCCAGACCAGGTGATTCGAAAGCATCTAACCTAAGTGGCTGTGTCCATTCTAACTTTGCCAGGAGATTGTAGATCCCATTTGGGGTAAGGAGTGAACCTATACTTTACAAATGTGAATGTGACATGTTTTTCTTGCTAAGTGGTTATATATGAGGCTGGCAACCTGAATATATGAAGACAGTATGTTCACAAATCATTACAGAAAGCGCTGGTGTTTGTTTTATGCTAATTCGTTCAGACAAACGAAAGCAGCAATGACCCCAGACTCCGAATGGAGCAGTGATGAGTAATGATTACATCCCATGTGCATCAAGTGTATAGTATCATTTTGTGAGATAAATGTACCCTGTTAACTGTAATTCAGGCTAGACATTGCCCTCGCGCTGTCCAGACATATTTTGCATACTAAAGTAAACCTAACCCTAACCAGAAGAATACTGGTGAATTTTAATCATCTTGCCTGAGTTACGCTGTGTATACTCAAGAATGTAATTATTCAGAGAGGCTAACATTTGTGGATGCACAGCGAGACAATGCGCCTGTAAATTTACAGCCCACAAATGTACTTAGCAGAGGCATGTGTTCTTTATATTTTTGTCTAATGTTCATGGTACGGAGCTGCAAGACTAAAGTTTCGACGTCAATAGTTGTGAGTTAAAAGCATGGAATCAACACTAACCATCTACATTGGACAAGTTGTGTGAAGAAGTGTCCTCATCACAAAAAAATTGATGAAACCACAGCTGCAGGACTCACTTAGATCAGCTAAGTTTATTAAGGAAACAGCAAACGGACAATTGTTTTTTTTTAAAAATCCTCAACCCAAGTCTAAGGGAAGACAATTTAATATACATCTAAAATTCACTATCATTCCATTGCTATTTTAACCTGTTAAAACTAATTGATTATTAAATTTGTTACATGTTATTTTAAAACAAAACAATCATTGCTGATTCAGTTATTATAGGAGTGACATCAAACGTATGAGCAAAACTGTTTAATACATGTCGCGAGAGGTAACGATAATAAGATGATGATAATATCCTGGACAAAAAGGTGTATCAGATAATACCAGGATAGTGCCAGATAAGAGACTGGTCTTAAAAGAAATATCCCATTCTCTGACAAGAGTAATGGTGTATCGAAGTCAAAGGTAGAGTCAAGCTGTATAGATCACTATGTGTAGCAAAATATGCGAGAATAAACGCTCAATTCAGTACGATTTAGGCATAAAACGATAATAAATACATTAGCCCGCATGTGTCTGACGGTTGTCATCTTCGACGCCAGCCGCGCTGCTTTTTGCACAGTGCTAAGCCTATAGAACGATTTCACGGAAAAAGTCTGACACGCTTTAGTTTCGTTTTCGACAAACACTACTAATATTTAACTTTTGCCCAATCTGCTGTATACACTTTGTAGTCTAGCCTTACAATTAACTATTGGCGGAAGTATACCCCAATATAGCTATCTGAAGTAACACTTTCTGTCAACTTTGTAGCAAAACTAGTAGTAATTCTTACATTTTTTGGTATTACACGATACAATGCTAACTAGTAACGCAAATTCTTTAACCCGCCCCGTCTACCCCGCGTCGCTAACACAGTCTGCAACGCATATATTCACACTGCAGAAAAGCCAGCAAGGCCAAACCACGCAGACAGTTTTATTTCCTCCTAATGGTAGCATTTCTGATGTAACTAAAACTAGTTATTTGAAAAATACATGCTCGCAAGATGAAAGAGAGGAAGATGGCGGACTTGTGTAAAATTTTAGTTGACGATGGACGATGAAATAAATTGGAAATTTAAAACCATTAGGAAGTTCCCCATAAGAATTATATGGTAGTATGACGTAAAGTTAGCTGAGTAAGAATGTACTTTAAATAATATGATAGTCCCAGTAATAGAGAAGTTATTGAAGAAAAACTAATATATAAGAACACACGACCAGACACACTGGCGTTCCTGCTCATGTTTTTTGGTAACGTTAGGGGGACGCGAGCTGGAAAAAGAGGCAGGGAGGTACATTCAAATTCGCTTAGGGTGAACAGAGTATGAATGGGAAAGGGGAACGGTAGGAGAAATGTAATCCTAAACGTGATATCTTTTGTATTGGGCATGACTAAAGCAGACTGGCCAATCCACCACCAGTTATTCAAAATTATTGTGGGTTTTTCATTCAAACTGCATTTGAGTTCAAGTAGTAGAACGTTACGATTGGCTAGGCTGGTAGATATTAGCAAAAGGCTTTGATTATTCATTGCCAGTTGAACTAATATTTGTATAGAGATACGCTGAAAAACAGCTGTGTTAATTATAAACTTAAATAAAGAATCAAGTCACAGTCTGTACGATTCGGAGGAAGCTGAGGCCATTTCTTCACTAAATCAGCGTCATTTGTTTATATATTTCTTGATTGTGGTAAGGATATTTTATGAAAATTTACTATGTTTGGTCCGACTACAAAAGTTAGTTACTGCTTTTGGGGAAAAAGTGAAGGACATGTCGGAAGCAGACATTGTTGAGTCCACACATTAAACGGTATCTGACTGATGTATGTTGTTATGATTATGTTGACATATTATTGTATTAAAATAGATTAGTAAAGCCTCTGTGTTCAATGAACACTGTTTACATGCCTGAAGCAAATATAAGTGTAAAGAAAAGAAGAGAAGATCATATCACAGGAAATGTGGTTACTCCACATTATTGTATGGAGGAAAAGTATATGAACGTACAGTGGCGTATCTACTATAAGGACTTGAGGTGTGGTCACAACAAGGTGGGAGTCCTGTACGATTCGGGGCTAGTGCATTTGTAAGGCACGCGAGGCTGACCCCATACCCACGTAGGGAATTAAATGTTAGAATAAATGATCAGAGATAAAAGGCCAGGTTGTCCTTTTGTTGCAGAGGGTCTATGTTCCTGTTGCTGGCTGGTGACAGGAAACCTGCTGAGTGCTTATAAACGCCAACCAGTCTCCAACCAAACGTATATGCTGTTGAATATTCAGTAGGAGCTTTGCCGATTGTTGAACTTGAAATTTCTGCAACTACCCATCGTATTATCTTACAACAAGGACTCTCAGGTGAAGAGTAAAACCTCTGGGGCATCTCTGACATTTTCTTGTGTTTCAAAATATTACACAGGAATATTATGGGGGTAGGATGAACTACAGCCCTCATATACAGTTACTCTCCCGTTATATAAATACAGTGAATTAGCTTAATATTTCCTACAGGAAGAACAGTTATAAATACATAATAACTTTTAGTTATTGGGCAGATTGTCCCAACATTTTAAATTGTTCTTTTTCTGTAAACTATCTTGTCTTTGTTTTCAAAGACCTGTCCACAAGCTATGAATGGACAGGCAAAATAAATTGTAAATACTTTTTTTTAAAGAAAAACTTAACTGATAGTTATTAATTTCTTTTATAGAAACTTAAAGTGTTTGATTGTTGTGTACCATCATTCATTTCTCCCCTAGACACTAGGTACACCATACACCATACACTAGAGCCACAAGATTAACCGTGTGAGACCTAGGGAGGTAGCGTTAGGTTCTCTGCACATAATTCATCATCATCATCTCTAGAGTCAGAGACCTACATGTGCTTGACCTCACACGGTTATAGCAGACACCTTTTCATTCTTTTAGGATACCATCATAACCTCCCCAGCAAAATCAACTTTGCTACACTATGTGAGATGGTAATGGCAATCCTAGTTACCTATGGTGCCCCTCTCCAGACCAACCTACGACTATGGCTGTGCTAGGGTTAATTAATTAACCAACAAGAACTTTGAACACAACTTAAATAATTCACTGAAGACTGTGGGTACAATTTATAATTTGTTTATCTACAAGATCTTTTTTCTTTGTACTTCTGTTAAATTTCAAATAAAAACAAATTGATTTAAAAATAAAATCTGTTTCACTTTCATTATGTTAATATCACATTTACAGTTAATTTATTGTAATTAATAAAGGTCACTTCAACAGTTTTCTTGATCCTTGATAAAATCTGTCTTTCTTTTGTGCTTTCCTGAATAGAATATAAATGTTGATTTATGATAAAGTCATAAAGACTGATGTGACTGTCAATTATCTTCCAAATAAGCCACAGACTTTGCGTTCATCATGACAAAGTTTGTTCGTAGGTGTGGTGATATTTTTAAGTTGAAGTAGCCCAACAAAGATCCACTTATCTGTAAAAGTTCCTTCTTAGGCCTCGTTCAGCAGTATGATCGGAGAGAACCCCACAACTGCAGGTCTTCCAATCGTCAAGAGTACACAGTTGATACTGGCAAAAGCTCTGAACAACCTGAGCATCTACTAGCTGACTTGGTCACAACAGATTTAGTACGACACTCAGGGCAGGATTATAACCTGAAATATAGTATACAACCTACGTAGTTTCGCTCATTGCCTCCCTACCCAGTCAGGAGGTATAATGAGACAGTTCAGACAAGCTGTGGTTAATCACAAGAGACATAGTAAGTCACGAATTGCACAATTCGTTCAAGTTGCAGCACAATATTTCAGTAACTCACTTGTTACAATTCTGTCCATGATTTGTTTCTTTAAAATCACATAGGCCTTATGGTAATCACTGTGTCATATATAACATATTACAGAAAATCAATCTGGTACAATCATTCCTGATTCCAGTTTGGATAGTCCTTTCCAGCAAGCATAATATCTTTAAAACGCTTTCCACAACCAACTAGCTCAATCCATTCGTTCTACTAATTTAATACACACTTAAACTAAACCAACACACTTCGGGTTATTCTCCAGGAAAAGTACAATGATTCTAAACAAACCAATTTTACCATAATATATATATATATATATATATATATATATATATATATATATATATATATATATATATATATATATATATAATTAACATCTCGCTTACCCTCAATCACAGACTGCCTTTTAATGGTTACACAGTCTGCTCACACTTCTGCAGATGGCAAAGGAGTTGATGCAGATGCTGTTCTCGTAGTTTGAATTTTTAGTGGCGAGTGTGTTTGCGCCTTTCGTTCCTCCCCCTTATATAGTGGGCTTTCGGATGTAAGAGATAACATCTAGGCCAAAGGATTTTTGCATACACCCAAAATCGTGTAGGTAGGACAAGGTGTGCTTAGATGACAAATCTAAAATAATTCTGGAGTCCTTATTTCTGCACCGATTATACATTAGGCTTATTTTACTCATATCAATGAGCTCTGTCACTGTGGATATCCAACTTATACTATAGTGTATCCGACTTTTCACTGGAGCAGCAAAAACAGGGAAAAACACAACATGGTTCATGCTCCACTGTCTTCTATTAACAATAACTTCGGCTCTACACCACATCCAGTGAAAATATTGCTATCTGCTAAGGCTAATGATCCCTATTATTAAATTGGGTCCTTCCTTAACTAGGTACTCCATGTATATATGCACACTGCCTTCCGAAATATTACCAACATCTACACTTTTGTTGTCTCCATGTTGAATAGCATATTGTATACTCCGACACTACGTGTACCAAGCAGGTGCGTCATTGGTCAGTTACATCCACGGGGGTTGCGCGGTGATAATTTTTGAATGATCGCCGAGATATGATCCAGACTCACTACAATGTATATATACATCTACACATATATTTACATCTATGGAGCAAATACTTATAAGAGGAATTTCGCTGTAGTACACCAGCTGACGGCTTGAACGGGCTAATACCATTGCTTAATTCTTCACAAAAGGCGACGGATCAGATACAAATTAATAGTGCTCTGCCCTATGCAGCATTGTTCTTGACTTCTGGAAACATCTTGTGAACACCACTTTGAGATAGAAGCGTCATTATCCTTCTATCTACAACTCTGCCAAGAGTAATCTTGTGCGAAGGTAGACACATTTGAAGACCCATATTAGATACTCATGAGTGTTGGCCACTGGTGGACCACTACTGCAGAGCTAAGGGGAGGCAATCCGTGACAGCAACACATGATGATGTGTTAAATAAAAAGATACCAGAGTTGTACTTCATACAAGAAAAGTCATTCTTGATTATTTTTTAATTTCTTTTTTCGTTTTTCTGCTTCATCAAATGTCTTCTTTCTTCTGTTGTGGTTAGTCTTCATCATCTTTTAAAATTTCCTTAAATTGTTTCTTTTTGATTATAAATGTAGAGCCAATAGAAAGAACCAGATACATACCAGTCCAACGAGAGATGGGGAGAATATTCTGATGTTGGATAGTGTAGTGGATTGATGGATTTGTATGATGGTGATATTACTAAGTGTGATGCATGAGGTCAGCTGTGAAGGCTCCTGAGATAAAATGTAACTGTGTATTGTCAGAAGGCCCTTCGTGCTACCACTACGACCTCACACTTATCTTTTTTTACCAATGAATGTGGCTACGTTAAATGTCTAGGGTAATGATATGTAATGTGTTGTGGTAGTTTACATACACACACACAGATATTTACTAAGTCTAATAATATTAATAAATGTTATAATACACTGAACTAACTCAAGTGTGTAAAATGTGGATAGTAATTTTCTTTTAAATTTATTTGTTCTGAACCAAGGTTTTAATTTGGTCAGAACATATGAAAGGTTTTGCAATTATGAAAGAAATGCATGAATATTACATAATAAATGCAAGGTGTGTACATATGTATGTTACTAGACTAGTTAATATTACTACTGTTTATAGTTGTAATCTGTTTTGGGAGAACATTTAATGGATGTGCTGTTGGGGTGGACTCATCACTCCCTGTCTATGGCGATTACACATGGTCCAGTTATTTGATGGAAATTTTATGGGTGTGTTAGCAAATAAGTTGAGTTGGTGAATTCTCAGCAGACCAGGCGCTCACGTAGCTTGAAGGTGTAGCTCTGGTGCTGAGATCTGGTGGCCCCCCCTCTCCGTGCTTGGGGGCAATATCAGAAGTCTGGTGGCCCCACCTCTCCGTGCTTGGGGGCAATATCAGAAGTCTGGTGGCCCCACCTCTCCGTGCTTGGGGGCTATAATAGGCTGCTCTGACAAAATGTCACTGCACGGGTCCACTCTGGTAATAATCAACAACTCATTTGACACCACAGTGGTGCCAACTGAAACTCACAGCTCTGCAATCAAAGTATCAGTCATGTGTCAGAATTCCATCCTCTAACCATTTCCGGACACAACACTACACAACAACAACACCACATAGACGGGTCAGATCTTTCTGACCAAACAACACATCTTACCAAGTTGGTTTCACATAGGATAAGTTCTCCCAGACTACGTATTCTGAAATATGTTCATTAGCTTCCGGCCATAGAATAGGATAGGTGATATGTTTCACTGATCCCAACACTTGCTCTGTCCTTCCTAATCCTTGCTGGAGTTTATGTATTTTATTTGTCTCTAGACCCTGAACTGGGGCGGGGGGTCTAGAGCGAATCCTTACTTGTTGTAAGGGACAGATTATGCTATTGCAGTATCAAATCACTCGAAACCTTAAACAAATATTAAAATGTACAAAGAAATAATTTCAGTCTTACCAGAATTATGAATATAGAACACAGTTAAATGCTAGCAAAACTCAGCTGAGTTGCTGGCTTTAGTATGGCGTCCCTCTAAATATTTCAATAGCTTCTGGGAATTACACCACTTAATAATTCACTGTGTCTACAAGGACAACTTCTAATGAATGGCACAAAATGCGCGTCTGAGCGCCGATAATATATTCATCTATGGCCAATCACTGCCTTTTCTTTTTTCAAATTCAAATATCCTACCAAAAAGTCATTTCAGTCATACCTCAGTCAAGTATGCCTTATTGTCTGTTGGTCCGTCCGTCTCTACTTGCGTTTCACAAAAAAACACACTTGTTTTTTGAACCAACCCTGCCTTCCCCTACACAATTTTGCCGTTAAAGTTATTTTTAGCCACAATTCACCATCCCACCCCGTCTCTTCATTCCAACTAGATTTTAGCACTTGCATCTTCAAGGCCACAATTTTTTGAAAATTAGTGACATGTTTTATTTCAATGCAGACGTTCGCTGATATGAACAACACAGTCTTTTGTCAATATCTTTCTTATTATCTGTCCGTCTGTATAAATGAAAGCATATTATTTCACTGCTCAAGATGGGCCATCCGGCCAGCTAGGTTTTATATTCCTAACATTATTATTAAGAAAAGTTACTTTTCAAATATTTTCTAGAATCTTCTGGATCTGCATTCAAATAAACGGACTAAGTTATCGCAAAAGCGTCCGAGAAATGACTGTGGCGTATAATATCCAAGGTCCCTTTTGTCGATTTCTTTACTTTGTGTCAACTTGGGGAACGTGACTTTTTCCTTCTTGCCCCACCAATTTGCGTCCTTTAGCATTGCTAGTTTCAAGCACGCGTTCAGTCATATTTTTCCATTTGATCTCCGTTCTCATCCCGTTCCGTTTTGCCTTCAAGTCTAACAATTTAATTTCCATGGCGGGTGATGACCCGCGGCGTGGGCGATCATGTATTATAGCAGCTTACGCATTAGTTTTTATCCCTACGTTGTATCATTGGAGATATTTTAACGTTGTATCACGGTTAATTTTGTGACAGATAGGAAACATAATGAGAAAACTAACTGATATAATTACAAGGCAGTGCATTTTCTGGAAACCTCAAGGTGAGAGAAATAAAGAGAGAGAGAGAGAAAGAGAGAGAGAGAGAGAGAGACTACAAACACATGGTGAAGAGACGTGGAGACAGAATTGAAAGGGATAATGACGTCATGCAACGACATTGAAGGGATAGCGTAGGATTTAACATGTTTGTTATAGGCTTGTGCCTCGCGGGGAGCTGAAAGGTGTGACGATACGATAATGAAGATGATGGTTTCAATTTCAAACTCTGTGTCTTTCCTCTTGTCCCAGACTTTTATCCATTTGCCTTGCTGTTTCTGCTTCACATTTTCTTTTTTGTATTTCTGTTTCTTGTTGTTTCTCATTGTTTCCTTATTTTGCTTATTCTTCTCTCAATTTTTATATAACTACTGGTTTTTTTTTGCTTCCATTCATTACTTTTTCATTTCTTTTCCGAATTTTTATTTCTTCTTCATTGTTTAGGAAGTGAAAAACGAAAGAGAAGAAGATGAATTAAATTTTCTTCTTCTGCTTCCTCAAACGCCTTGACTATTCTTGAAGAAGCCAATGGTCAGCCAACTGCCACCTCTGTCTGTTGAAGTCTCCATAGAGCTGTGGTTCTTTAACTTCTTACGACTGCGACCCAAATTTCACAGTTTCTGAAGCTGGCAACCCATCAACTAAAACTGACAAATAAACAATTAATTAGCCAAAATAATCCAGCCAATGGCATACCGCCTAAAACGTTGTGTAAGGGAGACATTATTGTTGTTTAACTAGAGTTGCTGAGCGTCTCGCTCTTTTGCAGCGAATACCAAGCTGAAGACTACTTGGTTTTATCTACAATGTAGATCTTGGCTTTTCCTGTTTCTTTTCTTCCATTCCGAAACGCGTTGAAGTCATGAGCTCCAGTTCCTCCAGCTTGGCATGCATTTAAAGAAACACCACATATGTGGTACGTGTAAGCATGGGACACCAGGCTTTGAAACACTTTCGGTAGAAGGTTAATTTGAAATGTCCCTAGCTTGATATAAATATTTCTTATTTCCCTTCCTTCGTCACCTAAAGATCTGTGAAATTATTTTCTGTCATATACTGGTAGATGCGGTCGACTGTTAGACGCGGTCGACTTGTAGCCGACCCCTGGTCTAAGCTGAATGGGGCGCACATCTCCAATACGATTCCAAACCTCGCAATGAAACTAAAGGATGAACAAAATTCATCAGTTGAGAAGAAATACAAGAAAAAAAAAAATAATAAAAAAGGACGAGGGTAGAAAACCTAATAGAACGATGGTTGAGACGAAAAGATGAATATGATTGAACAACATACCGAAGACAATCGGAAAAGAAGAAATAAGATAACGGAAAAACGATTACCGAAAAAGGAGGCTAAAGCAAAGAATGTACAGACAAATGAAAACACTTCAAAAAATAAAAAAAAGTACACAGTTGAATAAACAAACTGTGTTTAAAGTCTGCACTATGGACAATGTCACGTGGAAATTGCGTGCGTGTGAGAGAGAGAAGAGAGACAGATAGATAGATTGACAGACAGACTTACAGACTTAGATAGATAGATAGATAGATAGATAGATAGATAGATAGATAGATAGATAGATAGATAGATAGATAGATAGATAGAAAGAGAGTTAGAGATATAGAGAAAGATAGATAGATAGATAGATAGATAGATAGATAGATAGATAGATAGATAGATAGAGAGATAGAGAGAGAGAGAGAGAGAGCGAGAGAGAGAGAGAGAGAGAGAGAGAGAGAGAGAGAGAGAGAGAGAGAGAGAGAGAGAGAGAGAGAGAGAGAGAGAGAGAGAGAGAGAGAGAACAGAATATCTGGATTGTTTGTTTACCGGAAGACATCTTCACACCGAAGGCCCATGACCGCTTTACCGTTATCAGGGCACATAAACCAACACGGACATGTTTGCTGTAAATCTGTCCATACTTAACACATTTCCGTGTTGGAGCCGAGTCTTTTGTTTTCTGGCGTTTCATATGCTCCACTATATTTAGGTTTTCTCTAGACCTGGTTTGTGTAGGTGGTTTGTTATTGTTTAACATGCTCAAAGTAGGAGAGAAATAATGTTAAAGGTGAGAAAGTTGCCAAACAAGTTATACTTGTTGGTAAGCAGACAGATAGGCAGATAGACTGGATAGATTGATGGATGGATGGTTGGACAGACAAACAGGCAGTCAGATACAAAGATTGTATGGACGGATGGATGTGACTTGACAGACAGACAGGCAAGCAAACAGACAAACAGGAAGGCAGTCAGATTCACTGAATGTATGGATGGATGGATGTAACAGACAGGTAGAGAGACATGGAGACTGACAGGTAGGCAGACAGACATATAGGCAGACAGACAGACAGACAGATAGACAGACAGACAGGCAAACAGGCAGGAAGAGAGACATATAGGCAGGAAGGCAGACAGACAAGCAGACAGACAGACAAGTAGACAGACAGACAGGTAGACATACTGTCAGAATTCATGCCACGTCTTCGGGTCATGTACTTGTGACGTATAATGTAAATATAGTCTCAGTAATCCTACAGTAATCCAACCACCTTTGCTTCCCCATTTAGTGTTTATAATTTTGCTACGCAAAAACCACGAATTTCGCTGTCTGTCTGACTCATATTTTGAAGCCACGCCTATTTTTCCTGTCTTACATGCGCTGATGAGCGTCTACCAACTTTTGCACCTGGCAGTCTTAACAAGGAGAGCGAACCTGGTTTGTTTACCTGAGTTCTCACGCGAGCTGATCTGTCAATCATTGGTCATTAGACAGAAGCACGTGGAGAAAAGACCAGATCCTTGAAGAAATACAAGGGCGGTAATAATATTTCCCGACCACCTTTGAGGTCCGTGCATTTCAGGGGACGTAAAGCTTTGATCTGCGGAAACGGACGGAAATCTAAAAGGGGCCCGTTCGCACGGCCCATGTCTTTTGATGGCATCATAAGTAGAGCGAACCGTAAAATCCTTTATCTCGGAAACGAAGCTCCTTGATTTTTCATGCTATGCCGAAGGTGTGAATTGTCACATCCTTTAGAGGTATTACACAAAATCTGTATATATACGGCGTTCTCTCCAAGTCAGTTATCAGGTCTCTCAGAAAATTTAGGATAATCTGAACGCGTAAGCTAGAACCTATGTAGAATAGTGCGTTAATAGCCTTCGTGGGGATTTATTCTGATTTCTGGTAATAATAATAAGTTGTGCTTAAGTGTTAAAATGTGTTAAAGTTTTACCATTTCTAATTCACTGTGATTCCCTAGCGTTAAGACTAGTGAAATAGCAAACGCGTAGATATTTTCTTACCAGTTGTTCAGTTTAATGTAAAAAAATCCATCAACCGTTTTTTTACACCAGAAGATACGGTTTAGCTGACTAGGTATAATGCTATGAGTGACGGATAAAGTGACAGAGTAGAATTCGCATTATATTTCATTGTGTGTAATTTTCTAAATGGCTAGTGTTTTATATCATGTGTCAAAACAATAGACGCCGACAATAAAATAGCTAATAATGACAGGCGATACTTGTTAAGGGCGCGTAGTTATAATTAAATTATAACTGACATTGTGCGCTGATTGTTTTACCGGGCCGGGTGGGGGGGGGGAGGCGTCATGCCTTAAACCCAACCTGTACTCGTTAAGCGAAGCACGATAAGATAGGCTAAGACCCCGTGTGCCTTTTAATTTAATTAGGTGACGGAGAGGATAATGGATCATACCCTTACGCGTGATAGTATATGATATTGGCATTTTGGTTAAATGTTCTTTTTCTTCCTAATATAGTACCGGATCAAAACCAGCGGCCAGCGGTTTTCTATTGTGGTCCTTTCCTCAGTTACTGAAGGAGTAACAGTTGTCGTAGTTTTCCTTGGCGTTCGTCCCCAGTACAGCTGTGAACAGGAATTGCCAAGGCGACAAACTAACATTTTAACTTGTAAATTTGAGTTAACTGGACTTACAAAATACCCAGATTGTTTATTCAATTTTATCAGCCCGCTGTGGCAATATACATAAAATTTTTCCCGACTTCTGACAGTTGTTTTTCCAAGTGGATTTTATCCAGGAGAATACGCTGTTTCATAATCGGCACTCACCCCAGAGCAAGCCGATAGGATTGATCATCATCATCTTAATTAACAGTTTAGCAACCAGATGTTTTATTTAGCTATTGGAAGTACTGTCTACTGTGAACACGAGATCGCGGTTTATTTTTTGCTACATGAACTATTTGATGTGACATTGCATATCCAAGAATCAACCACCAAATTAGGCGTCCCCTATTATAGAAAAATTAATTATTAGTGGAGGGACTGGGGCCCACTTCGGAGGATAAAACTACTGGATCATGATACATATGCATGGATGTTTACGTTCAAGAGTGTTACACCAAGTTTAGGTAAGGCGTGATTGATGTGGCCACGAATGACAGAGTGAGAGTGAATATTTTGTAGTTACGGAAACTGTACCATCCTTTACTTTCTTTGCAAATACTGTTATTTTACTGGATAGCTTAAGTAGGAACTTTGTTCTTTTTGTTCTTTTCTTTACTGTCTATTCTATAACCTAGTGTTAATCTTTGACCTTTTGGGTTATTAAGTTCTTTTCGGATCCTTTATCTCAACAAGGGGGGAGGGCACGTATTGGGTTATCTTCCTATGGCTATAAACATGATTATATTGATTTCTATATGTTAGATGTTGTAAAGTTTAAGTGATAATAAACTAAACAAGAACTTAACTTGCGTGTTGGTCAGACCCATATCCATTTACCATAGTTTTTTTACGTTTGTTTGTCTTGTTGTCACATAATTGTGTGTGTGTGAGTAGTAAACTTATAATTATACTTATAGGGAGGTTTGACAGATCGTCTTATACTAAAGATAGTCGTATAGATAGGCTGGACTAGAGAAACCACTCATTCCAGAGACAGATCTTCACCTTAATCTATTCACTCGTGGAATCTATTCAAACACCTTTCTTTCTCATATACCCCCACCTTCTGCACTACTCAGACGGGACCAAATATCTCTCGCTACCTATCTAAAAATGTACGACAGTACTTTTATTTCAAGTTTCTCTCGTTATCTTGATTATCCATTTCCTGTGTCTTTATTTCATTTCTTCATTTATTTGTCTGACTATCTCTCTCATCTTGGAGGATTCCATAACAAGGACTGCCCTTCATAGCTATCACACAGATTTATTCAATGTATTTCATATCTAACGCCAGAGTTCTCTTGTCACACCTTCTCTTACTAGTACCTTGTCACGTTCTTGTCATCAGTTCCTCATTGGTGATCTTGTCATCCGTTCCTCATTGGTGATCTTGTCATCAGTTCCCCATTGGTGATCTTGTCATCAGTTCCCCATTGGTGATCTTGTCAAATTTTCTCCCACTAGTACCTTGTCTCGTTCTTGTCATCAGTTCCCCGTTGGTGATCTTGTCATCAGTTCCTCATTGGTGAACTTGGCATTAGTTCTCCATTGGTGAACATGTTAACTTTTTGAAGAATACTGATTGCGGTGTAATTGATGTTTTCGAATAATTATGTATTATCGAGCACGTACACCCATCAAAACAATATACCGGAGAAGAATGAAAGCCAACATCTTAAACTTTGAGCATTTTCAGCGCAACACCCGTGTGTTACCGGGGCCCGAAAGGGGAGCAAAGAATAGTAACACTGTACCCTACCAGGCATGTCGTAAAAAGCGACTAAGGAGGGTTGAGCATGGGGCTGGTTACCCCATCCCGTAAAAAAACTTGTTACCACAAAAACTTCAACAAATATGGACAAGTCAAATAAAGAATATAAATCAACTCAGCCGCCTAAGACAGAAGAAGGTCCTCTGGAACGGAGGGGCATAAATGATGAGGAAAACATGGAAAGAACTTGAGCGGATGGCACAGGACAGGAAGACTTGGCATGTGTTTGTTGAAGGCCTATGCTCCTTGGGGAGCTAAAGGGTATTGATTGATTGATTGATTTTCAGCGCATATTTAGAAGACAGAGAAGTTGAAATAATGAAATCCTGGGTATTTGGCCAATTTTATAATAGCTTTCTGTCATGTTCTTTTTTATTTTCTTGACCTCACTTAACGTCTATTCTTTTCATGGGTTTAATCTTCTAATTAGTGTTTTGCAATGAAATGCCATTGAAAATGTTTCTTCTTGTAGCACCGGCGCTACGGAGTTCGTGCACTGTGCTGAGATCCTCCACGTATGAACTAAGGGAGGAAATCCGAGTACTGATGGAGTTGTCCTTGTGCAATGTAGATAGTCCTTAAAAACAAACCAAACCAAATCGTTTTGTAGGTTTTCAAAACCGGAACAAATTCCATTTGTCTTTGCCTGAACTTTTAAAATGTTTCACATCTTAAATATGCACTAACACACACTAAACACTTATTTCTTCTTACATTCCATGTTCTCCTAGAATTTATAGCCAACATGCAAGAAATATTTGTCAAATTCCAGTTTTAGCATTCTCAGACCACACCATGATTTCTTTGCCTGTCAGCAAACACATTAATAACTAAGAAACGCGGTAAATAAAATGTATGGAATGAAGAGAAATGGTGAGTAAATGATACAGCCAAACGAAATCTCGCTTGGAGATAAAGTACGCACCTATACCTTCACTACTCCGTCTCTCCCCTTTCCTTACTTCAGAGAATTTGTGTCACACCTGGGCACAGTCTGACACCACCTGATTACGCAAGGAATGACGACGGGAACTGGTAAGTACATGCTATTTTAAAAAAACGACATACTGGTGCAGAAAAATGTCAAATAAAATGCGGGAGAAGTACGTAATGAACCTGGGCAGAATATTTAGAAGCTGAAAGATATTGAAAGAAGAACTGCAAATACACGCCACATGCCGTGTAACTCTGAAAATTCTCATACACATATCTTGGCATTTATAACACATAAGGAAGAGAAACCCGAGGCCTGTAAACAGTAAATTAATATGAGACAAACATAAAGGTATGTTATCAGGCACTCGTAGGAAATAAAGAAGTAGAACACTAGACAGCAGAAAAACCACAGACATGAGTGGCTTACCCAGGATTCGAACCCTGGACCTTCCGTGCGACAACCCCGCCTAGCTATGCAAGCGAATCACACTATCCTCCCTGCCATCTACGCATCACCAGCAATATAGGCAATAGTTGGAGGGGCAGACAATGATATCGAAATAAGAATACGAAAAGCAAGAGGAGCATTTATTGCATTGAGAAACGTATGGAGATAAAGAGAAATCAAGTCCAACACAAAAATAAGAATCTTCAACTCAAATGTCAGTTGTGTGGCTCTGAAACATGGAGGACAAAAAATAAAAAACAACCAAAAAGGTAGAGTTTCACAAACAGATGCTTGCATATGTAACCGCATGGCCTTCCACGAAAGCATTGTCCCTTCTACTTCCACGATAAGCATTTATACGTGCTATAATATGCTACATATAAGAATGACAGACCTCAAAAGCAAATAAGACGTTTTTACACAAAACGCAGTATCATTCAAAGTTCAGTTGGCAGTCACTGCTCTGAGAAGGCAAACGTAGATCAGTCCCAGATAATAATAATGAATGGGTTTTATGCGCAGAAAGTGGGAAATGAATGTTTGTGTGATCTCGTTTTTTAAAATCCAATTGTTAAGTGGGAAAAGATCAAAATGTGAAAAAAGTCGAAACAACAGAAAGTCGTGTGCAAAATGTCGAAAACAGAGAGACGTGTGCAGAAATTGTAGCGTGTGGAAAAAAGAATGAGACGAGTGGAAAAAGGCGGGGAAAAAGACAGGAACAGTATAAAAAGGAGAGATGTGGGCGATAAGATTATTTTCAGGATTTATGATTCCAACGATTCCATGATTTTAGACTAGAGGATTTTTTTTTAGATGAGTTAAGGTCAAGTATTACCATCTCTGGCGGAAGGCCAGTTTTCACTTGAACCACAACAACATATGAAGGATTAACTCTAATTGAATATAACAATCAATATAACTAATTGATACCGTAACCTGCCCTGCCATATAACATACTAATTGGCGCCGTGACCTGCGCACAAGTAACTGCCCTGCCACACATAGAATAGAAGGATTGAAATGACATGACAAGGTCATTAATGCGGAAGTGATGACAAGGTCATTAATGTGGAAGTGATGACAAGAACTAAACAATAACCACTTAACTTAAACAAGAATTTAGAAGAAGACGCTGGCGATGGATAGGATACACATTGAGGAAACCTATTAAAAACATAACAAGGCAGTCTTTGTTCTTGAACCTCTAGGCTTAGAGATGCAGATTTAGACCAAAACACACATAGATAAGAGAATTGGACAGAGAAGTGAAAATGGTGAGAAAGACGTGGAAAGAAATTCAGCAGATGCCACCAGATAGGAAAAGAAAACTTGGCATGTGTTTGCTGAAGGCCTATGCTCCTTGGAGAGCTAAAGGGTTTTGTTTGACTGAGATATCAATATATTTAAGAGTATATCATATGAAGATATAACAATAATCCTCGTGCTATTCCCCGTATAACAACCATTGCAGCTGGTTCGATGATAGGAAGCCTGCACCAACCATTCATTCATATGCTCTTGTAACAGTGGTTAATGTAGTAATTTGTTTTACGTAATGTGGTTGCCAGCCTCATGCACAACATCCTATTAATCACCTGCTGCCTCAAAAATGACCAGAGAGACGACTAATATGAGACTGGGAACCTCATCATGTAATACAAATAGTTACAGAAACCAAACCTGCATGAAAACTTGAATGCTTTAACGCAGGCTCCATGAAAGGGGTCAGCTGAATTGGTGGCCTTATGCAAGATAAGGAGCAAGAACGGAAACCATGATTAAATAAATATATCATTAAATATACGGTATACAAATATTCATAGTACTATGTGGTGCAGAGATATAGCGTACATACCAACCAAGATACAGCAAAAAGATAGATACATCTATACCAAGGGGTCGGCGACCGTCGATCGCATTATGCTGGTAGATTACACTGGAATGATATGGTAGATCTTTAGGTGACGGAACAATAGAAAAATATAAAATTTTAAGCTGGGGACTTTGCTAACTACCCCTCTCCCGCAAGCATTTCAAAGCCCGTTGTCCCTGGGATGAAAGGTACAAGAGAAGCACCACGTTAATTAAGAAAGACAATGCTGAGAGACATTTTAAACTCTTTACTCTAAAATTAAAACTATATTTTCAACCGACTCCGAAGACGTGACATTCTCAAAGCAGATCGTTAGAGAGCTCAGTGTTTCTAAAGTAGATCTCCTCAGCTCATAGGCTGCCGACTGACAAAGCAATCATTGACAATCACGCCTAGTGACGTCATGTACGGCAGCAACAAACTGTCTCCCCTTTGCTCGGTCGACTTTGTGTGGTGCCTCAGCTCTGATTCATGCTTAGCATCTCCGCCTCCACTGTTCTCCACCAAAAGACTTTTCAACGAAAGACATGTATGAAGTAATCGCTTGATGAAAAGGAGAAACGATAGGAAGAAAAAAAGAATAAAATAAAGAGAGATACACCGACCTGAGGTAACTAGCTATGGCCTACATACCAACAAATTCATCATTGCCACCTTGTGAGCTTCTCAGTTACCAATCCTCAAAAACGCAGACTAACTCGCACACACACCCAAGCAAACTTCCTCCTTTGATGCAGCCAAAATTTCGAGTTTTTCTAACGCCAGAAGACGTCCACATCAGTCAAATTCAAACTTCCTACTAAGTGAATTTAGCCGGCATTTCATCAGATGACGCACCATTGCACCACGACTTTCTGGCGCCCAAACAGACTTCACGCTGAATTTAACAGAACTAACCTCCCACAAAACCTATTTTCAGCTCGGAAGTGACAACTTTACAGAAAATACTATCTTAAAAAATTCAATGAAAATAGTCTATGAAATTATTTTTAGAGATAAATGTTTACACAAAAATGGCGTTGGCCATCAATCCCCTTCACAAATATCTGTTGATCAATCCAGTATCTCAGTTAATATCTGCTTTCATGGACATGTAGTCATCCCATCTTAGACATTCCCTTTCTGTGTTTCAATGCTTCATTTGTCATTCAATTTTTTTCCTTTGAGACTAAGTTCTCTACCCTCTTTTGGATGAGATATGTCTATCCCTGCAACGATTTTTACTAACGCTCCTGGAATTATGGAATTAAACACCATCAGTCGGAGGACAATACATAGCCAAGAACTTTCACTACATTGGAAAATATATGAAAGCAAAAATTTAAAATCTTCATCTCAAATGTACAACTCTGAAAGATGGACAACTACAAAGACAACAACCATAAAGTTACAAACTTCTATAAATGTACGTTTTTTTCCAGAACAGAAGGAATAAGATGGTAAGATAAAGTCATCAATGTGGAACTGATGAATCTGACAGGTGCCAGTAAAACATGAGATGAGAAAACGATGCTGGAGATGGATAAGGCACACCGTGAGAAAATATATTGCTAGTATTACAAGGCACGGGAACCGCTGTAGCACAGTGGTTACACTGGCTTTCTAGCTCGGTGGTCCATGATTCGATCCCCAGTTGAGGTGGGATTTTTTAAACCGCAAACGGCTCCGGGGTCATCTGACAGTCTTTTGTGACCTCGTAGCAGTCAAGGATTTGCTAGCAAAACCATGCAATTACAGCCGGTGTCTACTCACTTTTTCGTCTAGCCTCTTTTCTTTGAACATAAGCAAACGATGTGTTTACAAACTTTCGTGACCTGCCCGTCATAACAGGTAGCGAATCAGGTTTGTTTACCTCGGCTCCTCACGCGAGCTTTTCTGTCAATAATACGATACCTGACAGACCGCACGTGAATAACACAGAATCTTTTGAATTTCGTATTCATAAAAGTCAGAAACCCCTGGGCTCTTGGATCTTAGGAAATGGGCATTCGTACAGAGAAGACCCTTTAGACGTAAGAATTATTCTGATGTCGGTTAGCAACGCTCGATTGAAGACCGATCACAAGCCTTTATCTGGGAACTCTGTTCTGATTCTCCGTTACTCACACAATAGTGCGAAAAGGAACATCACCTATAGATCAGAGAAACATAATGATATATAAACTGTGTTTTCTTAAACCTGCTGTGGTGAAATGACGTCTGTCTCATATCACGAATTGTAAAGAATTCTGACCATACCGCGCGCCATACATTGTAGAAAGATATGATACACTAACCAATGAAAACGCTTTTTTGGTCTTGTGTTTACTACCGCTGGGAAAATAAAGATGGCAAGGCCCAATCTGTGTAGCCTGATTAACTTCGGAATTTTACTACGGCATTTAGGAAGAAGTACCACTTGAAAGAGGGTACCAAACCAATAGTAGGGATGTTACTCTACCCGTAAGTAATAATACTTTTACTAATACTAATATAGGACAGGAGAAATCTTGGGTTGAATGCATTCGAAGCTTCAGGTTGTCCTAAATTTAGCAGTTTAAACTATGCATACCATAAAATGCAATTTGGAAACTAAAAGATTATTACATGGATATATAAAGCCTAATTCCAAGTATAATTTAAGCTTTGGGGAAATAAAATAGCATCAGGAATAAGGGAGATAATTTAAAAAGTAGTTGTCCTACATTGAACGATAGGCAAAAAGGTACCCATATTTTCTGATCGTGATTACATTCCTTGGGGTTCCCATCTCGTACGTCCGAGGTCACACTATAAATAGACTTGCCTAACAAACTCGGGTCAGTCACTATTATTTGAATACAGAGAGAGAGGCAAAAAAGGAGCATATGTTAATGCAAGTGTTTGAATTCCATACCTGTTAGTAGACCTTAATCAACCATGAAGGACTCGTCTGTGTGTGCCTGAGGGTAAGAACGTATATATATATATATATATATATATATATGTGTGTGTGTGTGTGTGTGTGTAAGTCTATTGATTAATCAATCTGTGCGATAAGACGTGTATAGATGTGTTAGGAATGGAAAGTGTGTACTTTTGAAACTTACAGGCTCATAAGTAATTCTAGAGGCAAAGCCTGCCTTCGGAAATATTTAAAATATTGAGATTGATGGCCAAGTGAGTCTATGAGTTTAGAACTGTATTTAAAGAAGTATTTCTTGAATGGAGTGAGACACCTACCGAGGAACATAAGGAAGGATGAAAGGGATTGAAGTACTGTATAATTTGACCGTTTACGTAGTAGTTTTATTCACAACCAAATTATTGTATGGAGGCGAATCATGGGAAACGAATGATAATTAACAAGGTAGAAGAAAATTATGATCACATTGAACTAAAATTATTGTTGTTACTATACTATACCTTGTGCATCTGCTAGCACGCTAGTCTGAAACTGTCTATCGTCCCCATCTGTGTCATAGAGGGATATGGATAGGCAAATACAGGGATTGCGTTTGACTTAGTTTCAGGTTTAATCCCTTAACTTAAATCCTACAACAAATAAGAAGAGGCTTCTCTTACTGAAAGTGCAACGAATGCAGTGCCAGTCTATGTAGAGGGCCAGCCATATCGTGTGTAACAGTTGGAAGGTTTTCATCTGAAGATTCTCTCCAACATCAGAGGGAGCCATCTGCAGTGACTCAGTTAAGTTGCTCTCAAGACAACTGTGTAGCGTATGCCTGTTCACCAACATAAACGCATCCAGTTCGTGATGAACAGAACAGTATAGAGCTTCAATTAAATTGTACGAATAACACTATTATTTCTTCAGTGAAAGATCAAGCAAGCTAAACTGTCTACAAAATGATAGACATCTTAACACAAGTGAAAGACATTTGTTGAACTGTTCTTATTTATTTACTTTTGTAAAATATTTGATAGAAAAAAACTTTTCAAATAGAAAAGATTACATGTATAAATAAATTGTAAATATTTACCAGCAGCCTTACTTAAATGCTTTAAGTTAAGTTTTTATCCATTGTTGGTAAATTTTATTAAATAATTTCCCCTAGCAGAGTCAGAAACAATATTATCTACCATAATCACAGAGGTGGATCAGGAGAGGTAGCAGATAGGGACTCAGAGTACTACATCACCATCTTCTCTGGGAACTTACACAGCTTGACCCTACCTTTGTTGTCTATACACCCTTACTTTTTCAGAGAAGGGGGTATTACTGATAAGACCAGACTCTTAGCTGGCACTATCCTGGTATCATCTGATACACCTTTATGTCCAGGATATCTTCTTATTTTTTTTAACATCTGAACCTCTCGCGACACCTGCTATAAGTTGTCGCTCAGAATTTTTGGATAGTCTAAGCATGCAGTTCTAGAACCATTTCGCTAAATGTGTTAATAGCATTCGTGGGGATTTTCATTCTGATTGTCTGATAATAGAAATTAGTGTTTACGTGTTTAAAAGAGTTAACTTTTACCAATTAAAAGTGTTAGCTTTTACCATTATAATTCACTTTGATTTTCTAGCGTTAAAACTGGTTAAATAAATAACGCGTAGCTATTTCATACCAGATGTTCGTTTATAATGTTAATTTTCACCACAAGCTTTCTCACACAAGAAGAGACGGTTAGCTGTCTGGTTTAAATGTTAGGCGTGACTGATAGTGACACAAAAGAACTGACGTTTTATTTCATTGTGCGTTTTTATTATAAGTGCCTATTATTTAATATCATACGAATAAACTATCAGACGCCGACCAAACTAATAGCTACTTAACGACCGGCGATAGTTTGTGATAACTGACATTGTCCGCTGATCGTTAAGCGCGAACAAGAGAGGGGAGAATCGCATAACTCATCCAACCAACACTCGCTAAGCGACGGGCGATAGGGTAGGCTAAAGACACCGTGTGATTATTAAATTTAATCAGGACTGACGGAGTGGATAAGAGATCGTCTTGTCCCCGTCTGTGTGCATATATGTAGCTATATAGAATAGTAACATTTTTCCATAAATGTTTCTTATTGTCGTAAATTTATTTTGAGAGAAAGAGTCTTAGAAATAATAGTCCGGTTTAGAGTGTAGAATGACGGTGAAACGCTCAGTGATAGAAATGTAGAGAGTAAATAGTTGCTTCACAGAGCGCTGAAGAAGAGTAAAGACAGACTTATTTACGACAAATCGTTTCTCTCAATCTTCTCTTCCACTCTCCTGGTCAAACAATTATTTGCCAGTTTTCCAGACACACCTATGCGCTCACACCGATTTGGTGCTTCAGACACACAGACGACGTGGATACAAACTATCTTAAACAAATATTTTATGGGCTTTGGGTATTTCCAACACAGTGCTAACTAGGTTTATGATGTTTATTAACCAAAAAAGAATCAAATCACAAACAAATATCAAGGGTTACATAAAATTATCGTAAGTACAGAAAATGCAAATAACCAGGTGGGGAGGGGGTGAAGAAGATTGTTATCGACTAAGCCCTTCCCGCTTATTAGACAAAGATGAACCCAGTCCAAAGATAGATAGTTATCAGGAACATAGGTAATGTAACCTAACAGTGAAGTTAATTACTCTGGAAGAGGGGTTACAGTACTAGGTATGGTGGTAGAAAAAACTTGTTATCCCAAATTGTTCTTTCCTTTACTAAGCATTTGAAAGGGAGGGGGTTAAACAGAGTTAACAAAATATCCCACATAAAGGAACAATGTGGGGTATACAGAAAATGTATTGCCCGGTAGGCAAGTTAACAAATGGTTTGCAAAAAAAAAAACAATTAGATTTCCTGTCATTCATGCACGCGCGTGAGGATCCACACTCATATACACACACACACACTTACCGATTGCAGCATCAGACAATCCATAGAATTATATAAACCACAATTACTCTTGACACGTGAAAATGTCTAGTACTTCGATGTCCCGCCCCAGATGTAGCGATGTTTGCTGATAGCGAATATTCCCACTAATCGCCGGACTTGAAGACTCAGAGTTATTATGTTTTATTATATGAAAGGAGTCTATGGGATGGCACTGACACAATTCAATCCAGGGGTGAAAATGAGGTCTCTTTAATTTCGCTGCTGGAGGTAAAATTCCTTCACGGCGTGATGATAGCAACTGATCGGTATGGTTTAAATCCAGTGAGGAAAAATTAGGCTCAGTCACAGTCAGGTAAATATGTATTCTCTCACAGTAGAGCAGTAAATAAATTATCGCTACTGGCACTGTTCATATTCCAGTTTATATTACAGATTGTAATTAAATTTGATGAGTTATTTAAAAAAAGTTCTTGGGGGTGCTTTCTTTCATGTAATTGATAGCTAGGTCGCATCGGACCGTCACCAGAATTATATTTAAAAATGTTCCATCAATATATCTGGAAGTTAAGAACTGAGTCTGAAAAGGACTCTGTATGATTTCTCTATTGCTTTCTTTATGCTGGGATCGCACAGGTTACGATCACTCTGTATGAAAGAAAAAAAGACATGTAATATACCGAAAACAAATAACCTTCTAACGCGCGATGAATTTCCCGTTAAGACTATTTTATATACGCTCGCGGATTTAATTATGTATTTAATAAACACTGCGCGAGTTTTAGTGGTTAAAACACACATCTATAAATATAGGACTTAACTAAATTTATTAATTATAAATTCCTTCACGACTTTAAAAGTTACTTTAAGCATTTAACATCTATTATCTTTTTGGAAATAATATAGCAGGTATATCATTACATTTACAACTGGAACCATTGAGATGGTTTAATTTAATAGATTTAAATTAACACAAAATCCAGTGAAATAGAATGAATGAACTAGACCACTGATCACTTTACACAATATATATTTTACCGCTTTGCATAGAAATATAATTCACTGCAAATATGTATAAAATCCAGGGGATAATCTATAACAAGATTTCAATTATAGCTAGTGCTTCTGTTAAGTTCTGGCCAGCGAGTGATAAAGTGTATTTCTACGTGGTCTGTATATATCTAGAATGAAATGAAAGATAAGTGGGACATGAGAAACTTGACACCTTTTTAGATCTCAGGACACTTTTGGGGATCTGACCGCCAAACTAAATAGATATGCCGCCCCCTGGTCTCTCGTATCTTCGCTCGCTGCTTGCGTTCCGGCTTTCCCCGTTCGCTTTCACTGCGATCGGTTCTGCGTTTGGCACGGAGATGCGAAAATACCAGCAGGGAATTTTCGTCGCTCGTCAGGGACCACTACTGTCTTTGATCGTGGCGCTAGTCTTTCCTGAGATCTCTCAGTGCCTGTTTGATCGTGTGCCGCTACATTCTGTTTGATGCTGTCAACGCCCCCTCTGGGCCAAGTTAATGAAATTACTGCATATGATTGCTCAAGAGATGACCATGGGCGTGATTTAGCCTCTCTTTAAATCAATGCGATGACCAGAATGAACGGTAGATAAGCTGTCCACATATCAATCAGCAAAGGTGTTGCCAATCTGCGTGGAAAGGTTGCATAGCTAATGAGTCCAGGTGAAAGGAAAAATCCCGTTTGACGAAAGGTTACAATATTTCGGGAGCACTGATGTTATCCAAGGGGTCGCTACTAAGGATCGTACTATATCATCCAACACTTCAGGGGTACCGATGTTATGAGAGGGTTCTCACCATCCTCCTAACAAATTCAGGACGGATGAGTTCGTCTGTCACACTTATATATTCCTACCAGACCTGATCAAGGGCGTCCAGCGGTCTTTTGTTTTCTTTATACTGATTGGTTAATGTTGTACCATAGAGCCAGCCGATAGGATTATCATCATTTATCAATTGTAACATTTTTAGCAACCAGATGTTTCCCAATCCTGGAAGTATTTTCCTCCTTTAGCTGTAAACCCCAAGATCACGCTCTTGCATCAACTATTGGCGGTGACTTTGTGTTCATCCAGGAAAAACCCACACCAGATTCGGCGTTCACTTCACTAGTCTTTTTTTTTTTTGTTAGAGGATGAACTGGGGCCAATTTGGGAATTGAACCTGATATGACATATTCAGGGAAAACCGTAATTCCGACGGATATCACCAAGAGTAGGTAAGAGTGATTGAGTGGCCACTGTATGAAAGAGAGAGGGAATATTTTTGTTTTTGTTACAGGTACTTTACCAAAATTGGATTTGCTTAAACTTGTTAACGTTACTGGGTAGCCTATAGTAGGAACTTGTTTACTTTACTGTCTACTTTGTTACATAGTGCTAACCTTCGACCTTTTTTCCTTTGAACATGTACTTATTATATACCAAACTGTAGGGAAATTGATAGAGAATTCAAATATATAATGTCTTTGGTAGTATTAACACAAGTATGTTCGGTATACTTAAAACATTTTGCATGTAAAATTGAAAAACGCTAAAAAGTTGACTGTAGAATACGATCTAACCAAAGACAAATTACTGTTTTAGACAATAAAACTTTCTTTTTAGTCTTCAAACATCAAGTTAATCCATATAGAAGTAAAAGAAAACATGCTTATGGCCACAATTAGTACATTTAGTGTTATTCACACCAGTTTTTCCGTGGTCCTTTGTAAGAAAAATACAAATTATGCAATCGTGCATTACGTAATTTTCAAACAAATAAAGGAGAATAACGTTAAATAAAAACTTTTTTACTCTTGTTTAATGTTTTAATAGTATCTCTAGCTTCATCTTCTACCAAGAACTAGTGATTAGATGTTACGGTAGGTCTAGTTTTGTTGCTTTTTGATCGGCCAGAATACGACTACGCCAACTCATCAACTAAACCTAGTGTGTCTAGCTTTTCTGCACAGATTCCGTATTTTGACAACAAACGGTGACTACCAAACAATCATCATCAATGTCAGCAATGTTTCAAAGTAGTTTGACACAATTATTTGCTTAGGAGACTTAGAAAATGTAAATATAAAGCGTGACATATTTCTCTAGCAATAACGACGAAAAACGCAAACACGCAAATCTTCACACAAATTGTGATAATAACATCAAAACACGCACACGTGCTGATTAACTACAGTCAAATTAGTTGTTTAGATAGTAGCGGAAGTCATTCTACGAATTTCAATATATGAACTGCATTAAACGGACGATTTTTAAGGTTTATGCGTGATAAACTAAAAACCACGCTGTGAGCGTTGCTGTGGCACGGCGTGTTAAATTTTGCAACGTTCAGAGCGTTGCTGTGGAGTCAAAGAGTTAACTTTTGGGTTTTTTTCTCCATAGGGGAGGGCACATTTATTCTGCTATTTCATATGTATGTAAATCTGAGTTTATTTGATCTTTCTTTAGATATTTGATGTTGTCAAGTTAAAATGATAATAAACAGCAAAAGAAACTTAACTTTGTGTGTTGGTCAGACCCATACCCAATTAACCGTAGTTTTTTCACGTTTGTGTGTCTTGTTGTCACATAGCTGAGTGTGTGTGTGTAGTTAAACTTATATTTATATGTATGAGGAGGGCAAGGTTGTCCTGTACTAAATTATAGTCGTATGGATAGACTGGAATAGAGAAACTTACTCATTCCAGAAACATATCTTCTCCTTAAGCTATCACCCGTGAAATCTATTTCTCACACCTTTTCTCATGTATCTATCACCATCCACTCTACTCAGACGGGACAAAAATAACTCACAACCTATCTGTACGTCAGTTAAGGCGGCCCGCGTGATGCTGACCACATCACCCCTAGTGTGCCGATGGTGAAGAAAACATGGCCTAACACCATATTCCCAATATGCCTCAATAGGCGTGCAACGAGATCCTTTATCTTTTTTACCTTATTACGAGGCACACCTGGTTGTTGGGAAATAATGCGCGTTATGGTAAGGGTTCTTTCGTTTGTTTGGCCAACAGATGTTGGTGAGTTCCTCAATAATGTTAAACGTAGAATATGTATTCAGATGTTATCAGTTGACTGGATCAAATACGCTATGGGCCTGCTTTAAATGTAGAATACATAAGTTCAACTTATAAACACAAGTTCTTTGAATAATCACCCTCGAAAGCCAGTGTTTGACGATTGGATAATCTATTGAACAAAGCACTTGGTTGAACAATACACTCCAGTTTTATATTACAATATGGTTCCATTACAACGTTCATTCTTGTAACTTTATTATCAGGCAACATAGGCCACAGTGTGGCATAATTTGTGCGCTCTCTTCTCCTATCCGGTAGTATTGAACTACATTTGTTGTACGTACTGAATTACGTGAATTATTCTATTGTTAGCACACTCTTTTTTCCTACTATCATTGTTCACGTTTCACGGTTCGATGCATGACAGGGCCAGACACCGTATCGCCCATCCATGAGAAATTAACTGAGTCCCTGAAACGTTTTAATACCACATTGACTCCAGGTAATGCGAGCACGATGTGTTTGCTAAGATTGCATAAGTACTTCCAACTCGACCAGAAAAGTGTAAGAAGTTGTAATGTAAACATTTACAACATTTGTCGGATGTAGCAACTCCATATACGGAGGATGAATGTTTGAAATTTTCAAACGCATGAGTCATACAGAATACTGCACAAGGAAAAGTTTTCAAAATATTAACTTTAAATGTATTGGCTGACATTTGAGGCGCCAATAAACAACCACGCGATTTGAAGATTTATCTGAACGCCATGCAGGAAGCGTGGGCCGACAGCTGCGATATAACGTTGAGCTTCTAGCATACGACACTGCATTCCAGACTTCATCACAAGCAGACATATAGGACCTTGCCACAGGAAAGAATAGAGTCAGGATTCTGAATTTTTAAGAACGGAAAAACGTATTAGAGCATCTTTTATCCACTGGAAAAGTAAACTCGCCAATATTAATACGGAACCAGACTCCTACTACTCGCAAGTCATAGAGGACTTCTAGAATAAGAAATAATATCCCATACATGTGTTTGAGGCATCTGTGTAAGGTTGCCAAGACTATTTACCTGAGCAAGATGTCTAAGGTTTGCCTAGTTACTTGGGTGAGTTGTACACATTTTTATACTTTTAATTTTCCTTGTTCATACTAGCAAGGAGAGTTAAAGATTCATACGAGGCTGGCAACCCCAGCATGTGAAAAGGATACATTCATGAACCCCGACAGCAAGCTCTGGTGATTGCTTCATGCTAGCTCTCCCGGAAGAACCAAAAGCAGAGGTAATCCCAGACGCCAAGTGGAGAAAGGAAGTGGGCGATGATGACATCATATGAATATTATCATTTGTAATGAGTTGTAGGTTTGCTTAAAGTCGTTCCTTCAGGCACAAGCCACTTGCCGCTGTCCATTTGAAATTTGTTTCATTTTACTAACTAAAAGAATGGTGATTTTGTTATCTCATCCCCTGAGTTATATGATATATACTCAGAGAGAGTACGAATTATGATAGAAAAATCGGTGACGGACAGCGAGGGAAGGCGCCTGATCTAAATCAGGAAAACTAATACTTTAGAAGCGGAATGTATTCTTTTATTCCCTCTAAAGTTTGGAGACACCATATGACATTCTACTTACGTTATCAGCTGTACTAGTGTGTAGTTCGAAGCTTGAGATCGACACCTGAAACCTACATCCCACGGGTGGTGAAGATCCCTGCCTTTACCAGAAGCGGTTACCTCCAGAATCCTTTGGAGACGTGTCCTTACCACAGAGACCAAGTGACGGAACCAACAGCACCAACATTTCAGCAATTCTGAAGCTAAGTTTTAAGTTTAGCAGGCTACCTCAAATGACTGTATTTTCATCTCCCAAACCGAGATCTATGATGAACCATAATTTCATATTTATTTACATTTGTTTCAAAGTAATTGAACATTAAATTTGTATAGGTTGATTTTGACAAATTCATGGTTGAATTAATCATTACAGAGAGAAAAGCATATGTATGATCCAGAACCTCTAGTATATATTCATTAATATATATATATATATATATATATATATATATATATATATATATATATATATATATATATATATATATTGAGCTAATAAAAGGAATTTTTCTGAATTAAATCAGCCGGTGGCTTGAACGAGTAGATCCTTTATATCCCTTTTCACAAAAGGCGGCGGGTCAGATAGAATTGTTCTTGACATCAGAAATATCCTGTGGATACTCCCTCGAGGTAGAAGCATCACTATCCTTCTATCTACAACAGTGCCAAGAGTAATCATGTGCGAAGGTAGACATCTTTGAAGAACCCCATTACATACTCTAGGTTTTGGCCACTATTGGACCACTACAGCAGAGTAAGGGGAGGCAACCCGTGACACACAGTCTGGTGTAACAAACAACGTATTTTTATCTGCTACCTTATCGTGACGATAATCACGAAGCATATATCTGGAATTGGGCAATATGCTTTATATAAAATTAATCCTACCTCAAAACACTGTAAGATACACTTCATAAACGCCCCCAGTCGTATCGCAGACTCACACATATCACAGGCCATGCCACACATCCAAGAGTTGCTTTGCCACACCAAAAGAAGGAAAACTTCCTGAACGGTCAAAGGCGTAACGCAGACTGCCTATTCTTCAAAGTCAACGTCATACCTAGTAACATTCATATGTCGCCATCTTGCGCACCTCATATTAATTTATGTATGCAGTTGAGGGATGCGACGGTGCAAAAAAAAAAAAAAAACAATCATCAATGTTGATTCACACCACGAAAGGAACCCCAACATTGACCCCTGGCTCCCGAACACGAACCATGGGTTCGCGCTGGAGAACACTAGAGCTCAACAATAACAGACACATGTTAGGTATATGATCAATTATGAAATGGTGAAGTCAAATCAATTGATATAAGAACTATATGTATATATATAATAAATTATTATAGTGTAAAGAAAAGTTAGTAATGTGCCACGAAGGAAGTCACTGATAACACCGCAACAATAAAGTCCCACAGGAAACCAAGGGTACACAATAGCACTGACACAAAAGTTCATGTGCTGAAAATGTTCCGCGAAAGTATGTCCACCAACCAATTATCTGAACCTCTGATTGGCAAAATGGTAAAAGAGAACTCTTGTATTAGCAAGTTGTTGTTGTTGTTGAGGGAACCAGCGGCCATGGGAACAGTGCCCTTTGGCCCAGTACCATTTTAAGAAAAAAAGAATAAAATAAAGAGAGATACACCGACCTGAGGTAACTAGCTATGGCCTACATACCAACAAATTCATCATTGCCACCTTGTGAGCTTCTCAGTTACCAATCCTCAAAAACGCAGACTAACTCGCACACACACCCAAGCAAACTTCCTCCTTTGATGTAGCCAAAATTTCGAGTTTTTCTAACGCCAGAAGACGTCCACATCAGTCAAATTCAAACTTCCTACTATGTGAATTTAGCCGGTATTTCATCAGATGACGCACCATCGCACCACGACTTTCTGGCGCCCAAACAGACTTTACGCTGAATTTAACAGAACTAACCTCCCACAAAACCTATTTTCAGCTCGGAAGTGACAACTTTACAGAAAATACTATCTTAAAAAATTCAATGAAAATAGTCTATGAAATTATTTTAAGAGATAAATGTTTACACAAAAATGGCGTTGGCCATCAATCCCCTTCACAAATATCTGTTGATCAATCCAGTATCTCAGTTAATATCTGCTTTCATGGACATGTAGTCATCCCATCTTAGACATTCCCTTTCTGTGTTTCAATGCTTCATTTGTCATTCAATTTTTTTCCTTTGAGACTAAGTTCTCTACCCTCTTTTGGATGAGATATGTCTATCCCTGCAACGATTTTTACTAACGCTCATGGAATTATGGAATTAAACACCATCAGTCGGAGGACAATACATAGCCAAGAACTTTCACTACATTGGAAAATATATGAAAGCAAAAATTTAAAATCTTCATCTCAAATGTACAGCTCTGAAAGATGGACAACTACAAAGACAACAACCATAAAGTTACAAACTTCTATAAATGTACGTTTTTTTCCAGAACAGAAGGGATAAGATGGTAAGATAAAGTCATCAATGTGGAACTGATGAATCTGACAGGTGCCAGTAAAACATGAGATGAGAAAACGATGCTGGAGATGGATAAGGCACACCGTGAGAAAATATATTGCTAGTATTACAAGGCACGGGAACCGCTGTAGCACAGTGGTTACACTGGCTTTCTAGCTCGGTGGTCCATGATTCGATCCCCAGTTGAGGTGGGATTTTTTAAACCGCAAACGGCTCCGGGGTCATCTGACAGTCTTTTGTGACCTCGTCGCAGTCAAGGATTTGCTAGCAAAACCATGCAATTACAGCCGGTGTCTACTCACTTTTTCGTCAAGCCTCTTTTCTTTGAACATAAGCAAACGATGTGTTTACAAACTTTCGTGACCTGCCCGTCATAACAGGTAGCGAATCAGGTTTGTTTACCTCGGCTCCTCACGCGAGCTTTTCTGTCAATAATACGATACCTGACAGACCGCACGTGAATAACACAGAATCTTTTGAATTTCGTATTCATAAAAGTCAGAAACCCCTGGGCTCTTAGATCTTAGAAAATGGGCATTCGTACAGAGAAGACCCTTTAGACGTAAGAATTCTTCTGATGTCGGTTAGCAACGCTCGATTGAAGACCGATCACAAGCCTTTATCTGGGAACTCTGTTCTGATTCTCCGTTACTCACACAATAGTGCGAAAAGGAACATCACCTATAGATCAGAGAAACATAATGATATATAAACTGTGTTTTCTTAAACCTGCTGTGGTGAAATGACGTCTGTCTCATATCACGAATTGTAAAGAATTCTGACCATACCGCGCGCCATACATTGTAGAAAGATATGATACACTAACCAATGAAAACGCTTTTTTGGTCTTGTGTTTACTACCGCTGGGAAAATAAAGATGGCAAGGCCCAATCTGTGTAGCCTGATTAACTTCGGAATTTTACTACGGCATTTAGGAAGAAGTACCACTTGAAAGAGGGTACCAAACCAATAGTAGGGATGTTACTCTACCCGTAAGTAATAATACTTTTACTAATACTAATATAGGATAGGAGAAATCTTGGGTTGAATGCATTCGAAGCTTCAGGTTGTCCTAAATTTAGCAGTTTAAACTATGCATACCATAAAATGCAATTTGTAAGTCTATTGATTAATCAATCTGTGCGATAAGACGTGTATAGATGTGTTAGGAATGGAAAGTGTGTACTTTTGAAACTTACAGGCTCATAAGTAATTCTAGAGGCAAAGCCTGCCTTCGGAAATATTTAAAATATTGAGATTGATGGCCAAGTGAGTCTATGAGTTTAGAACTGTATTTAAAGAAGTATTTCTTGAATGGAGTGAGACACCTACCGAGGAACATAAGGAAGGATGAAAGGGATTGAAGTACTGTATAATTTGACCGTTTACGTAGTAGTTTTATTCACAACCAAATTATTGTATGGAGGCGAATCATGGGAAACGAATGATAATTAACAAGGTAGAAGAAAATTATGATCACATTGAACTAAAATTATTGTTGTTACTATACTATACCTTGTGCATCTGCTAGCACGCTAGTCTGAAACTGTCTATCGTCCCCATCTGTGTCATAGAGGGATATGGATAGGCAAATACAGGGATTGCGTTTGACTTAGTTTCAGGTTTAATCCCTTAACTTAAATCCTACAACAAATAAGAAGAGGCTTCTCTTACTGAAAGTGCAACGAATGCAGTGCCAGTCTATGTAGAGGGCCAGCCATATCGTGTGTAACAGTTGGAAGGTTTTCATCTGAAGATTCTCTCCAACATCAGAGGGAGCCATCTGCAGTGACTCAGTTAAGTTGCTCTCAAGACAACTGTGTAGCGTATGCCTGTTCACCAACATAAACGCATCCAGTTCGTGATGAACAGAACAGTATAGAGCTTCAATTAAATTGTACGAATAACACTATTATTTCTTCAGTGAAAGATCAAGCAAGCTAAACTGTCTACAAAATGATAGACATCTTAACACAAGTGAAAGACATTTGTTGAACTGTTCTTATTTATTTACTTTTGTAAAATATTTGATAGAAAAAAACTTTTCAAATAGAAAAGATTACATGTATAAATAAATTGTAAATATTTACCAGCAGCCTTACTTAAATTCTTTAAGTTAAGTTTTTATCCATTGTTGGTAAATTTTATTAAATAATTTCCCCTAGCAGAGTCAGAAACAATATTATCTACCATAATCACAGAGGTGGATCAGGAGAGGTAGCAGATAGGGACTCAGAGTACTACATCACCATCTTCTCTGGGAACTTACACAGCTTGACCCTACCTTTGTTGTCTATACACCCTTACTTTTTCAGAGAAGGGGGTATTACTGATAAGACCAGACTCTTAGCTGGCACTATCCTGGTATCATCTGATACACCTTTATGTCCAGGATATCTTCTTATTTTTTTTAACATCTGAACCTCTCGCGACACCTGCTCAGAATTTTTGGATAGTCTAAGCATGCAGTTCTAGAACCATTTCGCTAAATGTGTTAATAGCATTCGTGGGGATTTTCATTCTGATTGTCTGATAATAGAAATTAGTGTTTACGTGTTTAAAAGAGTTAACTTTTACCAATTAAAAGTGTTAGCTTTTACCATTATAATTCACTTTGATTTTCTAGCGTTAAAACTGGTTAAATAAATAACGCGTAGCTATTTCATACCAGATGTTCGTTTATAATGTTAATTTTCACCACAAGCTTTCTCACACAAGAAGAGACGGTTAGCTGTCTGGTTTAAATGTTAGGCGTGACTGATAGTGACACAAAAGAACTGACGTTTTATTTCATTGTGCGTTTTTATTATAAGTGCCTATTATTTAATATCATACGAATAAACTATCAGACGCCGACCAAATTAATAGCTACTTAACGACCGGCGATAGTTTGTGATAACTGACATTGTCCGCTGATCGTTAAGCGCGAGCAAGAGAGGGGAGAGTCGCATAACTCATCCAACCTACACTCGCTAAGCGACGGGCGATAGGGTAGGCTAAAGACACCGTGTGATTATTAAATTTAATCAGGACTGACGGAGTGGATAAGAGATCGTCTTGTCCCCGTCTGTGTGCATATATGTAGCTGTATAGAATAGTAGCATTTTTCCATAAATGTTTCTTATTGTCGTAAATTTATTTTGAGAGAAAGAGTCTTAGAAATAATAGTCCGGTTTAGAGTGTAGAATGATGGTGAAACGCTCAGTGATAGAAATGTAGAGAGTAAATAGTTGCTTCACAGAGCGCTGAAGAAGAGTAAAGACAGACTTATTTACGACAAATCGTTTCTCTCAATCTTTTCTTCCACTCTCCTGGTCAAACAATTATTTGCCAGTTTTCCAGACACACCTATGCGCTCACACCGATTTGGTGCTTCAGACACACAGACGACGTGGATACAAACTATCTTAAACAAATATTTTATGGGCTTTGGGTATTTCCAACACAGTGCTAACTAGGTTTATGATGTTTATTAACCAAAAAAGAATCAAATCACAAACAAATATCAAGGGTTACATAAAATTATCGTAAGTACAGAAAATGCAAATAACCAGGTGGGGAGGGGGTGAAGAAGATTGTTATCGACTAAGCCCTTCCCGCTTATTAGACAAAGATGAACCCAGTCCAAAGATAGATAGTTATCAGGAACATAGGTAATGTAACCTAACAGTGAAGTTAATTACTCTGGAAGAGGGGTTACAGTACTAGGTATGGGTGGTAGAAAAAACTTGTTATCCCAAATTGTTCTTCCCTTTACTAAGCAATTGAAAGGGAGGGGGTTAAACAGAGTTAACAAAATATCCCACATAAAGGAACAATGTGGGGTATACAGAAAATGTATATTCTCTCACAGTAGAGCAGTAAATAAATTATCGCTACTGGCACTGTTCATATTCCAGTTTATATTACAGATTGTAATTAAATTTGATGAGTTATTTAAAAAAAGTTCTTGGGGGTGCTTTCTTTCATGTAATTGATAGCTAGGTCGCATCGGACCGTCACCAGAATTATATTTAAAAATGTTCCATCAATATATCTGGAAGTTAAGAACCGAGTCTGAAAAGGACTCTGTATGATTTCTCTATTGCTTTCTTTATGCTGGGATCGCACAGGTTACGATCACTCTGTATGAAAGAAAAAAAGACATGTAATATACCGAAAACAAATAACCTTCTAACGCGCGATGAATTTCCCGTTAAGACTATTTTATATACGCTCGCGGATTTAATTATGTATTTAATAAACACTGCGCGAGTTTGAGTGGTTAAAACACACATCTATAAATATAGGACTTAACTAAATTTATTAATTATAAATTCCTTCACGACTTTAAAAGTTACTTTAAGCATTTAACATCTATTATCTTTTTGGAAATAATATAGCAGGTATATCATTACATTTACAACTGGAACCATTGAGATGGTTTAATTTAATAGATTTAAATTAACACAAAATCCAGTGAAATAGAATGAATGAACTAGACCACTGATCACTTTACACAATATATATTTTACCGCTTTGCATAGAAATATAATTCACTGCAAATATGTATAAAATCCAGGGGATAATCTATAACAAGATTTCAATTATAGCTAGTGCTTCTGTTAAGTTCTGGCCAGCGAGTGATAAAGTGTATTTCTACGTGGTCTGTATATATCTAGAATGAAATGAAAGATAAGTGGGACATGAGAAACTTGACACCTTTTTAGATCTCAGGACACTTTTGGGGATCTGACCGCCAAACTAAATAGATATGCCGCCCCCTGGTCTCTCGTATCTTCGCTCGCTGCTTGCGTTCCGGCTTTCCCCGTTCGCTTTCACTGCGATCGGTTCTGCGTTTGGCACGGAGATGCGAAAATACCAGCAGGGAATTTGCGTCGCTCGTCAGGGACCACTACTGTCTTTGATCGTGGCGCTAGTCTTTCCTGAGATCTCTCAGTGCCTGTTTGATCGTGTGCCGCTACATTCTGTTTGATGCTGTCAACGCCCCCTCTGGGCCAAGTTAATGAAATTACTGCATATGATTGCTCAAGAGATGACCATGGGCGTGATTTAGCCTCTCTTTAAATCAATGCGATGACCAGAATGAACGGTAGATAAGCTGTCCACATATCAATCAGCAAAGGTGTTGCCAATCTGCGTGGAAAGGTTGCATAGCTAATGAGTCCAGGTGAAAGGAAAAATCCCGTTTGACGAAAGGTTACAATATTTCGGGAGCACTGATGTTATCCAAGGGGTCGCTACTAAGGATCGTACTATATCATCCAACACTTCAGGGGTACCGATGTTATGAGAGGGTTCTCACCATCCTCCTAACAAATTCAGGACGGATGAGTTCGTCTGTCACACTTATATATTCCTACCAGACCTGATCAAGGGCGTCCAGCGGTCTTTTGTTTTCTTTATACTGATTGGTTAATGTTGTACCATAGAGCCAGCCGATAGGATTATCATCATTTATCAATTGTAACATTTTTAGCAACCAGATGTTTCCCAATCCTGGAAGTATTTTCCTCCTTTAGCTGTAAACCCCAAGATCACGCTCTTGCATCAACTATTGGCGGTGACTTTGTGTTCATCCAGGAAAAACCCACACCAGATTCGGCGTTCACTTCACTAGTCTTTTTTTTTTTTGTTAGAGGATGAACTGGGGCCAATTTGGGAATTGAACCTGATATGACATATTCAGGGAAAACCGTAATTCCGACGGATATCACCAAGAGTAGGTAAGAGTGATTGAGTGGCCACTGTATGAAAGAGAGAGGGAATATTTTTGTTTTTGTTACAGGTACTTTACCAAAATTGGATTTGCTTAAACTTGTTAACGTTACTGGGTAGCCTATAGTAGGAACTTGTTTACTTTACTGTCTACTTTGTTACATAGTGCTAACCTTCGACCTTTTTTCCTTTGAACATGTACTTATTATATACCAAACTGTAGGGAAATTGATAGAGAATTCAAATATATAATGTCTTTGGTAGTATTAACACAAGTATGTTCGGTATACTTAAAACATTTTGCATGTAAAATTGAAAAACGCTAAAAAGTTGACTGTAGAATACGATCTAACCAAAGACAAATTACTGTTTTAGACAATAAAACTTTCTTTTTAGTCTTCAAACATCAAGTTAATCCATATAGAAGTAAAAGAAAACATGCTTATGGCCACAATTAGTACATTTAGTGTTATTCACACCAGTTTTTCCGTGGTCCTTTGTAAGAAAAATACAAATTATGCAATCGTGCATTACGTAATTTTCAAACAAATAAAGGAGAATAACGTTAAATAAAAACTTTTTTACTCTTGTTTAATGTTTTAATAGTATCTCTAGCTTCATCTTCTACCAAGAACTAGTGATTAGATGTTACGGTAGGTCTAGTTTTGTTGCTTTTTGATCGGCCAGAATACGACTACGCCAACTCATCAACTAAACCTAGTGTGTCTAGCTTTTCTGCACAGATTCCGTATTTTGACAACAAACGGTGACTACCAAACAATCATCATCAATGTCAGCAATGTTTCAAAGTAGTTTGACACAATTATTTGCTTAGGAGACTTAGAAAATGTAAATATAAAGCGTGACATATTTCTCTAGCAATAACGACGAAAAACGCAAACACGCAAATCTTCACACAAATTGTGATAATAACATCAAAACACGCACACGTGCGGATTAACTACAGTCAAATTAGTTGTTTAGATAGTAGCGGAAGTCATTCTACGAATTTCAATATATGAACTGCATTAAACGGACGATTTTTAAGGTTTATGCGTGATAAACTAAAAACCACGCTGTGAGCGTTGCTGTGGCACGGCGTGTTAAATTTTGCAACGTTCAGAGCGTTGCTGTGGAGTCAAAGAGTTAACTTTTGGGTTTTTTTCTCCATAGGGGAGGGCACATTTATTCTGCTATTTCATATGTATGTAAATCTGAGTTTATTTGATCTTTCTTTAGATATTTGATGTTGTCAAGTTAAAATGATAATAAACAGCAAAAGAAACTTAACTTTGTGTGTTGGTCAGACCCATACCCAATTAACCGTAGTTTTTTCACGTTTGTGTGTCTTGTTGTCACATAGCTGAGTGTGTGTGTGTGTAGTTAAACTTATATTTATATGTATGAGGAGGGCAAGGTTGTCCTGTACTAAATTATAGTCGTATAGATAGACTGGAATAGAGAAACTTACTCATTCCAGAAACATATCTTCTCCTTAAGCTATCACCCGTGAAATCTATTTCTCACACCTTTTCTCATGTATCTATCACCATCCACCCTACTCAGACGGGACAAAAATAACTCACAACCTATCTGTACGTCAGTTAAGGCGGCCCGCGTGATGCTGACCACATCACCCCTAGTGTGCCGATGGTGAAGAAAACATGGCCTAACACCATATTCCCAATATGCCTCAATAGGCTTGCAACGAGATCCTTTATCTTTTTTACCTTATTACGAGGCACACCTGGTTGTTGGGAAATAATGCGCGTTATGGTAAGGGTTCTTTCGTTTGTTTGGCCAACAGATGTTGGTGAGTTCCTCAATAATGTTAAACGTAGAATATGTATTCAGATGTTATCAGTTGACTGGATCAAATACGCTATGGGCCTGCTTTAAATGTAGAATACATAAGTTCAACTTATAAACACAAGTTCTTTGAATAATCACCCTCGAAAGCCAGTGTTTGACGATTGGATAATCTATTGAATAAAGCACTTGGTTGAACAATACACTCCAGTTTTATATTACAATATGGTTCCATTACAACGTTCATTCTTATAACTTTATTATCAGGCAACATAGGCCACAGTGTGACATAATTTGTGCGCTCTCTTCTCCTCTCCGGCAGTATTGAACTACATTTGTTGTACGTACTGAATTACGTGAATTATTCTATTGTTAGCACACTCTTTTTTCCTACTATCATTGTTCACGTTTCACGGTTCGATGCATGACAGGGCCAGACACCGTATCGCCCATCTATGAGAAATTAACTGAGTCCCTGAAACGTTTTAATACCACATTGACTCCAGGTAATGCGAGCACGATGTGTTTGCTAAGATTGCATAAGTACTTCCAACTCGACCAGAAAAATGTAAGAAGTTGTAATGTAAACATTTACAACATTTGTCGGATGTAGCAACTCCATATACGGAGGATGAATGTTTGAAATTTTCAAACGCATGAGTCATACAGAATACTGCACGAGGAAAAGTTTTCAAAATATTAACTTTAAATGTATTGGCTGACATTTGAGGCGCCAATAAACAACCACGCGATTTGAAGATTTATCAGAACGCCATGCAGGAAGCGTGGGCCGACAGCTGCGATATAACGTTGAGCTTCTAGCATACGACACTGCATTCCAGACTTCATCACAAGCAGACATATAGGACCTTGCCACAGGAAAGAATAGAGTCAGGATTCTGAATTTTTAAGAACGGAAAAACGTATTAGAGCATCTTTTATCCACTGGAAAAGTAAACTCGCCAATATTAATACGGAACCGGACTCCTACTACTCGCAAGTCATAGAGGACTTCTAGAATAAGAAATAATATCCCATACATGTGTTTGAGGCATCTGTGTAAGGTTGCCAAGACTATTTACCTGAGCAAGATGTCTAAGGTTTGCCTAGTTACTTGGGTGAGTTGTACACATTTTTATACTTTTAATTTTCCTAGTTCATACTAGCAAGGAGAGTTAAAGATTCATACGAGGCTGGCAACCCCAGCAGGTGAAAAGGATACATTCATGAACCCCGACAGCAAGCTCTGGTGATTGCTTCATGCTAGCTCTCCCGGAAGAACCAAAAGCAGAGGTAATCCCAGACGCTAAGTGGAGAAAGGAAGTGGGCGATGATGACATCATATGAATATTATCATTTGTAATGTGTTGTAGGTTTGCTTAAAGTCGTTCCTTCAGGCACAAGCCACTTGCCGCTGTCCATTTGAAATTTGTTTCATTTTACTAACTAAAAGAATGGTGATTTTGTTATCTCATCCCCTGAGTTATATGATATATACTCAGAGAGAGTACGAATTATGATAGAAAAATCGGTGACGGACAGCGAGGGAAGGCGCCTGATCTAAATCAGGAAAACTAATACTTTAGAAGCGGAATGTATTCTTTTATTCCCTCTAAAGTTTGGAGACACCATATGACATTCTACTTACGTTATCAGCTGTACTAGTGTGTAGTTCGAAGCTTGAGATCGACACCTGAAACCTACATCCCACGGGTGGTGAAGATCCCTGCCTTTACCAGAAGCGGTTACCTCCAGAATCCTTTGGAGACGTGTCCTTACCACAGAGACCAAGTGACGGAACCAACAGCACCAACATTTCAGCAATTCTGAAGCTAAGTTTTAAGTTTAGCAGGCTACCTCAAATGACTGTATTTTCATCTCCCAAACCGAGATCTATGATGAACCATAATTTCATATTTATTTACATTTGTTTCAAAGTAATTGAACATTAAATTTGTATAGGTTGATTTTGACAAATTCATGGTTGAATTAATCATTACAGAGAGAAAAGCATATGTATGATCCAGAACCTCTAGTATATATTCATTAATATATATATATATATATATATATATATATATATATATATATATATATATATATATATATATATATATATATTGAGCTAATAAAAGGAATTTTTCTGAATTAAATCAGCCGGTGGCTTGAACGAGTAGATCCTTTATATCCCTTTTCACAAAAGGCGGCGGGTCAGATAGAATTGTTCTTGACATCAGAAATATCCTGTGGATACTCCCTCGAGGTAGAAGCATCACTATCCTTCTATCTACAACAGTGCCAAGAGTAATCATGTGCGAAGGTAGACATCTTTGAAGAACCCCATTACATACTCTAGGTTTTGGCCACTATTGGACCACTACAGCAGAGTAAGGGGAGGCAACCCGTGACACACAGTCTGGTGTAACAAACAACGTATTTTTATCTGCTACCTTATCGTGACGATAATCACGAAGCATATATCTGGAATTGGGCAATATGCTTTATATAAAATTAATCCTACCTCAAAACACTGTAAGATACACTTCATAAACGCCCCCAGTCGTATCGCAGACTCACACATATCACAGGCCATGCCACACATCCAAGAGTTGCTTTGCCACACCAAAAGAAGGAAAACTTCCTGAACGGTCAAAGGCGTAACGCAGACTGCCTATTCTTCAAAGTCAACGTCATACCTAGTAACATTCATATGTCGCCATCTTGCGCACCTCATATTAATTTATGTATGCAGTTGAGGGATGCGACGGTGCAAAAAAAAAAAAAAAACAATCATCAATGTTGATTCACACCACGAAAGGAACCCCAACATTGACCCCTGGCTCCCGAACACGAACCATGGGTTCGCGCTGGAGAACACTAGAGCTCAACAATAACAGACACATGTTAGGTATATGATCAATTATGAAATGGTGAAGTCAAATCAATTGATATAAGAACTATATGTATATATATAATAAATTATTATAGTGTAAAGAAAAGTTAGTAATGTGCCACGAAGGAAGTCACTGATAACACCGCAACAATAAAGTCCCACAGGAAACCAAGGGTACACAATAGCACTGACACAAAAGTTCATGTGCTGAAAATGTTCCGCGAAAGTATGTCCACCAACCAATTATCTGAACCTCTGATTGGCAAAATGGTAAAAGAGAACTCTTGTATTAGCAAGTTGTTGTTGTTGTTGAGGGAACCAGCGGCCATGGGAACAGTGCCCTTTGGCCCAGTACCATTTTGACACTGTAATGCTGGGGTGTCTGTGGACTTTCCTACCAACCCGGTCACAAGCTAATCAGCATCATACCCCCTTCCCATCCACAGGGGGTTCGTTATGCAGAGCTTTCTTTCATCCCCAGAGATCCTCCTAGACTCAGCGACATATTACACCAGGCCCACTATGGCATGCGTGTGTTGTCAAGAGGTTTGAGTCTCCCTATCCTGCAGAGGAGTCATAACTCCGAGGCAACCACCGAGACATGCACCGGCACGAGCAGCCAGGCGACAGACAGTAACGAACCTGCACCGGGGCCTCAGAGGCGGTTAGTCAACAGCCAGTAATGGGCTTTGTTGTACTGTTTTGGCGTGTGTGCTGTGCCCGGAGCGGGTCAGTTCTCTACCTTGCATAGGGGCTATAGTGCCACAGCCACCGCCTCTATCCGCTCGTGGACGTGCTGCGGTGGCGTAGCCACCACCTTCACCGGTCTGCCGAAAGGACGTCATCTGGACGGACACACAATTCTGCCATATCTGGACTGGGAGGGCCTGGCACCGGGACCACGCACAGTCATTTTGGCGCAGCGCTCGCCTGCACGGGGTATTAGCAAGAACCAGCGATGTAATCTTGGGGTACTGAATGATTTCGAGTTCATTGACGTCAAAGGTTGATGGTCGGTCTGCAGAAAGAAGTGTGTGCCCATGAGAAATCTGAACAACTTAAACATGACAAGAGACATGGCATCTCTGATTTATGTCATCAGTTCCACATTGGTGACTGGCCGTAACAATTCATTTGTTTATTCTACGCAAATACCATTTATGAAAGTCTGTAACCTCTTAGTTGTTGTTCATCATGTTTCACAGCCATTCAATAGAACTGACTTGACATTTGAGTTGCAAATTTTTTAATCTGAACTGACCTTGATTATGAGAACAATAAGGTTGGTGTAAAAATAGTTCTTTCGGTGCGAGGTAAAATAAAAATATAATCTAATCAATTTAACAATAAAGATAAAATTGAGTGCAGTGTCCTTTACATTACAGTAGCTCCAAATAAGTCAAATTAGTTTCATTTTTAAACCGGAGGAGAAACTAAATATACAGAGTGCCCGAAAATTATCTTTACAACTTTTTTCCAATATAAAAAGTTAACCAGGAGGTGTAGAAATACTGGGGTTGTCCCATTTTACAGAGAAATTCATTAAGTTTTCTAAACACCCAGTTATGACACGTTTTCTCATTTTCTTTTTTGTTGTTCAGATTTTCATTTCTCCCCTCAGTAACAATGAATCCACAGGTGAGAGTACAGCGAGTTGAGTGGTTTATTCAAACAAAATCTGATACACAGGTCAAATGAAGGTTTAGAACTCGTTACTTAAAATTTTTTTTTTAAACTTTTTGGTCTGTATCTAAATTTCTTTCATTGGTAATTCTATTTGTGTTAGTAAATATAATTTAGTTCAAAGTTGTAAAGATAATTTTAGGACAATCTGTACTGTTCTTTTTAACCGGTCAGTTAAGTTTGCAGTAATGTTTTAAAATTTCCCGTGAAGGCAAACAGTAACAGGAACGCTGAGATAGATTTATACAAAATTTAAAACAAACAAACCTACCAATAGAACAACGGAAGTGTGGCACATTCACAACATATGCAACAAGAATAAAACATATGAACAACAGCGAGAGTGATAGAGCTACAGAATAAACGACAAGACACTTAGATAAGCTCACTAGGCATACGAAACAAAAATGTGCACGCTTGGTGTACGCAGGGAAATATTTCCCAGAGTCATTGTTCACGTGGTCAGTGATGCGGTTTTAAATTTAAATTATAGCGGTCCATGGAACAAGCCATCTTCCGAGACGAAGAGTTCTGAGTTAACATGATCTACAGACGTCTGCACATATTTCTCTCACATATTCTGAGGTGAGAAAGCATTTAAAGAGAAACAACAGGAAATGAAAACAAAAAGAACTAAATAAGAGAAATGACTAAGATTCTTGTGATACGATTGCTGCTTATCTTTAAAGCAGAGGTCGGCAACCGGTCGATCACTTCTGCCTGTAGTTCACAAACGATGATTTGTAGATCTGCAAGTAACAAAGGGGAAAAAAGAAATCATTTTTAAGCCAAGGAAATTTAGAGTAAGCCATCTCCCGCTGTCATATAAAAATGCGGTGCCCGAAGGATTAAGTTTTTAAGTTGAGGATTTCCAAGTGCCTCTACACGTACGCGTAACAACAGTGCCAACATATTAATAGTAATAGTAGCAAAAGTAACACTATTTCAGGAAATAAATGAAAGAAGAAAGTCAAAACGTGCTGATAATTAATAAATTAAAAACAAACACACCATCTAATAATAATAATAAACCACACATTTATTTTGTTTAAAAAGAAAATAACTACTCATAATTAAGGATACACTGTAATGTAATGAAAACAACACGACAGTTGAAAACTGAAAAAAATAAAAAAAATCTACAAATTTTAAAATGAACTGTCAACCACCAACAACGATCAATTGTAAAAAACGATAGGTATTTCATATTAACACAAAAATGAACATAACATGACAATAAATACCCTAATTATAACCGAAAATTGGTTGAACAGGTTAGACCAAAATGGTGAAAACGCGGAAGCAAATTATCATCATGCTAAGTCCGCACTCCTCCCATTTCATTTTTAAAAAAAAAGTTTTCTAAGAAGTGCTCCATTGACACCTTAGGGGGTCCATCAATGGAATCTAGGGGGGGGGGGGGGGGTGTACATAATATAAAATTTAAAATGTTCAATTTTAACGCAAGCTTTTTATTTACATGTCTTTTTTTTTTTCAAGACGAGGTTCGTAGCCTTCATCGGACAATCAAAGGGATCCATGACACAAGAAAAAAAAAGATTAGGAAAACCTGGATTAAAAGGTAGTCCCATAGCAGATACTGCAGTAGGGGAGTGAAGTGTTAGAGACATCATCATAGTAGGTCCAGCATCGAGGGATGGGGGGACCAGTTCCCTTTCTCGCTGCCTTTAAAGGAACTTTTCCATTTTTCTCAATGACAACCCAAGAGCTAGCCTACCACAATTCACTCTATTTCACCACGGGAGCCGCGGTAGCATAGTAGTTAGTGCACTGGCTTCCTAGCTCAGTGGTCAATGGGTCGATCCCCAGATGAGGTAGATTTTTTTAAAGACCGCAAACGGCTCCTGGGTCGACAAAGCCCCAACTGGGAAGGTTAAGGCGGCCGGCGTGATGTTGATCACGTCACCCCTAGTGTGCCGATGGTCAAGAAAATATGGGCCTAACACCATATTCCCAATGTGCCTCAATGGGCGTGTAACGGGATCCTTTAGCTTTTTTTTCCTTTTACAACGGCATAAGACAAGAGCGCCATATTTCTTTTACACAAAGTCAACATTTGGTAAAATATAATTTAGTTTGACATTTTTCACCGCCCTGCCACTAGTTTGCCCAGTAGAGATAAAATTTACTTAATGGGTGCTCTAATTTTAATTCTAAATATTTTGAAACCTGAAAAAATATAATTATTATTATTACAATATATCTTTAATGAGCTCAGTTTTTCTGAAGTATATCTCCACAGCTCCTGTGTGGCCTACCGCTACGATTGGTCAGCAGCTTTTGTCTGTGCACGGTCTGGTATAATGGGGGTGAGTTCTTTTGGTTTAAGTAGGTTTTGTGGGTCCTCTTCAACCGTATTCTTTGACTGTCATCCACTGAGTGATCTAAATTGTTCTACATGTTACGGTGTTTTCTATCTTTACTGTCATTCATGGACTGCAGTTATGTCATCTTGTTGGTTTATCTATAGTGATGTCATCTTGTTGATTTATCTATAGTGATGTCATCTTGTTGGTTTATCTATAGTAATGTCATCTAGTTGATTTATCTATAGTGATATCATCTTGTTGGTTTATCTATAGTGATATCTTGTTGGTTTATCTATAGTGATGTCATCTTGTTGGTTTATCTATAGTGATGTCATCTTGTTGATTTATCTATAGTGATGTCATCTTGTTGGTTTATCTATAGTGATGTCATCTTATTGGTTTATCTATAGTGATGTCATCTTGTTGGTTTATCTATAGTGATGTCATCTTGTTGGTTTATCTATGATGTCATCTTGTTGATTTATCTATAGTGATGTCATCTTGTTGGTTTATCTATAGTGATGTCATCTTGTTGGTTTATCTATAGTGATGTCATCTTGTTGGTTTATCTATAGTGATGTCATCTTGTTGATTTATCTATTAGAGTTGTTTATTCATCACGTAAAACACATTTCCACCGAAACCACTGCTCCACGAGCATCTGAATGCTTGGTACATGCTTTATGTAAGGGGACCAGGTTCACTGGTGGCTCTATAAAGAAAATGTTGATGAAGATGATGTTGTTCTGTCAAAGTTGAATTATTGAAGCTTTAGCCTGAACTAGGATTACATATTCCATTGACGGTCTTATCGTTCTATACACAATAGCTTCAGTTTTTGACCAGGCCCTTCCTGTTAGATTTGTTCACCAGTGTCATTAGCTTTAGCATGCTGTTACGATTCAGAAACTTCCATGTTAGTCTATTATCCAGCGTAATTCCAAGATGTTTTAGACCGTCAACTTCTGACAACTCATGTACGTTAAATTAAATGTAACTTTTTGTTCCTTTATTTGACACTGGAACTGATGTCAAAAGATACAAGAATAACTTACCATACCAGAATGTCTTATCAAGCGGCCAGGAGTTTTATCAGAAGCAGATAGAGAAAAAAGTGTTAAGCAGAGCATCTTGGCCACCAGGGGAGTGATGCATATTTCCTTTAACAGAAGTGAACAATTGGTTATCTTCAGACTCCGCACAAGACACAACCAACTGAGAGACCACCTATTAAAGCTAAAGATAGGAACTACAGATGAGTGTGACTGTGGCACTGGTAAAATGACTGCTGAACAACTGCTGTAAAAGTGACCAACACATGAGGAACAGATACAGCCCATGTGACCAACACCATTACAACTCCTGGACAACCTCTTTGGAGATACCAACAACCTCAAGCTGATCACCGCTTTCTTTAAACGTATTCAAGTTGACATCTAAAGGTGAACGAAGAAGAAAAAAGGTCGGCTAAAGGATTCAGAAAGGAAGCTATAAGATGCTATCATCTTTCCCCTTCAACTCCTCAAAGAGTATAGGCATCCAACAAACGTATGTCACGTCTGTCAGTCACGTTGCCATCAGCTACATGTCCTTCTATGTCTTCTTCATTATTATTATTTCTGTTTCCAGTTCTCTTCTCCTTGCGTTTTTGGGCTTACCTCTGCTTCGAGTATCCTGGGGATACAAGAGCAATGACTGACTTGTAATGCTATTAATATGTTTCTTGAGTATGTATTCTATCAATAGTCAACGTCTTCTCCTTATCTCTTGTTTCAGTGGCCTTTATCTGGGTATTGTCATCAGGTCCACATTAATAATCTTGTTAAACCCCGTCAATCTTTTTAATCTACTCAACCACCTATTTATGAAAGTATGTAGCGTTTTGGTTGTTGTTATTGTTACTCAGAATCGACCTCACTGCACTCAGGGCAAACCCATAGGCGCTCAGTTTTCTCAGCAAATGTCGAAGAGTATTAATGCTAATTGTACATATAGCACGCTGGTTGTACATACGACGGATGCATCCTCTATCACGTCCATCTCTGCTAGTCGCACGTTTGATGCCAAACTTTGGTTGTTGTTGTTGCTGTTCTGAATTTCTCAAAGCCATACAATAGGAATGACTTGACATTTCAATTGTACATCGCTAAGATATATGTATTACTGTATACCTTGCCGGGTTGTTTCTTTGTATGCAATTCAGCTATCGTTTTCTGTATTTATTTTAATAATTTTTGCATTTTAAAAATTGTATTTTAGGAAATGAACTTGCTGTATTTAGTAAATGCAAGCTATTATCTGTAAGTGCATGTGAGCACAAAACCGCCAGTTTTATAGTACTTGACTACAAGCATCTGAGAGTACATTACAACACGCGACTGATATCACTCTTCAATGCGCGTACTCATGGGTTCTGACAGGATTCATTCTATTGTCAACGCTACCTATATAATAGCACGGATTCATTGTACACAAATTACAGAGCTCGCGAAGTCATAAGCGTACACTTTTGAGCACGCACTATTGTAACACTGCATTGTAATTATTCGTTATATGTTATTTCGTAATCTAGTTTTGATAAATAGTCTCTTGACAAGCTTGCAATGAAAATATATTAAATTAGGACGTTACGCTGTGAGGTCAAAGAGAAGCACCGGCATAATTAAAACGTCAATAGGGGAGTAGGCGGAAAGGAAACGAGTAGCTAAAGGCCAGGGGCGAATCTAGAAACTGTGGGGTGCTATTTGGACCATTTTTGGGACCCTTGCACTTAAAATTATTCCATATTTGATATCATTAATGTACGTTATACGTACATTATTTGGAAAAAACATGTATTTATTAGCTATATTTTTTGACACAGGAAAGCACAGAGAGACAAGTTGCTTTCTTTACTGATGCACAGTCAGAAATTGCAGCGTTGAAAGGCCAAAATAATACTGACATGGGGAGTCGGGCTGGTATAATGGTTATCACACTGCGCTGGGGATCGGGTGATCCAGGTTCAAGCCAGAGCGAGGACATTTGAAAAAGTGTCGTCATCGGGACTTGGGCTGGATTAATTCGAGTCCTGGCGAGCCCATTTGAAGGTGTGTCGTCGACCAGGGACTGGCGGCTCCTGAGCCGACCCAGCTCTAATGGGTACCGTCCGAAGACGGCGAGTATCTTGCTGAATGGCGAGTGGACACCTGTCAGCGTACAGGGAAAAAAGGGATACTCACGTAAAAATCAGTCTCAGGTTAGATATACTAACCGGAGATTCTCGCCTCGAGTAATAGCGGGCGTACGTTAAAAAACAAAATACTGATCTGGATGACCTCAGAATACTGCTCCAAGATTTGTAAATAGAAGGGTAAGAACATGTTTACATTTAAATTTCAATTGATTGAAAAATGTTCACAATATAAATTGAATATATTTTCATTTATGTTTATACTGATTTGAAAAGTTTGAAACTTCCATTAATATTAATGTGAATATGTTAACATCGACATTTACACTGGTTTGAAACTGTAAGTATTATAATTAAAATGTACATCATTTCTTTCATCTTTCCCTCCCTGCTCCATATGGAACTTGGGATTACTGATGCTTTAAGTTCTCCTAAAAAAACTAGCAATAAAGCAGTGGCCAGTGGTGGTTCATGAAGTCATCATTCCATATGCTGAGGTTGCCAGCCTCAAATTACTTGGACATCCACTAGCGACTTTCACATATTAATATTCACATGGTAATATATACATATTAGTTCACATGTTAGTAATGAAAATAAAGAATGTAAAATGACGACTTACGCTAATCCTGGCTCACAGACTTTTTGCTCAGATGAATGAAGTTAAGGCACTAGCCGATGCCTTGTTACACGTGTACTTGGGGTCGTTAATTTTAACTTTAATTCCCTCTCTGAATCCGTGTGTTCAGCTTCCTCAGATATTCCGCATTTCCTTATTTAAAATGATAGAGATTTCCTGGGCTGTTTTGTAAGTCCTGATAAATACTCCAATACAAATGTCCAGTCTAATAAAATAAAATTCTGAATTCTAGGCTTCACTCTGACAAGGTCTGGGTGTGTCGTCTTGGCAAGCGATCTTCACAGTTTCTTAACATTGAAACGTGTCAGGTTGTATTCACTGTTCTATCCCCGCATCTGTTTGTTATGGAACTAAGTAAAAGCTCCAATCATTTCAAACATGCTGGTTGGGGGGAGAGATTTCAAAATATTCCTGACATGGAAAAATTGTGAACGTAATGTAGGGGTCAAGTCTTCCGTATATGGAATGACAGTATCCGATCCCTGGCTGGCGAACTCACAAACGCATCTGTAAACTCATACGACAATGTGTTTCAGATGTACGTACTTAGTCGTTCCCCTTCTACCGTGAGGTGTAGAGGTTTGGAAGAGAGAGCGCCAGACTATCCTATCGGCTGTCTTCCTCCTGGCTTAGTTCCATTCTAGTCCTCGGTCCTTCAAAGATGGTCTAATGTTGTCCTCCCAGTGGACTCTGGGTCGTCCTGGGGGTCTGGATCCCTGGCTTTTTGTTTCCCATGCTTGTCGTGGTAGTCGATCTTCTCCCATTTTGCAGACATGGCCAAACCATCTTAGTTGGTACTGTTCTACTTAGGTCTGCAGGGGGTGGGATTTTAGGCCTTGACGTATCGTCTAGTTGCGGACCATGTCTTTTCTTGTTACTTCAACCACCTTCCTCAGATACCTCATTTTTGAGGTTTGGATCTGGCTTTTGTGGGATGTAGTCATTGCCCATGACTCGCATCCATATGTCAAGACTGGGACATAGGTGGAACGGTATACAGCCATCTTCGTTTTCTTACCAACCTCTCTCTTGCTGAGGATACCTCAATTTATGGCCTGAAAAAGTATCCCAGCTGCTGCTTTTCGAGTGACCAACTCTTCGTTGATAGCTCTGAGGTATTTAAAGTGGTCGACCTGCTCCAGGACCTGTTCTTCCAGCTTAATCTGATGTCTTCATTCTTCTCGTGATATCACCATGGATTTTGATTTAGAGCTGCTTATGACCTTCCCTCTCTTCTCCAGCTCTTCTTTCCAGACTTGCAGGTTGGATTGGAGATGTGCCTCTGATTTAGCAATCAGGGCACCATCATCAGCAAATGCCAGCTCTGAAATACAGACCTGTCTCATCTTCCCGTACCCCACTGAATACTTTCTTGTTCTCTCCTTACATGCCTTGATGACGTCGTCCATGAGGAGTATGAAAAGATAAGGTGACAGGATATCACGTTATCTTACACCAATGGTGGTCCTGAACTCTTCTGACTTATCATTTGCTGTCCTCACATAATTTCTGCAAGACTTGTAGAAGCTCTGTGTAGCATGAATCAGAGGTGCTGGAATGTTCTTCCTTTCCAAACAGTCCCAAAATTTGCTCCAGGGGACCCTGTCAGACGCCTGAAACAAAGATGGATCTTACTCTTATAATCAAGGGCCTTTTCCCTCAGCTGTCTGAGTGTGAAGATTAGGTCTTGAGTACTTCGGTTTGCTCGGAATCCGCACTGGACCTCGAGAAGGGATATGCCTCTATGGTTTCCACATTATCGATTGTCGCTTTTTTTGAAAATTGGTGTTATGATGGCAATCTCCCAATCCTTTGGTATGGTCTTGTTGTACCACGCTGCCTGTAAAACCCTTAAGAGTAATAGGTCGCCTGATGCTGATGCTCCCATGTACTTAACTATTTCTGGTGTTATACCATCATGCCCTGCTGCTTTCTTCTTCTTCTTCTTCTTCTTCTTCTTCGATCCTTAACCACCGACCGTCAAAGCAGTCAGTGGCCATCACGCCTAGTGGTGTCTTGTAGGGCAACAACAAATTGATTCCACTTTGCACGGTCGGTGGCCATCCTTCGTACAGTGCCCCAACTCTGGTTCATTCTTTGCATCTCAGCTTCCACAGTCCTCCGCCAAGTTGTTTTTGGTCGGCCTCTCTTTCGCTTTCCTTCAGGGGTCCAAAGCATAGCTGTTCTTGTGATGGCATCGGGGTCTCTTCTGAGGACATGACCAACCCAGCTCCAGCGTCTGCCAGCTATGATGGTATGCATGTCCTCTTGCTTGCTACGAGTAAGCAGATCTTGGTTGGTGATGGTATTCGGCCAAAAGATTCGGTGAATTTTTCTTAGGCATGTTGTGTGAAAAGAGGACAATTTGGACATTTCCTTCTCTGTGACTCTCCAGCATTCCGCACCATAGAGAAGCACAGAAAGCACGCAACTCTGGTATAATCTTAATTTTGTGCTTGTGCTGTATTGGGAGGACTTCCAGATGTTATTTAGGCTAAAGAAGGCTGTTCTTGCCTTATTCATTCTGATGTTGATGTCTTTGCCTGCCCCACCGTCTGGTGTTACTATGCTTCCTAGGTATGTGAAGGTATCTGTCTGTACCAGTTGCTGATTCCTTACTGATATGGGCTCAGGGTTGCTCACATTGAGCGTCATGACCTCAGACTTCTTTAAATTGATGTTCAAGCCCACCTGCTGGCTAAATTTATTAAGTCTATCCGTTTTTTCCTGGATGTGTTGATGTGAATGTGCCAGCAGTGCAATGTCATCTGCATATTCCAGATCTTCCAATGTAGAAAATGTAGTCCATCTTATTCCTCTTGGACTGCCCTCTGTTGTCTGGCGCATCACCCAGTCTATGACTGTTAAAAATAGAGTGGTTGATAAGGGGCATCCCTGTCGTACTCCTGTCTTCACCTCGAAGGTTAGGTTGCTCTGCCCAACACTACACGTAAAGTTGGCATAGAGGCTTTTTATGATTGACACTATGCAGCTTGGAATTCCATAAGCCCTCAGTATTTTCCATAAACTGTCCCTATGTATGCTGTCAAAAGCCTTTTCAAAATCAACAAAATTTATGTAAAGCTGTCTTTGCCATTCTGAGCACTGCTCTATAATGTTCCTGAGAGTGAATATATGGTCTACACATCTTCTGTTCTTTCTAAATCCTGCTTGTTCTTTCCTCAGTTTGTAGTCTACTGCCTTTGAAATTCTCTGTATAATTATCCTGCCTAGTATTTTGCTGGGAACTGAGAGAAGAGTGATTCCTCTCCAATTATTGCAGTCTGAAAGATCTCCCTTCTTGGGCAATTTGACAATTATTCCTTTGTTCCACTCTGATGGTGTTGTCCCCGTTTTCCACACTTGTGCAAATAGTGGTTCTAATAGTTCTGCTGCTAGCTCAGGGTCTGTCTTAAATAGCTCTGCATTTAAGTTATCATGGCCCGGAGCTTTACCGTTCTTTAACCCTTTGATTGCTGTGATGATTTCTTCTTTTCGTGGAATGTCTGTATTTACATCTAGATCGTTTTCAGCCTCAGGAACATTCAATTGTGTCTCTGGTATTTCCTTGTTCAGAGTTTCTCTGAAGTGCTCTGCCCATCTTGTTTCCTGTCCCTCTGCTGTCTTGATGAGATTTCCTTGCTTATCTCTTACTAATGTAATATTGTTTGCACCTTGTTTTCCGCTGATGAATTTAGTTATTTTGTATACTGTGCTTTGTTCATTTCTCAGTGCTGCCTCTTCTGCCTGTTTTGCAAGATCGTCTAGGAAATTCCTTTTGTTGGCTCGGGTTTGGCGTTTAACTTCCCTGTCCAGTTGACTGTACTGTTCGCTATATAGTTGCTTTAACCTGGGGGACTTCGCTTCTGTTTTCTTTCTTTTCATTTCCTTTCTCATCTTTATGGTGTTTAGTGTTTCTGGTGTTATCCAGTCTTGCTTCTTCCTTTCCTGGAATCCTAAGCATGATTTGCTACTTTCCTTATATATTGTTGAAATGGTGTTAAAATTCTGGTCTATATCATCAGTCAATGTCTTTTCCTGGCTTTTGGCAAATTGATATCGTTTCTTAATGTCGGCCGCAAAAGCTTTTCTGGTAAGGGGGTCCTTCAATTTGCTGATGTCAAACCTTTTCTGTGTAGTTACAGTTGGTCCAGCCCTTCTTAGTTTCACTTTCAGTTTTGCAACTACTAAATGGTGATCGCTTCCCACATCTGCACCTCTTCTTACCTTCACATCTTGTAATGCATGTCTCCATCTACCGTTAACCATGATGTGGTCTATCTGGTTTCTGTCCCGACCATTTGGTGATTCCCATGTTAACTTGTGAATTTCCTTATGTGGGAAAAGTGTTCCTCCAATGACCAGGTTGTTTATGCTACAGAAACTTATTAGCTTATCCCCATTTTTGTTTGCTATTCCGCTGCCGCATTTCCCCATTGTTCTTTCATTATATGTATTGTGTGTACCAGCTTTCGCATTGAGGTCTCCCATTACTATAACAAGATCATATCTAGGTGTGTCCTCCATTTCTTTCTGCAGTTGTTGATAGAATTCATCCTTGACCTCCTCATCGCTATTATTCGTTGGTGCGTAGCATTGTATTATTGTAGTGTTGGTGAATCTCCCTCTCAATCTCAATCGCATCAGTCTGTTGTTGATGGGTTTCCATTCCAGTATCCCTTTCTGTAGAATAATGGCTACGCCTTCACTGTGCTGTCCATCCTCTCTTCCAGAGTAAAGTACTGTTTCTCCTGTTGCTGTTTTAACTTTTCCTGCCCCTGTCCATCTGCTCTCGCTTATCCCTAGAATGTGTAACCTATAGTTTCTCATTTCTGCCGTGACCTGTCTTAGTTTACCTGTCTCGTACATTGTCCTGACATTCCAAAATCCTATTCTTGTATCCTGTTTTGCGGTCAGGACATCCGTTTTCATGTCAGTGGCTTCCTTTCGGCTTTCACCACTGACAGTCATACGAGCCACAGACTCCGAATGTCCATCCCGCAGCAAAGTTTGTTCATTTGATGTTGTTTCCGTAACTTCATTATTTTTTTTACATAGACAGGGGTGTCAGCCCTATGCTAAAACCCCCAACCTGGAGGACCAGGGTACCAGCTTTTGTCTGACCCCTACCCACACAGACCAGTCCAGCTTGGTTAAACCTACCAGGAGTAAAACTCCCACTGGCATAGCTCTGGGGATTGTCAGGGTACGCAAGCTGCCATACCGCTACAAGGTATAGGTACCATTGATGGCAGCCCTGCTGCTTTGCCCATCTTGATTTTCTCCAGTGCTGCCTTCAGTTCTTCCATCTTTATGTCATCTTCACCATCATTGGTTTTCTCTTCTGTGCTAGTGGTTATCAATTCTGATGCTTCACAATGCTCACCATCCAGGAGTTCTGAGAAATATTCTTTCCATCTTTCCATTACTTCCTTCGGGGCAGTAAGCAATTTGCCATGCTTGTCCTTTATAAATTTGAGAGGGCATTGTTTTTCCTTCCTCATGTTCTATAGGGTCTTATAGAACAATTTCTGGTTTTCTTGCGCATCTTTTTCTAGCTTTTCTCCAAATTCTTCCTAGGACATCTGTTTTGCTGCTAGCACCTTGTTCTTTGCTTCTGTTCTGAGTTTCACATATTGTCTATATTTCTCCATTTGTCCTGTTGTGTTTTAGCTCCTAAGTATTGTTTCCATGCCATTTTCTTCTCTCTTATTTTCTCTTTGACTTCTTCTGTCCACCAAGGTGTCCTGTTTCTCTTGTTCCCAAGTCGGACTTCACCACATGCTTCTGCAGCAGCTTTCTTTATGATGTCCTTGAATTTAATCCAGAGGGTTTTCAAGTCATCAGGTTGTTCTTCTGTGTTGCTCACCGCTGCAGCAATAAGCCCCTGATATCTGGTCTTAATTTCTGGCTCTCTCAGCTTGTAGGTCTTAATGCTCATTTCTTCCGTTCGTTTCATCTAGGCAGTCATCCACTGTCCTTTGAAGCAGCTCGAAGAATCGATAATTGACCTCTGCTCTCTCATCCTCATTTGGCCCATACACTATGACAATGTTGACTATGGTTTCTCCTTCTTTTAGTTTTATAACCATAATGCGCTCTGAGACAAAGTTCCATCCCTTGATACTATCTTTTTGGTTTTTGGCCACAATACAACCCACGCCCCCTTTAGCTCTTTCAGATGTGGGTACACTACTGTAGAGCCGCGTGTTGCCATCGAGATCCATGACTCCTTGTCCTTTTTTCTTTGTTTCCGTTATAGCCAGGATTTCTAGTTTTGCTTTCCTCATCTCTTCCACCAGCTCCTCTTCTTTCCCATTTATACTTCTTGTGTTCCAAGTTCCATAAGTCGTAGTCCGTAGTCCGTTCTAGTTCGTCGCCTTTAGATAGAATCAGTCCAGTTGTCTCTCTTGTAGTTCTCGTAATCAAAAGTTTAAAACAAACAGATGATTGGCCTGTTGTGCCTTTGCATGGTGGAGGGGCTGCCGCCTTACGGCCTCCATGCAGGCCGCACTCCTCCTTTTTCAGCCGGGCTTGGGACCGGCCTAGGCGGAGTTGTGTTTCAGATGTAACAAATTATTATTATCTAAAGTAATCTTGTCATCCTTGTCTGTCCAAAATGTTTCACCCAGACAAGTTATCTCTTATCCCTGGCCTTATCTGCAATTAGACAAAGACGCTGGTGATTTCCGTGTTAATCGGTAGCTGCCAAGGTTGGTGCAACGGAATTTTACCAACCTGCCTCTCGTTAATATTATCTCTGCCGCTCCTTGCAAAGCTTTAGGGAAGGGACGGGTTAACAAGCTGACATGATGACTTATCTCTGAGAGGAGTGAAAGAATGTAGATACAAGATATCTGCTCCAGTGGACAGAGAAAGAAAAGGGTGCGACTCGGAAAAAATCTCAATATAAAATGAGGACACAGATGTAACTGATTACTGCCGTAGTGAAAGAGAGATCGGAAAGAGGTCGCCCCAAAATCCATCTTGTGACACACATAAAATGATGCATACTACGCGCTCAACAGGAGAGAACAAGTGGTAGTCTTCAGACTCCACACTGGCCACAACAGACTGAGATACCATCTATTCAACAAGCTAAAGAAAGGAACTACCGATCAGTGTAACTGTGGCACTGATAAAATGACTGCTGAACATCTGCTTCAAAGTTGCCAAACATATGCGGAACAGAGGAAGCGCATATGGCCGACACCAGTATCATTCGTGGAAAAGCTCTACGGAGATTCAAATAGCCTCATACTGACTGTTGCTTTCTTTAAAAACATTCAAGTGGACGTCTGAGATTGTACAAACAAGAAACAGATTAAGCTACATTTTGACACAACGCGTCTTACACAAATAAAACTTAAATAAATGTTTCTTTCTTCCTGTTCCACAAACTCTTTCAAAATATCGGTTTGTTTTTTTAACTTTATAACTCATTCTATTGATAATATTCCAATGATTTTGATTCTATCTTGAAGCATATTTGACCCTAGGTACGATTTGATCAATTTGAATTTTGAAAAGCTTCTTTCCCTTAATGCCACTGTGACTGTAGTTGTCTAAAATATGTGTACATAAATAAATAAAAAAACAAATTACAAAGTCCAGTAGCTCTCGCAAGGCATTTCAAGATTTTCACAAGCTTTCCAGTGTATGAGTGTAGAACAAACGAGTGTATGAGTGTAGAACAAACGAGTGTATGAGTGTAGAACAAACGTAAGTGAAGACTAGAAAGGAATGATGTAATATTCATCAATAATGTTATTTCGTTCAATGATCCTGAAAAAGATCTTCCAATGATACCTGTTCTGAAGGGCGTTTTTGTGTGTGAGTGTTTTTTTGCGTTTTTAAATGTTTTGGTTTTTAAAACTGGAGGTGGCACCGGGAGTTCGGGATCTTGTGTGGGCAGGGATCCTGAGTGGGTAAAATAGGTTAAATCTGCTTAGACCTCTCCTTGACAGAAGCAGGTACATAACAAGAAAGCAGACATTAAATAATAATGAGAAAAAGTCGTGTCTGAAAGCGCGAGCAAAATATAACAATATTATAAATGTTTTTTTTTAGGCAAACGTCGATCCTGAAAAAAAAAGGCGGGCGATTTGCTAAATCTGGAGACTAGTACATCTGGGAATATTAAATGTTTTCAGTTTAAGATATGGTTAATGAAGAACAAAAACACCAAGAAAGCAGTTAGAGACTTTCAGAAATGGTTGCTAACTCAAAACAGATATGACAAAACCGCATATTTGGAGCTGATGGACAGAACCATACCAATGGAACAAGTTGGAAAAACTCATGGACAGAACCGTACCATTGTGTCGATAGGACACACATAAAAAACCAGATGAAAGCATTACAAGAAAGTCTTTGTCTGAAATTCCCAGGGAAAGATAAATACGCAGCGAAGGAACTGGATTTGAAAAAGAATGGTATTTGATAGAGAAGAAAACAGAACGACCGTGTTCGGATGGGAAGAAATGGGAAAGTTTGGCGTGTGATCATTAGAGTCCTTTGCTCTACAGAGATTTTGAGAGTAATGAATGAAAAAAATAAATGAATGAATGAATGTAAATCACTACAAAGCAAGGCCCATGTATATGGCTACATACTTAGACGTCAGTGCATGAAAGATCTGAAGACATTTGGAATTGATAAAAGGAAAAGAATAGCTACGGGTGAAGTATGTGATGATTGAGGCTGTTACAGAAGAGTCAATGAGAGCACCTGATGAGAGTCATTGAGAGCACCTGGTGAGAGTCATTGACAGCACCTGATGTTAATCTTCATTGTCATTTATTTTTTTCATTTTCCATGGAGCTTTACGTCACGTCTGTATCTGGTCGCGTTTCAGAGGCGGCGAATTATAACAGGCGTGCCTGGATAAGAGCGCCAATACAGAAGGTTGCCCTCAGCTGACCTCGACTCGTGTATCTTCTGGTCAGTACGACCCCTGTGTGTATTAGCTGTCAGAGGAAAGACACATTTTACAGCATATCTTCTTTTTTTTATGTGAAAACGGCGCAAGGATAGCTTCTTCAGTGGATTTATAAACTATCTTCAGCTATGCGCAGAGACATAAAGACACTGTTAAGTTATTTTGTATTTTTTACATAGAAACGGAAGGATTGTTAGCTCTTTGTTTATTTACCCTGTCGGGGCCTGCCAGTTGGTTTTGTTCCTTGATGTATGAATTGATGTAATTGTTAACTTTGTTATTTGATCAGTTATTGTTTGCTGAGATTTTTTATTATTTTCTTCTATACAAGCTAAAGAGAACTTTAATAAATTTTAACCTTTTGTTAATGCGCTGTTCACGACCTTCATCCATATCTATTACTAAGTAATTATGCAAGATCTATAGATATCTGTGAGAAAGAAGAGAATACATAAGTGGGTTGTGGGGCTTGGAAAGAGTGATAGCTTTAACAGATCGTCTTCCAGGTTGTCTTAAGTTTCTCCCTAACTTCGCACATTATCTGTGTTTTCTCTATAATTCTTGCAGTTCACTCAATTTGTCATACTCGACAAATACTCTAAAATTACACACTCACGACCGAATGGGGCCTCAGTCTGGTATGAATCTCTTGCAAGATTCTATCTTGATTCTTGGTGTTTACTGTTCTGCAGATTATAAAATTTCTATCCCTAGACAATCGACCTTCTCGGAGGAAGTCTGAACAGCGCTTTTTCTCCACAGCAAACATATATCACAAGTTAAAATTATTGTTCATTTTACACATGACACAGCTGGTGAATGTAATTGGTATCACTGCATGGTTTTTATTTGTAAGGCTGACGACTATTGTTGTTAAATTCAGCGATTTTTTGGGTTAAATATTTTTGCATTTAAAAGCCTTAATTCATTTGAAATAAGAAGCTACAAGAATTTCTCAGATTACTAGCTTGCATTTGTACCACGGGAGGGCGTTCAGTCGTATGATTATAATCAGTCCTCTCAGTAGCTGAGTAACTGACAGTAGTGGGGTGAGTGGTGGTAATACGTTTTTCATCACTAAGATTTTTCTGGAGTTTTGGGGTTCTCCTTATGTCGAGTCATAGTAACAAGAGACTACTAGTTTTTTCCCAATCAGCCTAACTTTTTATTGTCTATGGGTGTGTGTTAAGTCATATTTCTTATTAATGGGAGTTAAGTGTTAAAGACTTGTATGTACGGGTCGGATTTTTGTACACACGCTAGTAAGCACGCTTTTAGTGATGAGATGAGTTGTTTAGTTGGGGGCTTTATGCTCGGTAATTTTTGAACATAGCTCAACTGAGTAGTTGGTAGTTTGTTTTGAAAAAGATATGTTAAAGAAACTGTTCGAATGTACTGAGTGATAGTTTTGGGGAAGAGACGGTTGAGCCTGAGCTGTAGTCTCACGCGGTGAGTTCGCGCATGGGTAATTTTTACTGAGCTAGACCGAGAAGTTGTAATCTCGTGACAGTGTGTTGCTGGCAGGGCTTCGGGATGGCGATCGCATCTCGCTAGGGCGTTCCAGGGTGTCTCTTTTTTTAAAGGAGAGAATTTTGTGATATTGAAGATATCTTTTCGAGGCCATGGAGGATACCGCCCGCGATTATTATTATTGATGAAGATATTCATACAAACCTTTGTTCCTAATGGATGTTTACCATGGTCTATTATGACATGAGAGATACTGTGAGCTGCTTGGTTACGCAGCCTATTTTTTCCCCATTGGATTTACTTACTAGATATTTAAGATGTTGGAAGTTTGTTCCTGAGGGATATTTATTGTAACAGTGTACTGTGCTGAGGCCTGTGGTTTATGCAACCAATGTGACGGCTATTTGATACCATGTTCTGCAATCTATTTTTCCATGGATATTTTGTACTTGATGCTTCATGATTTGCTATGAACTGTGTTTCTACAATGTCAACGTGACTGTGTTGTGGTGTTAATAAACTATGTACGAGTCAGAACGAGTTCCACTGTTTCCTGACCCAATGTTGCCATGGTGTGTGTGATTGCTATGGATACTTAATCTAGAACCTACTTACGACATTCGCACTCATGGATATACACATTACACACACCACCCCGAAACACATTCAACGCCCACAGTGATCTGCTACCACCACAGACATTTACCCAGCAGCAGGACAATATTACGTTCTCTTCTTATGCCCCGAACTGTTGGTGGTAACATAAAGTGGTGAGCCAGTGATATGGGGTTATCTCATCTATAGTACTTGAACAGTATTCCCCAGACCAACCACTAACATACAGTGGTGTGTTTGATATTGAACCTCTACTACTACAAGGAGATCAAGTGATAGATCTGCAGTGTTTCCAGTCCTTCCTTACGTATGCCACAAGTCAAGACTTACAGTGTTTCCTGTTCTCCTTTTCGTATGCCAGTTTTCAAGTACACGTCATACGGTATTTTCAAGAATCTGAGAAGTGAAAAGTACCTGTTCCTGTACCTTGCAAAGTTGGAATTCCAGTACCCACTACCATTACAGTTCTTCAGATTTTGTGACAATTGATGCCCATCGTTTTGGCGGGAAGGCCGAGAGTTTTCTTTCTTGCAAGATAAGTGGCTGTTTGTTCGTAAACTGTACCACTTTATATGTTAACAGGCCTTCCTATGTTGTGCATGTTTTCTTCTTTTGAATGTTCTGTGTTCCATATTTATGCGGGTTTGGCTGGAAGGTGACTTACGTTAGGATATATCCCAGTTCACCCAGGGCCTACGTAAGTGTTCTGTAGGGACATTCTTACGGATATCCCGCAGTGGAAATTTTCCAGCGAATTTTTACGGAAACAGTTTAGTCCACTGTGTTTGGTAATCCGTGACATCTTTGTTTAGGTGTGACGAAACGTATCATTGTTGTGGTCGTAGTATTTTCTCTGTTCCTTAGTTTTTTTGGATTAATTTGTTTGTGAGTGTCTTCCTCTCCTGGCTGTCTTTTATTTATATACAAATTTTGTGTTTATACACTGTGCTGTCGTGTGTTTTGTCACTCATTTCGCAGTGTCATTGCATTTTTTGCAATATTTTTTTCTTTAGTTTGCTTTCTTGTTAGGTGATTCTGCGAACGTGGTTATTTGTTCTTATATCTTGTCTTTGTCACTCTTGTTTACGTTGTCTATTTTTCTTATAATCGGATAATATTATGATGCATATTTTGTAAGTAATTTATAACATTATTAATAGTTGAAAAGGTAATTATACAAGTTGTTATACAAGGACTTGCCACCCACTGAGTTGGGATAAAGTGAGTTTCTCCACTATACTTACATAAGAGACATATCTTATAAAATTAGACATAATGTCTACTTTAGGTTATTTCATTAAACAAGGGAAATTCCTTGGTATGACTACGGATGAAGTAAAAGAATTCGTACGTGTCGAATATGACAAGGCTCAGAAGTTCGAAGAGAGAAAACTTCAACTGGAAATTGAAAAACAGAAAATGGAGGCTGGAAAACAGAAATTAGAGGCTGAAGAAAGAACAATTCAAAAGCAAATTGAAATGGAGGAAAAAAAAATAGAGGCGGAAAATCTTCACAAACAAATGGAAATGGAAGAGAAAAAAAATTCAACAGCAAATGCAAATGCAAATGGAAGAGAGGAAACTTCAGATGCAAGCTGAAGAAAATATGAGGCTGCACGAGGAAAAGGTGTTGTCTGTAGAGCTGGAGAGATTAAAGGTGATGAATAATGTTAATACACAAAATCCTACAGACACTCAAACTATTTCTCATAAGACAAATACTTATTCTTATAAGCTCAGATTGCCTGCTTTTAAACCTACCTCTGACGATGTCGTATTTTACCTGAATAGATTTGAACTTACATGTGAATCTCAGAAAATAGATAAGTCGGAATATTGTGCACGACTTATGGAACTACTTACGGGTGAAGCAATGAATGTTGTAAGTAGGGGCCTGACAAGAATAACTATGATAATGCCAGGGCTGCCTTGATAAAGAAATAATCAGCTTAATGAAGACGGTTATCGTCTGCGCTTTAAAACTCAATTACCGGAGACTGGGGAAGATTTTTCAGAGTTTATAGCAGATATACGTCTTACGTGTTCACGTTGGATTGAACTTTCAAAAACTGAACACACATATGAAACCCTTATGGACCTTTTGCATCGTGACAAAGTCATGTCATCAGTTAACACTTCTCTTCTGTCCTTTCTACATGAGCGAAAGCCTACGAACTTGAAAGATATGGAACAATACTGTTGCCAATACGTCACGGCACACCCAAATGTGACTGTTAGCCACTCTCAAGTCAGAGAGGGTTTACCCGTGGCTTCGGCAATACCATATGGTCCTAATTTGCGCCGTAGGTCTCAAAGTGCAGATCGCAATTTTGGTAGGAGAGATAATCGTGATTTTGCACAGTGCCAAGGGGGTCCATCACGTAGTAATTCTCCTTCTCCAAGAAACTGGAGACAATTTAACGGACCGCAACATTTTGCTTCCAACAATTATGGTAATTTTGGAAGGGGTAATTACACTAGAGATTAACAACCTTACAATAATTTTTCTCGGAGACAACAAAATCCATCTAGTAGATATTTTGACCAAAGGGGAAATAGTAATCGCAACAATGCTAACTGGGGTTCAAATCAGAACAATAGTTTCAATAGAGCAAATAACAATGCTCCCAATAGAGATAATAGTCGCGATAGATTGCGATATGACGGTAGATCTCCAAATGATAGATCGCATCGCCATGCTAACTCTGCTCAACAGAAGCCCCAGGTTATTAATAATCAAGGTAACAATAATAATAGTGTCTCTAATGCTACTGCTTTCTCTGCTTTCGATTTCGTGAGAGCATCTCAGTGCCCGGAGTGCACACCTTTGTTCCAACCTACAGCTATAACTACCTTGAGTTGCGGTCATCCTCTACCTACTCTACCTGACTTAGCTGCGCATGACGGAAAGGGGTCTCTTACCCTACATAAAGGATTTGTAAATAATAATCCAGTCTCAGTACTCTTTGATTCCGGATGCACGACTGTTGGGATTAGACAGTCTCTAGTTCATCCATCTCGAGCAACAGATAATATGGTGAAATGTGTGACATTTGGTGGGACAGTTGAGACTTTTCCGACTGCCATAGTCCACATTGCCACACAATTTTTCACTGGTTACACACACGCATGTATGCTCTGAGCACCTATCACCGACCTTACTGTAGGACAGATACATGGTATAAAGATATATACGCCGGTACAAATTGCTGCTTGGGAACAGCAAATTACCTTACTGCCTCCACGCTAATGACTGTGCCGAAATCTTATCACCAAGTACATTCTGCTAACGCGATACACTCTGCTAATTTGGTGCAATCTTGCAATGTTGATGATACGATTGTTCATCATGCTAATTTTAGTGCTTTTTATAACCCAGTTCGACATACCTCAGTATGTCGTATGTCTAATTTTGACTCTTCTTTAACTACTATTATAGAAGAAGATCCTTTAGTTTTGTCTGACACACACACTAACTTTATAGCTACGACTGAATCTACATCCAGTCACGTTGATTGCAACTTCTTTGCTGCAATGACTAGCGTTTTCTTTGCCACATGTACGGACTTAATTGTTAGTACATATTTATACCTTATGAGTTTCTTTACCTTTCTTACTGAACCTGTTAGCTCGGTATCTTCGTCTTTTACGACTTTTTGTCGCACTCACGGCTTTCCTTTTAAACTTCGACGTAGGTCCAAGTTTACTACTGTATGCTTTTACATCTTTATTATATCTTTCTTACTTTTTTCTTTGCCCAGTACACATGCTATGACTTCAGTTCAGCCTTTTAGATGTACGCCTTTGTCTACTGCATTTCCGTTGTCTTGCGCAAAATCTCAGATTGTCAGCCATCATAACACTCTTAGTCATCACTACTTTCTTCTAGATTTGCTTATAGATTTCGGTATCGCTTTATATACCCACGACTCTATTATACATTATCGCACACTGATAGAACACTTTTATCACCCTATATAATTCATGATTCCAGGTTAGACTGTGCTACTTTCTCTGTTACCCTTTCTTGTGTAACGGAGGAAGGTTTGGTTAACATCGTACAGTGGTCAGACGTTTACACAGCCACACGCGGTAGGTTAAATTTGAAATTAACTGTTGCCTTTCATAAAATCCTACCGTTATTAAAATAGTCATTTTTATTGGTGTTTTTTCACAGCGACGGCTTTTCGATGAGAATCAGAGCTGCTATGTTGATTGATTAGGCTGTTACTTTACAAACTGGAGTATTTGTCGCCTTGCGCAAGTGTTGCTGTTCAAGTGAAGCCAGTCGGCATGTTGACTCCGTATTGGATGATTTTACCTCTTCAGATTCATAGGATATTTCAAGACCACTGGAGTTTTCCTTACTATGTAACTTCTTTAGGATAGTAGATAGTATTGTATATTAGTATAGTATAGTATATTAGATAGTATTGTATTAGGATATGGTATAACTTCTTTAACATAGTATGTTGGTTCATCGTTATGCACTATTTCATTGCCATGTTATTATTATATGACTGTGTTCTGATAATGCACCATTTCATTCCCATATTATTCTTATACTACTGTATTTTGATAGACGTTGAGCGGGTGACAATTGTAATGATGATACTATTGTTACTTAACTTATCATTACGATACATTTCGGTATTGTAAATTTTTTGTTAAAAAAAAAAAAATGAAAACAAGAGAAAAGGTATTTTTTTTCTGGCATTGCAATATTTTTCTTTACCCAGCGCTTAGTTGTGCGCCAGTGGTAACTATTTATAACGGTATTGTTAATTTTTATTTTTTTTAAATCGATGTCCATAGTAATGCATTATTAATACCGTATAAGTGTATTAACTTATTAAATTGCCTATTATGCTACATTTAGATTGTGGCTTCCTTTTTATGGTTTTGATATAAATACATTGCCTTGTTGTTCTATGCTATCTTGCCATGATTGTATTTATTTATACAATGTGTCTCGAACGGTTTATAGAATGAATGTCAGTACTTATGCTCCGGTGGGAACTAGATATGTTTATGTAAGTTGCGAGTTGAAGTGAGTGAATGTTAAGTTTGACTGCGGGCATGAATGCATTAGTAGCAGTAAGCGCTAATGTCGAGTTCACGGGCATGGCTGAGTTGTTGTGAACGAAGTGGTGGTGAAGACTGGTCAGGTGTGAAAAGGGTCATGGGTAAAAAGGTCATTCGAGACAGAGATTAGAGCGAGGAGAGATTACGTGGAGAGTGAAGGCGAAATGGTTGAAGAAAAATAGGAAATATATTAAGATATTGTGAAATTCGTTCCATGAGATGCTGTTCTAATTATGCACATCATACATTGTGCTTTTCTTATGTGATGATTTATGGCCAAAGCGGCAGTCTGCCTGTGTTATTGTGTTATACTCAAGTTTGTGACATAAAGTCGTCGGATATCGTATCTACGTGTTGGAGTTTAGTGAATTAACAATTAGCTGTGAAAAACGAGCCATGTTTGTCGCTCCATGTGTAGGTAATACATATTTGTCAATGTGTACACACAGCAAGCACTTGACAATTTTGGGGGACTCGTAAGTGGAAGAGAGGACCCACCCCTAATTTTCTGCAGAATTTTTGACAATTTCGCCTTCTCATGAATTGTTGTTGAAAAATTACATCAAGCGGAACAGAGAACTAGGCCTATTTGTTTGAATCAGGTCACAAGAACTTAATGTGCAAAACTGAAATCTTCATTTCAATGATAGTCAGCAATGGTATAGCTGCAGAAGGACTGAATATTTAAGAGCGAAGAATAGTTTAATCACTGGAGGAGAGGTGAAGGGACAGTTTTGACGAAATCGACAGTGTTATTTTGGAAAGTAGCACGAAGAATGAAAAGGCGGTAATCAGTCTTGTTTACCTCGGCGCACTGATATTATGTTATTCCGCCCCGTGATGAGTGTGCTGATCTGTCGTCAATTTATCTGTGCTGTGTAGTTCGGCATGACTGTTGACACGAAAAATCGTCTGCTGGGTCTTGTAATGGAATAACAAGGCCATTGTTTTGCTGGTGATCGGCTGAAATCATAACATCTTGCCTGGAGATGGTGTAAGCAGTGAGAGAGGAATTTTCCTTTGCTACCCTTTGGACCAGTAGTGAAGAAGATCCGGTTCACCGTACTGAGAGCTCAGGTGCACGTAGGTGCTGATTTTGATATTTGACTGTGCTGTGTTACGACGTAAAGCGTTTTGTTTGTGGTGTCCATCATTGAGCTGTAACACCGGGACTCCAAGCCTGCGCCTATCTCAAGTGGAGCAGCGGACACAGGATATTGTTAAGTTAAGTTTATTATTAAGTCCTCCCAATACAGCACAAGCACAAAATTAAGATTATACCAGAGTGGCGTGCTTTCTATGCTTCTCTATGGTGCGGAATGCTGGAGAGTCACAGAGAAGGAAATGTCAAAATTGTCCTCTTTTCACACAACATGCCTAGGAAAAATTCACCGAATCTTTTGGCCGAATACCATCACCAACCAAGATCTGCTTACTCGTAGCAAGCAAGAGGACATGCATACCATCATAGCTGGCAGACGCTGGAGCTGGGTTGGTCATGTCCTCAGAAGAGACCCCGATGCCATCACAAGAACAGCTATGCTTTGGACCCCTGAAGGAAAGCGAAAGAGAGGCCGACCAAAAACAACTTGGCGGAGGACTGTGGAGGCTGAGATGCAAAGAATGAACCAGAGTTGGGGCACTGTACGAGGGATGGCCACCGACCGTGCAAAGTGGAATCAATTTGTTGTTGCCCTACAAGACGCCACTAGGCGTGATGGCCACTGACTGCTTTGACGGTCGGTGGTTAAGGATCGAAGAAGAAGAAGTTTATTATTAATTTTGTTTATTTCCAGTCTTCTGTTTACTTGACTTGTGCGTCTGTATATTTTCTTTTATATATATATAGGCTATACTTCTTTTAATTAATTTATTTGGTTATTTATTTCTTCCTTGATAAGGTTATTGCCCGGAACTAATAGTGGGTTTTGTGTGTTTTTTTTCTTCTTTCCATTCTTTCTTCAATAGCATTTTTAATTAACGTTATATTTGAACCCTATGATGTTATATCTAAAGGTGTACTAAACTTAGTTTATTTTGATATCAGTTCCTTTTAGGACGACAATTTTGCTGCGTCATATCTAGACTTCCTTCTGTCTATCACTTAAACAGTGTACTCGAAACTTATGTTATTTTTATATTAGCTCTTGTTATTAGTTAAGTATTCATATATTCATTCCTGTTTGCCCTTGCTGCAGGGTGCACGAGTAGAGCTCTTGTGGTACTTCATTGTCCAGTGTTTTGTTTTTGTTTCGTTCATATTGTGGGGTAGTATTTAATTTCGATTTCTGTATAAGGGTGATTTTGAGTGGTGAGCACAATCCATCTTTCTTCATTGAAGAAATTTGCCTTGTGTTGTCGTTAATAGGTTTTGTGAGACAAATTACGCTGTAGGGAACCCAATCTGTCTAAGACTTGGGGAGTTGTGAAGCCTCGTGTAATTTGTGGAACAATTGTTGGCTTTAGTTGTTTGCGTTTAGTTTGTTTACGTATTGTCTTGTATAATAGTCTTTCTTTCGTGGTGTTTTTCTGGCGTGATTCTCAGTCCTTTGCTCGGCTATCCGTGTATATAAGTTATTTTACGATATCCTGTTTTTGTTCGTTTGATAGGTTTGGGTGTAAATATAAGGTCTATTCTTACTTTCTTGGTCTATAACTTCCTCTCCACTGGCCTATCAGTTACGTTCTTCATAGGTGAAGGGGTATCCATTATAGTTTTCCACACCATTTGACATATCAGGTGGTATACATTTTTTTTCTCTCTCCTTAATTGTTTTTTGGTTGCATCATTTTTTCATAGTTATCATAGTTGATACATATTACAGGATGTCTAGCCTCTTGGATTTTATCACCAAGGGAGAGGCACTTGGTAAATCAGGGGATGAACTTGAATTAAGGGCCAAGACAAATTTTGTGGATGCTGAGGAACGGAGGGAACGCAATGAGGAAAGAGATCTTAGGAAGTTAGAAATTGAGGCTGAAAGGGAAGCAAAGAAAGAAGAAACAAGGAAAGCTGAAATTGAGGCTAAAATGGAAGCAAGGAAAGCTGAAATTGAGGCTGAATGGGAAGCAATGAAGGAAGAGACAAGGAAAGCTGAAATTCAAGCGGATAAAGAAATTACTTTGAAGAAACTGGAACTTGAGGCTGCTAGTTCTAGACCAGCTACTAAGGAGTATACTCGTCCTTTCAAGCTGCGACTCCCATTCTTTGTTGAGGGCGTCGATATGATGGACGTGTATCTAGAAAAATTTCAACAAGAAGCAGTATCGTGGAAGGTTAAAAAAGAAGATTGGCCATCTCTGCTCAATAATTTGTTAACCGGAAGAAGTTTACAATGTGTCTTTGCTTTGCCAGTAGAGGATCGCATGAATTATGACACGGTAAAAGAGACACTGCTTCGAAGATTTAGACTGACAGCTCAAGGGTACCGTGAAAGATTTAAGGAGGCTATTCCTACAACAAGCAATGACTTTAGTGAGTTTGTTCCGGAAATCAAATTGCTGTTCAATAGGTGGATTGAACTATCAGGTAATGTGAAGGATTTTGATGGGCTAACCGACCTTATGCTACAGGACAAGGTTCTATCGTCTTGCAATCCAGAGTTAGTGGCTTTTCTACAAGAGCTAAAGCCAAAAGATATAAATATTATGTCAGAGCTAGGACAGCAGTATGTCAATGCGCACTCGGGGAAACCGATTCACAAGCAGATAGTTGCTGAGACCTTTCCAGCTTGTGTGGCTCAGGATAAAACTGAAAAGAAGCCATACATACATCCTCGGGCCCGCAGCTTAGACAGGTATGTTGATAAAGATGGTCGAAATAGAAGATGGAACGGGGACAGAAGATATTCTCCTAAGAGACAGTACCCGTCGTTTGGGTCAGGCTACAGTAGAAGGGGTTGTTATAAGTGTGGCTCAGGGCGTCATCTATCTTATCAGTGTGGGAGGGACCCAGAGAGGTGTCCCTTTAACCTACAAAGAAGTCCATATGCCAGCCCAAAGAAAAATTATAATTGCAGTCCAAAGAGAAGCTCTTACAAGCGCCAAGAGACGGATTCCAACTGCCTCAATTGTAATGAGAGAAGAAACAGTCGAAAAGAGAGCATAAAGGAAAACACTGAGCATGCAAATTCAGCTACTGTACTTGATACATTTAATAGCGAGGAGTGTGAGGGGTGCAGACCATTGTTCGAGCCTGATGGCAAGCTTATTTTAATATGTGGACACACTTTGCCTTGCCTTTCATCAGTTGATGGGAATGGCACCTTAACTTTACATAAGGGTTTTGTGGAGAATAAACCTGTATCTGTTTTGAGGGACACGGGCTGTAAAAACATTGGCATTAGGAAGACATTGGTTAAGGATACGTATTATATTGGAAAGATGGCCAAATGCATTACATTTGGTGGTAATGTCGAGTACTAACCATTGGCGATTGTGCAGATTGACACCCCTTTCTTGTCAGGTAGAGTTCGAGTATGCGTCCTTGACTCTCCCGTCGCTGATCTCATTATTGGAAATGTTAATGGGGTTCATGATTGCACCAGTCAGGATATAGAGGAGTGGGAAAATGGGCATGATTTGTTTGCTAATGCAGCAATGACGAGGGCTCAGTCTAAGGCAGATGATGCAAATATTATGATATCTACTACTTCTACTTAGTCGTTCCCCTTCTACCGTGAGGTGTAGAGGTTTGGAATAGAGAGCGCCAGACCATTCTATCAGCTGTCTTCTTCCTGGCCTGGTTCCATTCTAGTCCTCGGTCCTTCAAAGATTGTCTAATGTTGTCCTCCCAGCGGACTCTTGGTCGTCCTGGAGGTCTGGATCCCTGGCTCTTTGTTTCCCATGCTTGTCGTGGTAGCCGATCTTCTCCCATTCTGCAGACATGGCCAAACCATCTTAGTTGGGACTGTTCTATTTGGGTCTGCAGCGGATGGGATTTTAGGCCTTGACGGATCGTCTGGTTGCGGACCATGTCTCCTCCTGTCACCCCAACCACCTTCCTCAGATACCTCATTTCTGAGGTTTGGATCTGGCTTTTGTGGGTTGTAGTCATTGCCCACGACTCGCATCGATATGTCAAGACTGGGACATAGGTGGAGCGGTATACAGCCATCCCCGCCTTCCCACCAACCTCTTTCTTGCTGAGGAATCCACGATTTATGGCCTGAAAAAGTCTCCCAGCCGCTGCCCTCAGAACGGCCAACCCCTCCCCGACGCCTCCCCTTCGGTCCATAACAGCTCCGAGACATTTAAAGCGGCCGACCTGCCCCAGGACCTGTTCTCCCAACCCAATCCGATGCCCTCTCTCTTCTCGCGACACCACCATGGACCTTGCTCCAGAGCTGCCCACGACCATCCCTCTCTTCTCCAGCTCTTCCTTCCAGACTTGCAGGTTGGATTGGAGATGTGCCTCTGATTTAGCAATCAGGGCAACATCATCAGCAAATGCCAGCTCCGAAATATAGACCTGTCTCATCTTCCAGTACCCCACTGAATACTTTCTTGTTCTCTCCTTACATGCCTTGATGACATCGTCCATAAGGAGTATGAAGAGGTAAGGTGATAGGATATCACCTTGTCTTACACCAGTGGTGGTCCTGAACTCTTCTGACTTATGGTTTGCTGTCCTCACATAATTTCTGCAAGACTTGTAGAAGCTCTGTATAGCATGAATCAGAGGTGCTGAAATATTCTTCCTTGCCAAACAGTCCCAAAGTTTGCTCCAGGGGACCCTGTCAAACGCCTTTTCCAGATCTATGAAACAAAGATGGATCTCACTCTTATACTCAAGGGCCTTTTCACTCAGCTGTCTGAGTGTGAAGATTAGGTCTTGAGTACTTCGGTTTGCTCGGAATCCGCACTGGACCTCATCCAATTGTGGCTCAGCTAGGCGTCGGAGTCTCTGCTCTAGGATTCTAGAGTAGATTTTACCAGGGACACTGAGAAGGGATATGCCTCTATGGTTTCCACATTGTCGATTGTCACCCTTTTTGAAAATTGGTGTTATGATGGCAATCTCCCAATCCTTTGGTATGGTCTTGTTGCACCATGCTGCCTGTAGGACCTTTAAGAGTAATAGGTCGCCTGATGCTCCTATGTACTTAACCATTTCTGGTGTTATACCATCATGCCCTGCTGCTTTGCCCATCTTGATTTTCTCTAGTGCTGCCCTCAGTTCTTCCATCTTTATGTCATCTTCACCATCATTGGTTTCTTCTTCTGTGTCAGTGGTTATCATTTCTGATGCTTCATCATGCTCACCATCCAGGAGTTCTGAGAAATATTCTTTCCATCTTTCCATTACTTCCGTCGGGGCAGTAAGCAATTTGCCTTGCTTGTCCTTTATAAATTTGAGAGGGCATTGTTTTTCTTTCCTCATGTTCTTTAGGGTCTTATAGAACAATTTCTGGTTTTCTTGTGCATCTTTTTCTAGCTTTTCTCCAAATTCTTCCCAGGACTTCTGTTTTGCTGCTAGCACTTTGTTCTTTGCTTCTGTTCTGAGTGTCACATATTCTCTATATTTTTTTATTTGTCCTGTTGTGTTTTTAGCTCCTAAGTATTGTTTCCATGCCATTTTCTTCTCTCTTATTTTCTCTTTGACTTCCTCTGTCCACCAAGGTGTCCTCTTTCTCTGGTTCCCAAGTCGGACTTCACCGCATGCTTCTGCAGCAGCTGTCTTTATGATGTCCTTGAATTTATTCCAGAGGGTTTCCAAGTCATCAGGTCGTTCTTCTGTGTTGCTCACTGCTGTAGCAATAAGCCCCTGATATCTGGTCTTAATTTCTGGCTCTCTCAGCTTGTAGGTCCTAATGCTCATTTCTCCTGCTTGTTTACTTGGTTTCTTGCGTGATGTTGGGCAGTTCCTAGGCTGAGCAACTCTTTCAGTTGTTCGTTTGATTGTTAGCAGGTAGTGATCACTTCCAATCTCTGGCCCCCTCCAGACTCTTGCATCTCGGATATATCTGAATGAGCTTCTCCGAACAATGGCATAGTCGATCACTGACTTCTCATTCTTGGTTGGTTCACATCTAGTGTATGCATGTATGCGCTTATGGGGGAACTTTGTGTTTGTAATGATCAGATTCTGCTCACAGAATCTAAGGAGTCGCTTTCCATTGTCATTGAGAGTATCTTCTCCATATCTTCCGATAACTCCACCCCATCTAGCATGGTCATTTCCAACTCTGGCATTAAAATCTCCGAGCATAATAACTTCATCTAGGCAGTCATCCACTGTCCTTTGAAGCACAAACTTGAGTATAACACAATAACGCAGGCAGACTGCCGCTTTGGCCATAAATCATCACATAAGAAAAGCACAACGTATGATGTGCATAATTAGAACAGCATCTCATGGAACGAATTTCACAATATCTTAATATATTTCCTATTTTTCTTCAACCATTTCGCCTTCACTCTCCACGTAATCTCTCCTCGCTCTAATCTCTGTCTCGAATGACCTTTTTACCCATGACCCTTTTCACACCTGACCAGTCTTCACCACCACTTCGTTCACAACAACTCAGCCATGCCCGTGAACTCGACATTAGCGCTTACTGCTACTAATGCATTCATGCCCGCAGTCAAACTTAACATTCACTCACTTCAACTCGCAACTTACATAAACATATCTAGTTCCCACCGGAGCATGAGTACTGACATTCATTCTATAAACCGTTCGTGACACATTGTATAAATAAATACAATCATGGCAAGATAGCATAGAACAACAAGGCAATGTGTTTATATCAAAACCATAAAAAGGAAGCCACAATCTAAATGTGTGTACACATTGATATCCCTTTGCGGGTCACATGGGTATTGCAAGGACTCGCTGTAGAGTGTTGTCCCAGTTTTACTGGCGTGGATACAATAAGGATGTGAAGGTTTACTGTCGGTCGTGTAAAGTGTGTCAGAAGACAAGCCAGAAAGGAAGGACTCCCAAGGCACCATTAGTAGGAACAGATTTGGCATTTCGCCCTTTTCAGAAGGTTGCAATAGACATTATTGGTCCCCTTCCAGTTATGTCTGATCGGGGGTATAGATTTATTCTAACATTGGTTGATCTATGTACAAGGTGGCCTGAAGCATTGCCAATGAAATCCATCACATCAAAGGATATAGCAGAGGCTCTAATGAGCTTATTTAGCAGATTAGGATTTCCTGAAGAGATTTTGTCTGACAGGGGCCGGCAATTCATTTCAGAAGAGATGAAACACGTATCTAAACTGTTAGACATAGCCCAAGTGTTCACCACCCCGTATCATCCTCAGAGCAACGGGGTCTGCGAGCGGTTCAATGGGACACTGAAAAGAATGCTAGGTAAGGTTACAGGAGATTTTCCACAGTTGTGGGATAGATACCTACCGAGAGTTTTGTTTGCATACAGGAAGATGCCACAAGAGAGCACAGGATTCTCACCGTTTGAGCTAGTATTTGGCGCAAATCCTCGGGGTCCAATGAAAATTTTGAGAGACTTACTGACCGGGAATTACGCTGATGATAGCGTTAGGTCAAGTTATGAGTATGTCATTGACTTGCGAGAACGCATAATTACGTCGTGTTCGATAGCACGTGAGGCATTACAGACATCGGGTGCAAGGTATAGAGCATACGCCAATAGGAATAGCAAACTTGTATCCCTCAGTCCTGGCAGCGAGGTATGGTTATTGCTACCTACCAAAGAAAATCACCTGCTAGTGAGCTGGCAAGGTCCATTTCAAGTAAAGAAACAGATTACCGATGTGGATTATCTGATATTAGTCCGAGGGAAGGAGAAGATTTTCCATATTAATATGCTAAAACCATATGTAGTACGTCCAACTGAACTGGAACCAGTTGTGAATGCTGTTCTTGATAGTACAGTTACTGTAGCTAGTGCAGCAGTCATCGAGGAAGATGGAGAGAAAGGAGAGGAGGTCAATCTCCAGATCCCACTATTGCCATTGGTTGCCTCGGAGTCATGGAGAGATGTAGAGGTCTCTGCATCTCTCCCACAGCATCAGAGGAAACAGGTGAAGTCACTGCTGTGCGAATTTCAAGATGTGCTCACAGATATTCCTGGAAGAACTGATTTAGTTGAGCATGATATTAAACTGACTTATGGAGAGCCCATCCGAGTGAGACCATATCCTATTCCACTACATTATACTTCTGCTGTTGAAAAAGAAGGAAATGATTGTAACGTTGTGTTCCCCTGTAAAGTGTCACTCTCTAGTGTTCATTGTAAAGATGTGTACAGAGTTGTTGAGATCAGACATGCTCCAGTCTACCCAGCTGTAAATGGGTAACTCACCCTAGTCCTGAGTTAGGGAAGGCAAAGGCAGCTGTAAACAGTAGTTTCCCTCTAAGGCTCCAGGGGAAGCAGGCCCTAAACTTGGTCACTTCAACCGACGCAGGATGGTGTATATATGGAGTAGAAGTGTAGAGTGTGATTAACGCGAATGGTGTACTGTTCGTGTTCTGACCAATCTAAGCACTCATTCACTTGTGTCTACAAGGCACCAATGCAGACTGCTGGAATCTTTGTTTACACAGTTTATTTAGACGCACACACTGGGACATAACGAGTACATCATGGGTATGTTGACACATCAATTTGCAGGCATACATAGTAGATCCCAAGTCATGACACATTCATAAATAATGGGTAGTACATCAATAGCTCCCAATGTCATGATACATAATGGCCGCATCCCCTATCTGACTAAGCGCGTCAGTGAAGGCGGATCGGTAAGTAACTAAAGTTGCTTTAAGTTCACAGTTTATATCATATTATGAAACCTTGGAAGGGGTTTCTATCAAAATTGAGATCTCCTTGCCACTGTCCGAATAGTAAGATACATGCCCCGTTCTTTGGACAGTGATTCAAAAATACGATGACAGGAATGTAACATGGCCGCCTTCCTGAGTCGTCGCTCACTCGCTCACAGGAGGGTATATCTAAGCCAAAGTTAATTTGAAATGTATAAGAATAATTTCTTAAAGTTCCTCCATACAGATCTACAGTAATCCAGTTACTTCACATAGACATAATTACTGTATGGAAGCCCGTCATCTTCGTCGATACAAATGTGACCCTAGCGTTGCGAAGCACAACATTCCAGCTAGGTCTAACCGACGTGAGATCATCAAAAATAGGGTCTGGAATTACCTGGAGTCCGAATCATACATGGTACCGTACATTAGGAGAGTCTCTAACACAACTCTAGTAGAGACACAATCTCCTACAGAAGAAAAACCACTTCATCAATCATTTTTACTTAAGAATATACCAGCCCTTGGAAATGCGTACCCGCCATTGTAAACGGTACATCGGAACTCCTCACGACTCGTCAAGACAACTCCTACTTCCGCTAGAGCGGCATAACAAGAATATAGTCCTGCCTACCCATCAAAAATATACAATATCGGACTGATTCTACTTGTACTAATAACATGTAATACATATGAATTCAGGCCATAAGCATAATAAGCAAATTAATATATTTTCTGGCCCTAACAAATACGTACGGCCATGGGTGTCATATCCATGCGCCGAATCAATATCAAGAACGATTACTCCTATAATCAAAAGGGTAAAACAATCATGGATTATCTAGCTTTCCCCATAGACAGCATTTTCATACACAAATGAATGAATGTCTATATCTTTTCCATATTAAATAGCCATATCGATTTTTGTAAAATGTGCGTCAAAATATGCACGCAACAGATTACCACACCCCTCGGGAAAAAATCGGTACATTTTTTTATTTGAAATACATCTAGGAGCAACAAAAATAGGCTCACAACGCATCAATAACAATGCGCAGATGATAAGCATAAGTTTTATGACCTTAGAGAAAGTACTTCTCTAAGTATAAATATTTCCAGAGAGGTGTCACCAACGCATACTACAATATTAGCAATGACACAATTTCTACATTAGTTTATACATAAATTTCATCTAAGATATCTTAACATCATGATCATCAAAGACGAAAAACATTGAAAGATCAGCGGTGAATAAATATCAATGAACCGCTAAGTAGTGTTACAATCAATATATGATATTACATATGTGTACACATTTCAACATAGGAACAACTGTATCAAAGTTGTATAACAGTTATGAATCATGTGGGCATCTAGACAAAATATCTGCCATCACATTTTCTGACCCACGGATAGCTCGCACCGAAAAATGAAATGGCTGCAGAGCAATCGCGTATCGCGTTGATCTCGCGCTCTTCAGATTTTTACTCTGAATAGCCGTAAGAGCTTTCTGGTCAGTTTCCACGATGAAATGCGCGCCAAGAAGAAATCTTTGCAGTTTAAGGATTGACCAAACCATAGCCAATAATTCACGGTCTAGGACCGAGTAATTCTTCTCTGCGGCATTTAATTTCCGAGAAATATACATCACAGGATGCAGAGTTCCAGAGTACTCTTGCATTAGTGCTGCTCCAATCCCGGTGGATGAAGCGTCACTACGAAGAATAAATGTCTTATCCTTAGAAGGCAATACTAGGATAGGTGAAGTAGAAAACATAGTTTTAACCTTATCCAAAGAGGATTGACATTCTTGAGTCCAATGGACTACATTAGGAGACCCTTTCTTTAGCAAGGAAGAAAGAGGTGACATAATGGAGGACAGATTCGGAATGAATCGTCCATAAAATTGTATTAGACCTAAGAGACTTCGTACTTGCTTTTTAGTCTTAGGAATAGAAATGTTAAGTATCTTACTTGTATTATGGTCTTCTGTTTTTAAGAACCCATGACCAACACGGTGTCCTAAGAAAGATATTTCGCTAAAACCAATACATGCTTTCGATGGTTTCGCTGTCAGGTTATGCTCGCGTAAGATAGACAATAGTTCATTTATCCCATTATAGTGATCGTTCCAAGTATCACTGAAAAGACAGATGTCATCAAGATACGCAATGACATCTGAGCGATGAGATAGGATTCGACGCATCATGCGTACGAATGTTGCAGGGGCGTTCATAAGACCGAAAGGCATGAAATTCCATTGGAATAGACCCCTAGGCGTCGAAAAAGCAGTAAACGGTTTGGCGTGTTCGGATAATGGAACTTGCCAATATCCCTTAGACAAATCGAGTTTAGTAAAGAAATGAGAATTCGATAGTCTCGTAAGTAGCTCTTCTAGTAAAGGCATAGGTTCAGCATCAAATTTCGTCACTTGGTTCAATTTGCGATAATCCACGCAAAGACGTATGTTATTGTCTTTTTTTCGTACAATAACCATCGGCGAAGAATATGCTGATGTGGATGGTTCAATAATTTTTAACTCTATCATCTCATCCAACTCTTTCTCTACCTGTGCTTGAAAATGTATCGGGATAGGATACGGTCTGACTCTTATAGGACTATGGTCAGTAAGAATAATGTCATGTTGAATGACATCAGTTTGACCAGGAATGTCAGTAAGGACATCCTGAAATTGTTCTAACATAGTAGAAACTTGTTTCTGCTCTCCTGGAGATAATTCGGGAGAAATTGCAACATCTTTCCATGATTCATTAGAGTGAAGAGGAATCATTGGAAAAGGTAAATTTACATCCGAGAAACTCGTTTCCTCATCCTGTATTACTGACAGAGATGAGTACTGTCCATGTTGGACTGGAAAATCGTCCGTTGCCTGGAAAACAGGTTGTAAATAATCAGGACGTTCATGGAATTCCGTGAGCATGTTGATGTGGAAGGTTTTACGCTTCCCGTCAATATCGACGATATAGTCAACATCGGAAACTTTTGATATTATATCGTACGGACCTTTCCAAGAAATAAGAAGTCTATTTTCCCTACAAGGTAGCAAGACAAATGCTTTGTCACCTGGACAAAGTTGTCGCAAGCATCTCTTTTTATTGGCAAATTCCCTTGCCTTCTGTTTCGCAAATTCAGAAGAAGCAGTTGCCAATTTGCATGCTTCAATAATCTTGTGTCTAAGTGCGATGACATATTCATAAGAGGATTTTGTGTCATCGACAATATTATCAGCAGTTATAAGATCATGAAGTAAGGACATAGGACCTCGCGGTTTCGCGCCAAAGACAAGTTCAAAGGGAGAAAATCCTGTATGTTCGTTGGCGACCTCTCTATATGCAAAGAGAGCCGCGGGTAAAACCCTATCCCAATCCTGAGGATGATCTTCTGTTATCTTACCTAGTAGGTTTTTCAGAGTTCTATTCAGACGTTCCACCATCCCATTGGACATAGGATGATAAATACTACTCAGCGATCTCTCTATCTTAAGAGTCGACATTACTTGAGACATGGTATCCGATATGAGTTGGGTACCATGGTCGGATAATATTTCTGCTGGAAACCCCAGACGAGAAAATATTAACCAAAGAGCATCTGCGACATCAGCAGTAGTTATGCTCTTTAGAGGAACAGCCTCCGGCCAACGTGTGCACATATCAACACACGTCAAAATAAATTGGTGTCCTCTAGCAGACTTTATCTTAAATGGACCAATGATGTCTATCGCCATTTTTTGAAATGGTCGAATGGGAATGTCTGCAGCCTGAATAGGTGCATCATGGCGTGGACCTCTGGATTTAATCTCTTGACATACTTTACAAGATCGACAATAGATTCGTATGTCCTTATTCACAGCAGGCCAAAAGAAAGATTGAAGAACTCTAGCTTTAGTACGGGAAAAACCCATATGTCCAGCACACTGCGAATCATGAGCGTGCTGTAAGATTTTAACTCTCATATTTTTAGGCACAAGGATTTGAGAATGAATGGACTTAGCGGAGTCTTGTACCATACGTACAAGTACGCCATTCTTCATCGTAATCCAAGATTTACGATTTGTATCCTTATTCGGATCACCTTTTGTTGCCAGAGTAAAGAATTTCTTTAGAGTAGGATCATCTTCCTGCTGTTTTATAAAGGAATCATGGGAAATCTCCAAGGGATCATCTTGGATCTGCGCATCATTATCTTCAGAATGTGAAGATTGTGGCATATTAAGAGCTTGAGCCCTAGTGATTACTGCATTAGCAGATTGCATATTAACATTTTCCCAATTAGAAATTTGCTGTGGAGTGCATTCTTTCACTCCATGAATGCGACCGATGATAAGATCAGCGATCGGATTCGGCAAGAGACATGCTTGCACCTCTCCTGTAAAGAAAGGCGTAGCAATATTGATAATGGCAGTGGAGTACTTCTCCAATGTGCCACCAAATGTTACACATTTGACTACATTGCCTGTAGCTCGAGAAGGATTTACGAGTGATTGCCTCACTCCGATGGTAGTGCACCCCGAATCGAAAAGAATTGATACCGGAGTACCATCTATTAGGCCTCTATTGAAAACAAGAGCACCCCTTCCATTATGCGCGATTGACGCAGGGAGAGCGGGAAGCGGGTGACCGCAGCTTAAAGTAGAAACTGTGGTTGGATCGAATAATGTTTTGCATTGCGAACACTCAGATGCTCTAGCAAAATCGAAAGCGGAATTTGCTACACTATTGGAGTCTTTTTTATCATTATTCTGATTACCGGCGTCGTGGAACTCCTGTTGTGCAGAGTTAGCCTGGTAATAAGATTTACCATGTCTTTTGTGTTGTGATCTACCTCGGTTATAATTGTCTCTATAATTATTTTTTCCTCTTTTATAACCCCTATTTGGGTTTGAATCATAATATTCATGATCATAATCATCACGCTCATTATACTGAGTATCCCTGTAATATTGGTTCTTTTCTCTCCATGAAGAACTTGGGTAGTTCCTATAGCTACTCCCCTTTCGAGAATGTCTAAAATTATGGGTACCCCTCGCGTGTCGAGGACTATCAGCCCGATTCCAGTTCTTCAAAGAAGAACCCTGATTTGAGTGGTTATCTTGGTTTTGATACTTATTCCAATTAACCTTTTTATCAAATTTATTTTTAGCTCCTTGGAATTTGTGTGAGTAATTCTGATTATATTCTGTTGCCGAAGCAACTGGCATACTCTCTTTAATGTTAGAGTTACTAAGAATCATGTCAGGGTGTGCCGTGGCATACTGGTCACAATATTCTTCCATTTGCTTTAATGTACTAGGTTTACGCTCATGTAAGAACTCTAGGAATGATTTATTTACCGAAGACATGACCTTGTCTCTTAGCAATAAATCCGTAAGACCATCAAATGTTTTCTCTATTTTGGATAATTCAATCCATCGTGAAAGTGTAATTCGTGCTTTTGAGATGAATTCTGAGAATTCTACACCTACCTCAGGTCTCATTGTTTTAAACAAAAGACGATAACCCTCCTCAGACAGCTGATATCTCTTTATCAAAGCTGCCCTAATAGCATCATAATTATCCTTGTCGGCCTCTTCAACGAAATATAACTTACTCAGAGACTCCCCTTTTAGATTTTCAGACAACTGATTCACATACTGTGATTTGTCAACATTATGAGCTCGACAAGCCCGTTCAAATCTAGAAAGCCAAAATGTTATGTCATCACTGGCAGGGTTGAACGCTGGTACCTTGACCTTGTACACAAAGGGTTTACCATTACCACTAGATGCCTGATTAACATTACTCATACTTGTCAATTTTAATTTCTCTAACTCAAATTCATGTTCTCTTATTGCTTTTCTCTCTTCAGCTTCTCTATCTAATCTTCTCTGTTCTGCAGCCGCTTCTAATTTCTTCTGTTCTGCAGCAACTTCTAATTTTTTTCTGTTCAACTGCAGCAGCAGCTTCTAATTTCTTCTGTTCTGCAGCAACTTCTAATTTTTTCTGTTCAGCTGCAGCAGCAGCTTCTAATTTGTTCTGTTCTGCAGCAAATCTCCTTTCCTCCACTTGCATCTGCAATTTCTTTAGATCAGCAGCAGCATCAGCTTCTTTTTCTAATCTTTTTTCTTCAGCCAGAGCTTTTCTCTCTTCAGCAGCAGCTTTTCTGTCTTCAGCAGCAGCAGCAGCTTTTCTCTCTTCAGCAGCAGCTTCTAATTTTTTTTCTTCTATATGAAGTTTTCTCTCCTCAGCCGCAGCTTTTCTTTCCTCAGCTTGCATCTGCAATCTGAAATTCTCAGCATCTATCTTCTTTTGTTCAACTTCTGCTTTCCATTTATTCTCATCTTTTTGTTTTTTCTCTTCTGATTTTAATACAATAGCAAATTGAGCAGTTGCCCATTCTTCTAACTCTTTTCCAGTCTTATCAAGAGATTTTCCTTGTGCAATAAAGTAATCTAATGTAGACATCTTGTCTTCTTAAATCAGAAACCTGAAAAAGTAAATAAATTACCTTATTTCACTTTAATGGGAGACAAGTCTATATCATAGACTTAGTCTTAGTGAAAAAACCTGTATGGTTATTTTGTTTATCATATAACCAATGATAACTTGAGTACCTGTGGAAAACAATAACTGTATATCTCAAATACTGTGGGAGACAAGCCTTACAAAGGTCTTGTATACCTTAATGTAATCAATGATCACTTGAGTACCTGTGGAAAATAATATTTCCTATACCAATCACTTTGGGAGACAAGCCTTATAAAGGTCTTGTACACTTTGTTTTATAACAATAGTAATCATAAAGTACTGATCTGTACTATAATATAAGTGTATAACTATACCTCCTATGTCATATGTCAACTAAAGACATTACAAAGGACAAACAAGAAAAGACAAAATGAAAATATTTGCAGAGATCAAATTAAATTAAATAGGAGAAATGAAAAAAAAATGATCACAGAATCTGTGATGATAACTGCAATAAGATAACAAGACAAATAACGCCACAGTGTATAAACATAAGGGTGTAAAGAACTGAAATGAAAGGAAAGATGAGACCTACAATTATACAAACAAATCAAACAAAAATAAAGAACAGAAAAATGTTACAAATATAAATATGAACACAGTCGTCACAACTAACCAAATATTTGCAAACTATGTTGCATGCAAATTTCAATTAAGAAATTGCTCCCTATAGAACGCCAGAACAAGACCAATATAACTTGGTATTTTCTGTTCTAGTCACCTCCCATCCAGGCCCGCAAACACATAACAATTACACATATAAACAAATAATATATAAACATAAATATATATAAATCATCAATGTGTGTATCATATAATGCAATGTGTTGTAGTTGCAATGTATTGTACTGTATGCTCAGTTTTAACAAATTAGACTACCACTTTATTGAGTAATAGATTTGCTTTCTAACTATTACACTGTTCAATTTTTTTGAGCACATAAGAAGATCCAACGATGAAATTTGCACATTCTGTTCAACCTTGCTCTTCTATTACAGCAGGCTAAACACTCTCTAGTTTAGAACACTGACTGTACTGTGCCAAATGTCAACAAGTGCTGACCCAGATATTGCTACACTTGTCAGAACAGGTCAAGCTGACATTGATTGTATAGCTGTTCTACTGGTGTTGATGTGGTCAAACAAATGTTCTTGTAACTGTAAAATGTGATTCTCAACACAACAAAACTGCGTAGGCTGGACCCAGGGATCTGGCTCACCACTGTAACGTTGTATTCCCCTGTAAAGTGTCACTCTCTAGTGTTCATTGTAAAGATGTGTACAGAGTTGTTGAGATCAGACATGCTCCAGTCTACCCAGCTGTAAATGGGTAACTCACCCTAGTCCTGAGTTAGGGAAGGCAAAGGCAACTGTAAACAGTAGTTTCCCTCTAAGGCTCCAGGGGAAGCAGGCCCTAAACTTGGTCACTTCAACCGACGCAGGATGGTGTATATATGGAGTAGAAGTGTAGAGTGTGATTAACGCGAATGGTGTACTGTTCGTGTTCTGACCAATCTAAGCACTCATTCACTTGTGTCTACAAGGCACCAATGCAGACTGCTGGAATCTTTGTTTACACAGTTTATTTAGACGCACACACTGGGACATAACGAGTACATCATGGGTATGTTGACACATCAATTTGCAGGCATACATAGTAGATCCCAAGTCATGACACATTCATAAATAATGGGTAGTACATCAATAGCTCCAATGTCATGATACATAATGGCCGCATCCCCTATCTGACTAAGCGCGTCAGTGAAGGCGGATCGGTAAGTAACTAAAGTTGCTTTATGTTCACAGTTTATATCATATTATGAAACCTTGGAAGGGGTTTCTATCAAAATTGAGATCTCCTTGCCACTGTCCGAATAGTAAGATACATGCCCCGTTCTTTGGACAGTGATTCAAAAATACGATGACAGGAATGTAACATGGCCGCCTTCCTGAGTCGTCGCTCACTCGCTCACAGGAGGGTATATCTAAGCCAAAGTTAATTTGAAATGTATAAGAATAATTTCTTAAAGTTCCTCCATACAGATCTACAGTAATCCAGTTACTTCACATAGACATAATTACTGTATGGAAGCCCGTCATCTTCGTCGATACAAATGTGACCCTAGCGTTGCGAAGCACAACATTCCAGCTAGGTCTAACCGACGTGAGATCATCAAAAATAGGGTCTGGAATTACCTGGAGTCCGAATCATACATGGTACCGTACATTAGGAGAGTCTCTAACACAACTCTAGTAGAGACACCATCTCCTACAGAAGAAAAACCACTTCATCAATCATTTTTACTTAAGAATATACCAGCCCTTGGAAATGCGTACCCGCCATTGTAAACGGTACATCGGAACTCCTCACGACTCGTCAAGACAACTCCTACTTCCGCTAGAGCGGCATAACAAGAATATAGTCCTGCCTACCCATCAAAAATATACAATATCGGACTGATTCTACTTGTACTAATAATATGTTATACATATGAATTCAGGCCATAAGCATAATAAGCAAATTAATATATTTTCTGGCCCTAACAAATAAGTACGGCCATGGGTGTCATATCCATGCGCCGAATCAATATCAAGAACGATTACTCCTATAATCAAAAGGGTAAAACAATCATGGATTATCTAGCTTTCCCCATAGACAGCATTTTCATACACAAATGAATGAATGTCTATATCTTTTCCATATTAAATAGCCATATCGATTTTTGTAAAATGTGCGTCAAAATATGCACGCAACAATGATATGTTACGCTTAGGTGTTATCTCCCCATCTGAATCATCATACTCATTTCCCATGGTCATCGTGCGGAAGAAGGATAAATCCCTACGGATATGTATAGACTTCCGCCGCATGAATAGTGTCACAGTGATAGATGCGGAACCTATGCCCAACCAAGAGGTCCTCCTATCCCAAATAGTGGGGGCAAAGTATTTTACCAAACTAGACTTATCGAGGGGGTATTGGCAAATTCCCTTAGCAGAAGGCGCTAGGCCACTTACAGCATTTTGTACCCCTCAGGGTCTTTTCCAGTTTAATTATATGTGCTTTGGACTGGTGAATGCCCCTGCAACTTTTGTGAGAATGATGAGAATGCTTTTGAGGGGACAGAAGGATGTTATCACATATATTGATGACATCTGTTTGTTTCATGACACGTAGGATGAACATGTAGAGGGATTGAAGTCACTGTTATCATGCCTTCGGGTGCATCACCTTACAGCAAGCACTTGACAATTTTTAGGGCAAGACCCAGTTAGATTAAGGTGGGGTCTCAGGAGTTAACGTTTCTGGGGTATGTGGTAGGACAGGGTGTTTTAAAACCAGTTGATCAGACAGTTGGAAGAATTTTGAATTTGCAACCTCCAAAAAACAAAGAAACAAAAACGTAGTTTACTCGGTCTGATAAATTTTTATCATAAATTTATCCCCAGGTTCTCTTCATTGTCGGCAGCTCTAACATCACTCACTAAAAAGGGCACGCCGAACAGAGTGGTCTGGACTGAAGAGTGTGATAGAGCACTGAGGAACATAAAGGCTGTATTCTCCAGCGAGCCCATTCTTCTACTGCCAGACTTGGCTAAGCCCTTTGTACTGAGGACTGATGCTTCTGCAGTGGGCATTGGTGCGTGTCTGATGCAAGAACATGATGGGTTTCTACATCCTGTCATGTATGTCAGCAGGAAGTTGCTTCCGGCTGAAACGCGATATGCCACTATAGAGAGAGAGTGTTTAGCCATTATTTGGGCTGTTTCCAAACTCTCTAGGTATTTGTTAGGATCTCATTTTGTACTGGAAACGGACCATTGTCCTTTGACTTTTCTTAAGTCATCTAGATCACCAAATTCTCGTTTGACAAGGTGGTCGTTGTTGTTACAACAGTACAACTTCACTGTTTTTCCTATTCAGGGTAAATTAAATGTTCTTGCAGATTCGTTATCTAGATTATGAACACTTGCTTGTAGTAAATGGGTGTGTTTTTTTTTAAACCACCATTTCTATGTAGTATTTGATACTTGTACATGAGTAATGTTTTGTCAACTGTATTCTGCATGATTTTTGTATAAGCTAAGTTCTTATCATATGTTGTGTATCCAGTACAGGGTTATAGAACAGATATTCTCCGGTATAGGAGAATTTGGTGAAATTGATGTAATGTATCACCTTTAATTGTGTGTGTAATTAGAGATGCATAATTTTTGCCATATGGTTGCTGTTGTATTTTTCTAGCAACTCGGTTCTATTGTAATTTTTTTTATTTTATTTTTGTGTTCTTCAGAATGTTATTATTAATAATTTGTAGATGGCATATTTTCACACTGATGCCATAGATTTTCCCCACATATGTAATCAGAGGTTTTGGATGGTTGGTTTCCTGATATCTACCACCCATCCAGTGAAAAACTATGTTTTTCACTTGGAGAGGGAGGGGTGGATGTCACGAACGGTTTATAGAATGAATGTCAGTACTCATGCTCCGGTGGGAACTAGATATGTTTATGTAAGTTGCGAGTTGAAGTGAGTGAATGTTAAGTTTGACTGCGGGAATGAATGCATTAGTAGCAGTAAGCGCTAATATTGAGTTCACAGCCATGGCTGAGTTGTTGTGAACTAAGTGGTGGTGAAGACTGGTCAGGTGTGAAAAGGGTCATGGGTAAAAAGGTCATTCGAGACAGAGATTAGAGCGAGGAGAGATTACGTGGAGAGTGAAGGCGAAATGGTTGAAGAAAAATAGGAAATATATTAAGATATTGTGAAATTCGTTCCATGAGATGCTGTTCTAATTATGCACATCATACTTTGTGCTTTTCTTATGTGATGATTTATGGCCAAAGCGGCAGTCTGCCTGTGTTATTGTGTTATACTCAAGTTTGTGACATAAAGTCGTCGGATATCGTATCTACGTGTTGGAGTTTAGTGAATTAACAATTAGCTGTGAAAAACGAGCCATGTTTGTCGCTCCATGTGTAGGTAATACATATTTGTCAATGTGTACACACAGCAAGCACTTGACACAATGCATTGTTTAATTTAAATAGTTATTAGGATGATTATTATCTTCTTTCTCTACATACATATCTTTGCTTTCCTTCTTTCTTTGCTGATCATTCTTCATTTCATTCCATCTCTTCTATTGACTTTTCAGTTATGGGTTCACATTTTGTTTATGCTTCCATATTTCATCTACGTTTCACTTGATTCTACTTGTATACTTCTTCTTCTAACTCTACTCATACTTCCATCCTTTTTATTGTTATGTTAATTATATGACTTAACATAATTTAATTATTTGTGATAGATATTAGAATGTCTTCGACCTCACATTTTTGTTGGATGTAATTTTCAAAAAAAAAAAAATGATGATATCATTTTTTTTCCCCGGGGGTCGGAGTACTCTGTTAAGTCATATTTCTTATTAATGGGAGTTAAGTGTTAAAGACTTGTATGTACGGGTCGGATTTTTGTACACACGCTAGTAAGCACGCTTTTAGTGATGAGATGAGTTGTTTAGTTGGGGGCTTTATGCTCTGTAATTTTTGAACATAGCTCAACTGAGTAGTTGGTAGTTTGTTTTGAAAAAGATATGTTAAAGAAACTGTTCAAATGTTCTGAGTGATAGTTTTGCGGTAGAGACGGTTGAGCCTGAGCTGTAGTCTCACGCGGTGAGTTCGCGCATGGGTAATTTTTACTGAGCTGGACCGAGAAGTTGTAATCTCGTGACAGTGTGTTGCTGGCAGGGCTTCGGGATGGCGGTCCCATCTGGCTAATGCGTTCCAGGATGTCTCTGTTTGTAAAGGGGAGAATTTTGTTATATTGAAGATATCATTTCGAGGCCAAGGAGGATACCGCCCGCGATTATTATTATTGATGAAGATATTCATACAAACCTTTGTTCCTAATGGATGTTTACCATGGTCTATTATGAAATGAGAGTTACTGTGAGCTGCTTGGTTACGCAGCCTATTTTTTCCCCATTGGATTTACTTACTAGATATTTAAGATGTTGGAAGTTTGTTCCTGAGGGATATTTATTGTAACAGTGTACTGTGCTGAGGCCTGTGGTTTATGCAACCGATGTGACGGCTATTTGATACCATGTTCTGCAATCTATTTTTCCATGGATATTTTGTACTTGATGCTTCATGATTTGCTATGAACTGTGTTTCTACAATGTCAACGTGACTGTGTTGTGGTGTTAATAAACTATGTACGAGCCAGAACGAATACCACTGTTTCCTGACCCAATGTTGCCATGGTGTGTGTGATTGCTATGGATACTTAATCTAGAACCTACTTACGACATTCGCACTCATGGATATACACATTACACACATCACCCCGAAACACATTCAACGCCCACAGTGATCTGCTACCACCACAGACATTTACCCAGCAGCAGGACAATATTACGTTCTCTTCTTATGCCCCGAACTGTTGGTGGTAACATAAAGTGGTGAGCCAGTGATATGGGGTTATCTCATCTATAATACTCGAACAGTATTCCCCAGACCAACCACTAACATACAGTGGTGTGTTTGACATTGAACCTCTACTACTACAAGGAGATCAAGTGATAGATCTGCAGTGTTTCCAGTCCTTCCTTACGTATGCCACAAGTCAAGACTTACAGTGTTTCCTGTTCCCTTTTTGGTATGCCGGTTTTCAAGTACACATCATACAGCATTTTCAAGAATCTGAGAAACGAAAAGTACCTGTTCCTGTACCTTGCAACGTTGGAGTTCCAGTACCCACCACCATTACAGTTCTTCAGATTTTGTGACAACTGATGCCCATCGTTTTGGCGGGAAGGCCGAGAGTTTTCTTTCTTGCAAGATAAATGGCTGTTTGTTCGTAAACTGTACCACTTTATATGTTAACAGGGCTTCCTATGTTGTGCATTATTTCTTCATTTGAATGTTCTATGTTCCATGTTTATGCGGGTTTGGCTGTAAGGTGACTTACGTTAGGATATATCCCAGTTCACCCAGGGCCTACGTAAGTGTTCTGTAGGGACATTCTTACGGATTTCCTGCAGTGGAAATTGTCCAGCGAATTTTTGCGGAAGCAGTTTAGTCCACTGTGTTTGGTAATCCGTGACATCTTTGTTTAGGTGTGACGAAACGTATCATTGTTGTGGTCGCAGTATTTTCTCTGTTTCTGAGTGTTTTTTGGATTAATTTGTTTGTGGGTGTCTTCCTCTCCTGGCTGTCTTTTACTTATATACAAATTTTGTGTTTATACACTGTGCAGTCGTGTGTCTACATACATATCTTTGCTTCCTTCTTTCTTTGCTGATCATTCTTCATTTCATTCCATCTCTTCTATTGTCTTTTCAGTTATGGGTTCACATTTTGTTTATGCTTCCATATTTCATCTACGTTTCACTTGATTCTACTTGTATACTTCTTCTTCTTACTCTACTCATACTTCCATGCTTTTTATTGTTATGTTTTTTTTTTCGTACGCCCGCTAATACTCGAGGCGAAATCTCAGGTTATTATTAATTTCTAACCTGACATTGATTTTACGTGAGTATACCTTTTTTCTTGTACAGAGACAGGTGTCCCTCGCCATTCAGGCAGATATTCGCCGATTTCGGAGGTACCCATTAGAGCTGGGTCGGCACAGGAGCCGCCAATCTCTGGTCTACGACACTCCGTCAAATGTCCTCCCCTGGTCTCAAGTTAATCCAGTCCAAATCCCGGTCGACGAAAAATCCTCAAATACCGTCGACCGGGTTTGATCCTGCATCACCCAGTCGCCAGAGCGGTGTTGTAACCACTACGCTAGCGCGGCTCCCATTGTTATGTTAATTATATGACTTAACATAATGTAAATATTTGTGGTAGATATTAGAATGTCTTCGACCTCACATTTCGATGTAATTTTCAAAAAAAAAGATAATATCATTTTTTACCTGGGGGCGGTGTACTCTGTTAAGTCATATTTCTTATTAATGGGAGTTAAGTGTTAAAGACTTGTATTTACGTGTCGGATTTTTGTACACACGCTAGTAAGCACGCTTTTAGTGATGAGATGAGTTGTTTAGTTGGGGGCTTTATGCTCTGTAATTTTTGAACATAGCTCAACTGAGTAGTTGGTAGCTCGTTTTGAAAAAGATATGTTAAAGAAACTGTTCGAATGTTCTGAGTGATAGTTTTGCGGTAGAGACGGTTGAGCCTGAGCTGTAGTCTCACGCGGTGAGTTCGCGCATGGGTAATTTTTACTGAGCTGGACCGAGAAGTTGTAATCTCGTGACAGTGTGTTGCTGGCAGGGCTTCGGGATGGCGGTCCCATCTCGCTAGTGCGTTCCAGGGTGTCTCTTTTTGTAAAGGGGAGAATTTTGTGATATTGAAGATATCTTTTTGAGGCCATGGAGGATACCGCCCGCGATTATTATTATTGATGAAGATATTCATACAAACCTTTGTTCCTAATGGATGTTTACCATGGTCTATTATGAAATGAGAGATACTGTGAGCTGCTTGGTTACGCAGCCTATTTTTTCCCCATTGGATTTACTTACTAGATATTTAAGATGTTGGAAGTTTGTTCCTGAGGGATATTTATTGTAACAGTGTACTGTGCTGAGGCCTGTGGTTTATGCAACCGATGTGACGGCTATTTGATACCATGTTCTGCAATCTATTTTTCCATGGATATTTTGTACTTGATGCTTCATGATTTGCTATGAACTGTGTTTCTACAATGTCAACGTGACTGTGTTGTGGTGTTAATAAACTATGTACGAGTCAGAACGAGTTCCACTGTTTCCTGACCCAATGTTGCCATGGTGTGTGTGATTGCTATGGATACTTAATCTAGAACCTACTTACGACATTCGCACTCATGGATATACACATTACACACACCACCCCGAAACACATTCAACGCCCACAGTGATCTGCTACCACCACAGACATTTACCCAGCAGCAGGACAATATTACGTTCTCTTCTTATGCCCCGAACTGTTGGTGGTAACAGTGTGTTAACTCACAAGCGAAGTTAATCAGCATCCATTAGGCTAGGTAACTGAGATCTCTAGAGTTTAATAATTTTAACTAAGTGTTTGCTCACCTCGAGAGAAAGCAACACAATGGCCGACCTAGCTAAGTTGCACTGTATGTTCTAGAATGTGCGGTGATCATGCAGATGCAATATGGTGAAGACGACTTATTTGAAACGTGTATGATCTTGGCATGGTGCACGAAAGAGAGTATGTAGAAGTAGAGATGGAAAGGGACAAGCAATGGGAAAGACGGATGGAGCAGATTGAGATCAAGTTGCAAGAAAAGGAAAAGATGGAACGACAAGACGGGAAAGGCAGTGGGAGATGAAACTGCAAAAAGGAACAAGTTGTACCAGATCAAACTGAACGAAATAAGCATCCAAATCCGCAGGGGGAAATCAGACGATAACGCTAGCCACTTTAGTTCTCAAGCTACTGCACTCTTAACGGACAACTCCCCTATTAACCCTGCGCCCTTAACGGACAACTTCTCTATCAACCCTCCGGAAAAGGGACTTCCCTTTGGCTATGGACTCAAAGCCCAAACAAGGAAAGGACTTACGTAAGGGAAGCAGCCCTAAAGCCACTGGTAAGATTACGAAACGATCCCAGGCGTGGAAACTGCACAAAAATTGGGGAAATGCTAACAAGCATTACAATTTGGATAGCTACCGTCTGTCAATATGTGTAGCGTAAGGTTTTTCTGGTATGATGATAGTGTTAAGAGAAGAAATAGAATTCTCTCCAGAATGTATGAAGTCCCAGTGTCAGAGAAGAGCACTGGTATCACAAGTGAGCTACGGCTGCGAATACTCTGAGCTAGACAATAGTTTAAGGCTTCAGAAATATACTTTGCCACCTTAGCTGTAGTAACTCCTGTGATATTATAATAATTCAGAAAAAGTAACTCAACTTAAACAGTTAAAAATTTAACAAGTCTCTTGAGTACAATTTCATAATTTATTATGTACATCTATCTAATTCTGAAATGAAGGGTGAGTGTTGGACGATGGTGATTATGGTTATGTATTTACATCAAGTTGATAATATAATTAGAAGTTTAAACTTAAACAAAGAAAATAGTCCCCATGGGATCTTTAAATTTACTGTACACCAAAAAATGTCCTCTCACTGTTGTTATTTATATTTTATTAGTCTGTCTCTTTTAATTTATGCCCTAATTTTTCTCATCATCTGGTTGAGGAATGTCTCACATTAGCCACCGGAATAGTCACTATCAAACTCAGTTTTTAAATCAGCACTTGTCCAGATATGGGTTGACACATCACACTGTTTGTCTGTAAGTCACACTTCAATCCAATCCCAGCAATCAGGGGGGAAAATTCTCTCGAAAAATTCAACTTCTGGGCTCCTGTTATGGTTAGGTAGCGGGATCGAAGGTCCACTTGACATCAGGATTTTGACAATTTACTATTGAACCTGGAACAAGGGGTATCGAGTGGCTAGGCAATGTCATGGAGACCTATTACATCTTAGGGTGTGATGAGATGAGGGTGTCATCAGATGTCTGCATGTATGATAAATGATACATGGCTGTGTATGATTTAGATATAGGGAGACAGACTGGTGTCTACTGCAAAACATTGTATCAAATATAATAATACATGAATAATCAAAGCAACATGAATATATGGACAGGATGCAACCTTTTCTATCCTCACCTACATGCCAAGTCAGAATATATATATCTTCCCTACCAGTCATTTCTGACCAAAGGAGCGTACCTCCCGAAATAACTTTCGGTGGCATGAGGTTGGGCAATTGTAGATCACGCTGTTGCCCATGCAGCATGACCCGGCCTGGATATCAGAGGAACGATCCAGCCGATACAGTCTGACACCAGTAGCAACAGCCTGTCACTAGTAGGATACGGAACTTGCCCTCGGTAAGCATGTATTAGCTCTAGAATTGCCACAGTTATCCAAGTAGGATCGTGTCATCTAAGGAACTTTGACTGATTTAATGAGCCATTCGCGGTTTCACCGTGAGACAGTATATATATATATATATATATATATATATATATATATATATATATATATATATATATATATATATATATATATATATATATATATATATATATATATATATATATATATATATATATATATATATATATATATATATACAGTAGAACCTCCAAAGGTGACCACCTCCCTACATTGACCCCACCTCCCTACATTGACCAAATTTTCATAGACCGGACACGCTCCACATGTACTCAATGGAAGACGACCTCTATAAGTTGACCACCTCTGTAAGTTGTACCTTGACCACTTGGACTATGACACAGAATAGTAATTTACCCTTGACCAGTTTTTAAAAAATCAGTGTCTTTGAATTTTGTCGGCACAGGCTTTCTGACCGCTTTTCGAATGATGGTTGCCGACAAAGACAATTAACCTAACCTCTTTGATTTTTTCGCTAACATGCAGTATAAAAAGACCAACTTCTAAGCAAAATATTATTATAAAATCGTCATTTTTGCTATGACTGCCCTGCCGGTTGATAGTAATTCAACTACTAAACTGTAAGTTCTCTCTCAGACTGTGTTTTATACACT